>CM077448.1:1586825-2111001 GCA_039654765.1 Mylopharyngodon piceus | reverse complement strand
ACCGACAGGACTTGGAGAAACGATCGACTATCACGAACACACAGGTGCATCCTTCGGAGACTGGGAGGTCGGTTATGAAGTCGACTCCTAGGTGTGACCACGGACGTGTTGGAACGGGCAGAGGTTGTAGTTTGCCGGAGGGAAGATGGCGTGGGCTCTTGGGAGATGGCACATTCCCTGCACCCCTGCACGTACCTCCTGACGTCAGATCTCCATGTTGGGCCACCAGAAACGCTGTTTCAACAGCGAGAGGGTCTCGTTGACCCCCTGGGTGGCCAGTGCCCAGTGAAGTATGTGAGGAGTGGATTAGGGGAGTGCGTCGGTGCTCGAGGGACATACTTCCAATCCGGTGGGGCAACCCGAGCGGGGTGTTGAGTGGAGAGCACTGGGCTCGGGGAGCGTTTCCTCTGACCAGGAGATGGGGTTAACAAAGAGTTTCTCGGGGAGTATGGGCTCTGGATCTTCAGTTCCTTCTTCAAGGTTATAGAGGCGAGACAGTGCGTCTGCTTTCACGTTCTTGGGACCAGGGAGATATAAGAGATCTTGAAGTCAAAGCGGGTGAAAAACAGAGCCCATCTCGCTTGGCGGGGTTCCAACCTCTTGGCATCCCGTAGATACCCCAGGTTCTTATCTATGGTCGGTCAGAACCAGGGAATGTGGATGTTTTTGCTCCCTCGAGCCAATGCCTCCACTCCTCCAAGAAGCGAGCTTGATGGCAAGAAGCTCACGGTTGCCGATGTCATAGTTGACACTCCGCCGGGTTGAGTTTCCGGGAGAAGAAAGCGCATGGGTGGAGTTTCTTAGGAGTTCCCCTGCTGCTGCGCACAGGACAGTACCGCTCCCACTCCGGTGGTGGAGGGCGTCCACCTCCCACGGCAGAAGGGAGATCAGGATCGGGGTGTGCCAGGAGGGGAGCGGTAGTAAATGCCTGTCTTAAGGTGTTCAAAGGCTTGCGTGGCTGCACTGGCGTCCAGGACAGAGAGCTTGGGCTTAGTAGGCGGAGGAGGTTGGTGAGTGGACTGGTGATGGAACTGTAGTTCAGGATGAATCGGCGATAGAAGTTAGCAAAATCCTAGGAAACGTTGGAGTTCTTTTGACGGAGGTGGGGAGTGGGCCAGTCTTTGACAGCAGTGACCTTCCTCTACCGTCCATGCGGACGCCACTGCGGTCGATGTTATAGCCCAGAAACTGCACTGAGGGCTGATGGAAAGTGCATTTCTCGGCTTTTCAGATAGAGCTGGTGTTCCCTCAGGCGTTGGAGGACCTCCGCAACGTGTTGGCGATGTTCGGCCAGGCTCCGGGAGTAAATCAGGATATCGTCAATGTAGACCAGGACGGATCTGTGCAGGAACTCCCGGAGCACCTCATGCATGAAATCTTGAAATACGGAGGGGGCGTTGACCAGTCCATACGGCATTACGAGATATTCGTAGTGGCCTGTAGGTGTTACGAACGCTGTCTTCCACTCGTCCCCCTCACGTATTCTGATGAGGTTGTACGCGCTGCGGAGGTCCAACTTGGTGAACACAGTGGCGCCGCGCAGGTGTTCCAGGGCTGATGGGACGAGAGGAAGGGGATAACGGAACACAGTGATTTGGTTGAGTGCTCTGTAGTCGATGCAGGGCCGCAAGCCTCCGTCCTTTTTTAGCCACGAAGAAAAAGCTGGACGCAGCAGGGGAAGTGGACGGTCGGATGTAGCCTTGTTTCAGAGCCTCGTCGATGTATTCCTCCATGGCTTTCTCCTCCGGAATGGATAGGGAGTAGATTTTCCCTCTGGGCACTGGCTCACCTGGGATGAGGTCGATGGCGCAGTCCCATGGCCGGTGTGGAGGCAGCTTGGAGGCTTTCTTCGGACAGAAGACATCACTGAAGTGGGAATAACATGCTGGGATCTCTGTGGAACGTTTCTCGAGGGGCTTTCCACAGTGGTTGCACAGACTTGAATGGTTTTGGAACTCGGAGAGCTAGGAACTGGAAACTCAGGAAAACAGTCTTGGAAAGCATTGGTCACCCCACTTCAGGATCTCTCCTGTCCTCCAGGAGATGGTGGGGTTGTGCTGCTCTAGCCACGGGCGCCCCAGAATCACGTCAGCCGTTGAGTTCTCCAGAACCAGCAGTTGAATTTCCTCTTTATGAAGAACTCCGACTTGGAGCTGGAGGGGTCCCACCATGTAGCGTACTTGCCGTAGAGGCTTTCCAGTTACCGCGTGGATCTGGTAAATCTTCGGCGTTGGGGCGGTTTGGAGTTTAAGCTGGCGGCAGAGGGATCCGGAGATGAAGTTGCCAGCTGACCCAGAATCGAGGAGCGCACTGACTGGAAGACAGAATTCGGCAGCAGTAAGTGTTACAACAATTGTGAGTGGTTTCATTTTGTTCAGCGTAGGCAAAATAACACTCACCATGGGCCGAACTGGACGGGTGGGGCATTCAGCGATGTAATGCCCAGCACGGCCGCAGTAGAGACACAGATTCTGGGTCAGCCTCCTCTGCCGCTCAGTAGACGTGAGGCGAGAATTTTCGAGTTGCATAGGATCATTGGCTGGTTCTGGGAGGCTGACGGATTCGGGCTGGCGGAGGTTCGCTGGGAATAACGGCTGGTTCTGGTGCTCTTCGAGACACAGCTGCATACGAGTGGCGAATCTGATGGAGAGTTGAATGAATTTTTCGAGCCCGATGGAATCCTCGTATGCAGCGAGATGCAACCGCACACGGGGCTCGAGACCCTGACGATACAGGGTGAGGAGGGCTCGTTCATTCCAGCCACTTGCAGCAGCGAGGGTACGAAACTGGAGGGCATAATCAGACACAGTTAGTGATCCTTGTTTTAAATTACATAATCTCTCACCAATGGTTGAATCTCCCGCGGGCGTTCCGAAAACTTCCTTGAAGTGCGTAATGAAGCTGGACAGGGAAAGAACGACAGGGTTTTCTTGATTCCAGAGAGGTTCAGCCCAGCGCAGTGCTTTACCATGGAGTTGAGAGATTATGAAAGCCACTTTCGCTTTATCGTCAGGATACAAGTGCGGTTGCATCTCCAGAACCAGCGTGCACTGCAAGAGGAATCCGTTGCAGTCCTCCGCCAGGCCAGAGAAGGGCGCCGGTTTAGCCATGGGACTGGCGACGGCTGGTGGTGAAGGAGATGCCGCAGTGAGCGTGCGGTGAAGTGCGTCAACCAGGTCTTGAATGGGGTCCGAGGTGCTCATGTTGACGTGACGGTTGTGGTCCGGTCTTCTGTTACATACAGAAGGGAGCGGAGACACAGGTAAGTGCAAGCAGGGTTTTATTAAAGTCAACTGAGCGTGCTGGAGTGATGCAGGTGAGTGTAAACAGGATGATACGTGGCTTGGTGATCGTGCTGGCTTCTGATGCAGGTTGTTGTTGTTGCAGGTTACGTGGAGACAGACGGACGTGGAGCAGACGAGGCACACTGAACTCACTTGGAACACGGAGACACAGGGAGTCACGGAGAACACAGGAGACAGGTAAGTAGATCACAGTAGGAGTCCTGAAGGTAAGCATAGCATGTAGGTATGCATTAACGAGACCGGACGATGTGTGTGTGTTCAGTGTGCTCTTTTATGTGGCAGTGGTGATGAGTGCTGATGCGTGACAGGTGTGGCTGATCAGTACTCAGGAGAGGGAGTGCGCTGTGATTGGGTGACTGTGGAGCCTGGCGTGTCTGTGACAATATACACATATATAACATTTTAATTTTTTGTGTTTAATTGTCATAAAAATAATGTCACATGCAAAAAAAAAAAAAAACTTAATTGTAGGAAGTTGTGAATAGCAGTATTTCTCTGTTGGCTTTATGGATTTAGACCCTGCAGTGTTGTTAGGATGTCCACATTTTCATCAGCTTTCCACTTCCTGTTTGTTCTCTCTCACCCCTGTCTGCCCGGCCTTGCTGATGTGTCCTGACTCGTGTGTGTGTGTATGAGTGAGTACATAGGACCCCCTAGAGAGAGTTTAGCTGTTTTACCTATTACCCCTGGCCCCATGTGGATGGCTACAATAGCTGCAGGCTAGAGGCCGCGTCTGCTCTATTGTTGAGGGGGGAGCCAGAGGGACTGAGACTGGCTGGAGCTCAATGCTGTGGGCCCTTACTGCTCTCCTCCCACTATCATCATCATCTGTCTGTTTGCTCTGCTGATGGGATTGTGTTATACGATGCTCCTGGCAGCTGAGGATGTGGCCATCATGTAACGTTACAAGTGATTCTGATCTTACATCTTTGTTATTGACATCTGGTGAAGGGTTTGAATAAAAACTGAATGATTGTGGTTTTATATCCTGCAGACAGTTTTCAGTCTTCCATTGTTAAGGTCTTTGGTGTTAACTGAGAAGAAAATTATTCAGTCACTATCTTATAAAACTTAGAAATACAGAGACAGCTATTTTTTTTAAAGTTTAAATGTTATAGAACTAGTACAGAATTATAGTCAATATCGAACTCGTAATTATAACAGAATGTTCTAGAACTCATAATTATAGATTCAATATATTATAGAATGTGGATTTGTAGAGTTATAATGTTCTAGAACTTGTAATTATAGGGTGAAAATGTAATAGAACTTGCAATTATAGATTCAATAATGTGGAATTAAAGAGTGTAAATTTGATTGAACTTGGAATTACAGTGTGAAAATGTTCAAGAACTTGTTTTTATAGATTCAATAGATTATAGAATGTGGAATTATAAAGCCAAAACCTTATAAAACTTGTTGTTATAGATTCAATATATCATAGAACATGGAATTTATTATATTATTATAATAGAGTCAAACTATTATATATTAATTACAGAGTATAAACATTACCACACTTAGAATTATAGTGTGAAAATGTTCTAGAACTCGATATAATTTATAGGTTCATTATATTACAGAATGTTTATAGAATAATACAGTCCAATTTTTATAGAACTCAACCATGGGGCCAGGGCCCACATGGGGGCCTCATTAAACTTCCAAGGGGCCACTGGATGACTTAAAATCATTTAATTAGCTAGATTTAATCATTTTTCCTCAGTAGCTATTTGTTTCTATTGAAGAAAATACCAAATCAGAATCTTGAATCTTCTGGAATCACAAAATGAATCTTGGTTAATAATATTTCATATATCAACACATATATACCAGTTTCTGTTAATAAAAAAAAAGTTCGAAAATAAGCAGCATTGTCATAATTACAGCAAATTTTCTACCAGAGGGATTATCTTAGCCAATATGGGTTGCCTTTGATTATTGTGTTGGACAATGGGGGGCCTACAAGTCAAAAAGGCTGAGACCCACTGGTATATATCTTCAACCTCAAAGAAGAACTGTAAAAAGATTTTGAAACTGTTTGTGTGAATGCTACTCATCCATAGAATTTGTGAGCGATTTTCAGGCTCAAAACTGTGACCAACTCCTAAATGTGTATGAGGAAACCATTAGGAAGGCAGAACACTACACCTCCCTGGTTCTACATTTCAGACACACAGCTGTGGATCTGTTCATGGTTGGGTGACACTTCTACAGATCCCTCCCGCTCACCCTGTTCAAACTGTCCCTCAGTGTTTATCACTGAAAAAGCATGCCGTGCACATCTGTACAAATGGGAGAGAGATTAGAGGTTTTAATGGGCTCGGCCTTCCATGAATCTTAACTAAATCTGAGTAATGTGTGTACACACTACTGGAAACAAATAAAATTGAAAGGACTTGTGTTAGTGCTTTGAAGCCTTTGTTGCACATCTAAAGCAGGTTTTAAACACTCTCTTTGAAGGCTTTACATTGCTCAGACTGATACGGCTGATACATCAGTTTGTTGTAACCTTGTGTTACCATGTGTTACATGGGAAAACTGAACTACACGATTTGGTGAATTGGTGGCAAATTCCTTTTAACAATTTATGAATGAAAACAAAAAAGAATGAAGGCCCACCCATAATTGTGTAAATGATTGTACAAATTTATACAAATTTGCCACCAATTAATCAAAAACTATCTATCTATCTATCTATCTATCTATATGTTGTTCCTATCTCATCTTGTTGTCCCAATTGGTGTTCCAATTAGTATACATACTGTATGTCACTTTTAGCTTAAATGACAAGCAATCATCAATTAACAAGGCGAATAAACTTAGTAATGATGATAGCTGAAAGAAACAAAAGTACAGCTCATTTTGACCAGCTGTATATATTGTACATTACATCCTGCAGACAATATGTAGGCTGCACTTTGCACAAATGATGCGCTAGCTTCCTCTGCTGGACAAACAGTACCATTACAAGTCCTAGTCAATTTCATTTCTCAAAGCACTATATTGGCATTATGGATTTTCAAACAAAATTGCTAAAGCATCAGTACACATACATAAATAGTGACTAGATAGATAGATAGATAGATAGATAGATAACTTCAATAGACTTCTATTGTTTTTATACAGCTAGCTATAAATACTATAACCTAACCCTACCCATACCCTAACAAAAAATTTTCTGCTTTTTCTTTTCTTTTCTTTTCTTTACAAAACACACACACACACACACACACACACACACAGACACACACAGTTTGTTTTGCTATCTTAGTGAGGACATTCCATAGGCGTAATGGTTTTTATACTGTACAAACTGTACATTCTATCCCCCTACACTACCCCTACCCCTAAACCTACCCATCACAGAAAACATTCTGCATTTTTACATTTTTAATAAAACATTGTTTAGTATGTTTTTAAAGCTATTTTAAATATGAGGACTCATGAAATGTCCTCATATTTCATGTTTACGTAGTAATACCAGTGTAATACCCATGTCATTATACAAATTTGTGTCCTCATAAATCACAAAAATGCGCACATACACATTTATTTCACTATATTAATAAGGACATGCATAGACTTCCCCTGATTTTATATCAGATTAAAGGGTTAGTTCACCCAAAAATGAAAATTCAGTCATTAATTATTCACCCTCATGTTGTTCCAATCCCGTAAGATTGGAACACAAATTAAGATATTTTTGATGAAATCCGAGAGGCATATGACTCCAATTTAACCACCACTTTCAAGGTCCAGAAAGGTACTAAAGACATTGTTAAAAAAGTCGACATGACTGCAGTGGTTCAAACTTAATTTTATGAAGTGACGAGAATACTTTTTGTGTGCAAAAACAAAACAAAAAATAATGACTTTATTCAACAATATCTTCTCTTCTGTGCCATTCTCATACACTGTTTACGTTCAGCGCTTCCAGATTCTACATCTACAGCTCAGTATTGGCCAGCTCCTGCATCAGCATCACACGCATGCGTCATGCTGCTCACGTGAACAACATCAGCCAATACTGAGCTGCCGTTCTGACGTAGAACCTGGAAGTGCTGAACGTAAACAGTGTATGAGAATGCCACAGAAGAGAAGATGTTGTATAAAGTCGTTATTTTTGTTTTGTTTTTGCACACAAAAAGTATTCTCATCACTTCATAACATTAAGGTTGAACCACTGCAGTCATGTCGACTATTTTAACGATGTCTTTAGTACCTTTCTGGACCTTGAAAGTGGTGGTTAAATTGGAGTCATAAGCCTCTTGGATTTCATCAAAAAATATCTTAATTTGTTTTCCGAAGATGAACGAAAGTCTTACGGGTTTGGAACGACATGAGGGTGAGTAAATAATGACTGAATTTTCATTTTTGGGTGAACTAACCCTTTAATGATATTTTCTATCGCCTAACCCAACCCTTACCCCTAAACCTATTAAAAATGTCTGCAAAACTAGTTTCACAGTTTGTAAAAAATGTTTTGAGGCTAGATTAAATAGACTAAATGACACTTGAGAACAGCCTGTGTGGTCTGCGGTTTGATGCATATGAAAATCCAATTCATTTCACCTGTCTGACAGTCAGAAATACAAACAGGGAGATTAAGCTTAACATAGCTGGTCATGAATGAATGAATCCAAACTCAGAATTGCTCTGTTTTATTCATGAACATTATATCCCTCTTTACACCTCTCACCATGTCATGGAAACAATCAGACTCATGCAATCACAGCATGTACAGCTAGTTAATCCTACTGAGAGAATTGTGCAAATGTTTACTCAAAGACAGTCATAATTGCTTGCCAAGGCAGGAGTTCTATTACTTTTTTAAGAAACTTAAAATTTTGCCCTGTGAACAATTTTAGTCTCACTTTGGAGAGACAAAAATATTATAGAGACTTGGAGGTGGGCTCTTTTAACTTGAGCCAGTAGAAAACCACCTAGGAACCACCCAGTACATCCTAGAAGCAGCATAGCAAAAGTGCTAACAACCACTCAGAATACCTTAGCAACCACTTAGCAATGCTTTATTAAATAGTTATAACACCTTTGATAAAACAACAAAATGTTAACAAATACTCAGAACAACCTTGCAAATGCATAGCAATGTGCAAACAAGAACTCAGAGCACCCTAACAACCGCATAGCAACACCCTGACAAGCACTCACAACCACCACAACATGTTAACAAGACTCAAAACAGTCAGAAGACCATAGCAACTGCATAACAATGCCCTGACAATCACTCATAACACGCCCTACAAAGTCCTAACAAGTTTCAAAACAGTCTAAACACCTTAGTAATTTCAAAGCAATACCCTGACAACAGCCCTACAACTGCATTGCAATGTCCTAACAAGACTCAAAACAATAAGCAACTGTATAACAACGCCCTGACAACCACTCAAAATATATCAGCAACCGCAGTGCAACATGCTAACAAGACTCAAAATTGTCAGAGCACCTTAACAACTGCAAAGCAATGCCCTGACAACCACTCAGAACATCCCTGCAACTACTCTGCAATGTGCTAACAACATGCATAGCACTTGCTTACACCACTTTAAAAAATCAGAACACCTTAACTGCATAGCAATGCCCTGACAACCATTCACAACATGCCCTCAACCAAACTGCAACATAAGACTAAAAATAATCAGAACACCTTGGCCACTACATAGCAACACCCTGGCCTGACAACCACTCACAACATCTCCACAACTGCATTGCAACATGTTAACAAGACTCAAAACAGTCAGAACACCTTAGCAACTGCATAGCAACGCCCGTGACAACCACTCACAACATCCCCGGAACTAACAAGACTTGAAACTAGGGCTGCATTACGTCGATTACGAATATTAGTCGATTTGTGTAAAATGCGTCGATTCGTCGCGCTGTTTATGTTCCCCAATGATGGCGGCTCTGGGGCATGCTGAAAATCAGCCGTTATCACAAAAACATCTGGCCCGATCTAAAGTATGGGAAATTTTTAAACAGAGACCAAATAAAAAATGGTGCTCTACACGCTCTGTAAAACCGAAATGGCACAGGCCTCAGCTTCTGTGCAGGAGCATCTGAAAAGAAAGAAAACATCCCGGGGCTCTCTTACCTCAAAACGACGAGACGGCAGCGTAAGTATTTGGACTATTACAGCAAAGTTTTACACAGCACTAGAATACCGTTGTCAGTCTCATGTTTTGTGCTTAATACGGTTGCGTTCATACAGCATTCTGTTTTATATGAGCTGCCGTGGGTGCGAGGCGCGCGGCTCAAACGTACTCTGTGCAACCGGTTTCAAAGCATTAAACGCTGTTGATGGTTATTTAAAATATCTAATGGATGAACTCACGCCTCGATTTGACTCATTTATTTAATTACACTCTGTCAAACGTTGTAAAACTTCACGAATTTATGGACACCGCCATGTTTGACACTGTCCCTATGGTTCCCGCTGCGCTAAAGTTAGTTAGAATGGTTGTGCATTATGCATACACTGCAAAATCTTGTCATAAATATAGGTAAAAGTTAATAAATAGATTAGTTACAGTTATTATTTTATGCTAAATTATTGGTTATTATTTATTGGTAAATTAACCAAAGAATATTGGCTATTCAGAAAATAAACAATAGATTAACTGGGGAAAAATAATCATTGGATCAATCGAAAAAAAAAAAGAAAAAAAAAAAACCTGATAGATTCAAAAAAATAATTGTTAGTTTCAGCCCTACTTAAAACAATCAAACACCTTGGCAACTTCATAGCAACACCCTGACAATCACTCACAACAACCATGCAACCGCTTTGCAACATATTAACAAGACTCAAAGCAGTCAGAAGATCTTAGCAACCGCATAGCAACACCCTGACAACCACTCACAACACCCCTGCAACTGCATTTCAATGTTAACAAGACACAAAACAGTCAGAAGACTATAGCAACTGCATAGCAACGCCCTGACAACTAATTACAATATGCCCGCAACCAAATTGCAACATACTAACAAGACTCAAAACAATACCTTACAACACATTAGCAAATGCATAACAACACTATGCATACAGTAGAGGTCATTTCAAAGTGTGGATTGTACTCAGAGCTCACTGTTTACACATTCAGCGACACAGAGGATGTTTGATGCTCAACAACAGCCTATTGATCCATGTGTTAAAGGCCATTTTTCCACTCACTACACTTTCAGCACTGCTGTCTGGGGTCCTGTGCTATTTTTGTCCATCTACCCATCCTTCCCTCCTTGACTACACCCCCACCCCTGCTCCTTCGTCTCTTGTCATCATCCCTCCATCAAGAGTGCCTCCATTCTTCATGCTGCTTTCAGGCGCTCAGAAGCATGACAAACGGGTGCATTAGCAGGCTAATTAAGGGAGATCAGGGAGTAAGAAAGTCTTATGAGGCGCCCAGGCGTGGATTTCCAAATGAAAGCGCCCATAATTTGCATGAGCGGTAATTGAATTGCCTGCAGTGAGAGGTGAAGTGAGTGGGAGGGGGAATGGGATGGAGAATCTGGCTCTGTGCAAAAATATTCCAAAAAGCCCCTCTTGAACTCTAAATGCCAAGGGTTTCACGTCAACTGTTTGGTTGGCACCTGACTTTTACTGGAGATATTGAGCTTCTTGCCTCTGTTGTGCAAACATGCATTCTGTTTGTGTATTGCAGCTAAATTTGCCCCTAGAATTGATTTTCAGAGGCATTTTAATATATTTTTCATTCATATGAAAACACACTGTGTCCACTTATGTTAAATAACAAATGAACTGAAATTAATTCAAAGTCTGCATGATTATGGCTGTTTATAATAAAATCAAATACTATCAAATACAAAAGTAGCTCTAAATAATGTTCAAGATACAAGCACTAGATACTCATGTTTTTATGTGATGTTTTACTTATCTGCTCATAAAATATATTTGATTGATTCTCACTCAAACTCCCCAGGTTTTGTGCTACTGTATAGCTGTCACATTCTGTTATTGTTTCAATTTCATTTTCAAGGACTTTTAGTTTGTTTTTCATTGTTTCCTGTTCATTTTGTTTCATTTCCTCGCTCATCATTGGTTACCATGGTTTTTCATTAGTTACTCACACCTGTTTCCTTTTAGTTCATTACCTTATATTGCCCTAAGTTAATTCAGTTCATTGTCTGGTGTTGGTTGTGCTTATACACACAGTTTTGTTTACCTTCTTTTGCGGATTTCAAGCTTTTGTTTTATTTAATAAAGTAACTGCAGCATTTAGATCCACTTTGCCTGCCTCATCTTCTTCCTCAGCTGGAAATGTTACAATTGCATTTGAACCTGAATTTTAAATCTAATACTTTTAATGTTTTTGGTACGATTTTGAATGGTTTTGAAATAAGTCTGCATTTATTTGATAAAAATACAATAAAAACAGTAATATTGTGAAATATTTTACAAAATAAAATTACTTGGTTAATGGTTGTGAGTCCTGAAAATGTATGGGTGTGAGTTCGGTTATAGAATGCGGTTGTCACTCCCGTAAATAACCGTACTGTGTATGAAAGTAACCGTATTAAGGACTCAAATACAGGACAGACAACCGTATTCTGCTGCTGTGTGAACGTGGCCTAAGTGAACAAGAGGAACTTAAATACACAATGGTGATGAACTAAATGAACAGCTGTGATCATAGTTAGTGTACATGGTAACAGATGAGTGGCGAGAAAATAAAAAAACAGGAACTGAAGCAATACAAACTTAGGGGCTGTTTACACGACACCGTTTTCAAGTAAAAACGGAAAACTTTTTATGTGTTTTGGCCGTTCATTTACACGACAACGCTGTTTTGATGGCCTGAAAATGCAAACTTTTGAAAACGGGTTTCAAAGTGCAAATTTTTGAAAACGCTACTGTTGTCATTTCCATGTAAACTGCAAAAAACAGGAATCTGTGAAAACGGAGACGACATGCACATGCATATTACGCGTTTAGTCTATCCACCTTATTTTTCAATGCGGAAATAAGGTGTTTTCTGTGAATGTGCGAGACTTCCAATTTATTAGCTGCTATAGGGAAATAACAAAAAGAATATCAAAGTGCAGTAAACTGTAAAAATAAGGTGGATAGGCATGCGTGTTTGGCATGAGTGCTCTCTAAAAGAATGCGTGTGTGCAGGCGCGTAGTCTTTCTTTACAAAGTGACATCGCCAACTACTTGTCTGGCATGTGTAATACAGCATTTTTAGTCATTTTCGCGGATCCGTGTGAATGGGATAGTTTTGATGACGTTATCATCTGTACAAAGAAAAAACGTTTCCGTTTTTAGTACATCGTTGTCGTGTAAACGTTTTTAACTTTAGTTAGTGTGTAACGTTGCTGTTAGAGCATAAACGACATCTGCAAAGTTACGACGCTCAAAGTTCAATGCAAAGGGAGATTTTTTTTTTTTTTTTTTTTTTCGCTGTTAAAGGACTACAACAAATGGCTGGTAGGGACTACAACGAGCTTCTTCCCAGGTTAGTGACATCACTAACCCTAAAATTTACAAAGACCCTGCCCCCGAGAACACACAACAAAGGGGACGAGGCCATGTTAGGCTGCTTTAGAGAATAGGAAGAGTTGTTGTAGTAGAGTGTTGTTGCCATGCCGTCATTTTACACCAGACTGCTTCACAAACGAGGGTCAGTTCAACGCTGGATTTGCACAAAAGATTAACATGATGGCACATGCTAGTCGATGAGTTGAATAAACTCCACAGCAACTACATAAATTTATCCACTAACCATTCAGAAACATTCAGTTGCATTCTAAAAGTTGTAACTTCTTCCTGAGTCTCTCCATCAGTGTCTGACTCTGGTTTGAACAATTAAGATTCTCCAGCTTTGTTGTTGTTGAGCAACTGAAACGCAAGCTGTTAAAACTCTGGCCTCTTTTGGAAAGTGGGCCGGGAGCAGCAGCTCATTTGCATTTAAAGGGACACACACAAAAATGGCGTGTTTTTGCTCACACCCAAATAGGGGCAAATTTGACAAGCTAAAATAAATGATCTGTGGGGTATTTTGAGCTGAAACTTCACAGACACATTCTGGGGACACCAGAGACTTATATTACATCTTGTAAAAGGGGCATTATAGGTCCCCTTTAATTTTTGATGATATTGCAGCATGTTACATGCAAATGACAGGTATCTTGATGATGCCACATCAAAACTGGAGCTAATCAGTCTGCATATAAGTGTGTGTGAGATATTGCATATAAATGATGTCTATTGAAATTCATTTTCATCCCTTATTCCATTGACTTGCTGTTATTTTGTATAAGCACATGTATATATGCTACTGATTTGCATTTGTTGATTTCAAAGTAAATTGCAGCAAAAGGTTACAAGCCAAAAATACCCTTCCTGACCTGCACACTTGAGAACTGGAATGAAAAAAAAAAAAATAGCGATTACACTTTCAGGATTGACAATTACATGGTGGCAAATTAAAAAGAATCTTCTGAATTAGCAAGATAATTGTTCAGAGTCTCTTTTAATGGGCTTGTCAATGATTACAGTCTGCCTCGGCCAATCAGATCACACTGCCACAGGAGGGTGAGGGGAGGGAGGGGCTACCACACAGTGTGATAAAATGAACATGTCAATCATGTTAATTTCAATGAGTAAATTAGAGAGAGTAGCTCATTGTCAGCATGAATAAATCTTGATGTGTTAGCCGTGACCTGGAGTCATGATGGGATGGTGAAGGATGGATGCAGATATTCAAATGAGAGAGAGAATATGAAACTACTTGATGAGTAAACTAGTTCAATCATTTTTTCCGCTGATGACTTCGTTTAATGGCGTCAGTAAAACCTTCCCACTTGCCTTACATGAGAATCACACCACAAAATGGCAATTCCCCTTAATTAGGTCGACCTGCTTCATCAGTATGTATAGTGGTTAGTGATTGTTCTGTCTTCAATTGGTGTAACTTTACAACAACATAGGCTCCAACAATTTTTAAAACGTTATTGAAATAAAATGGAAATTGTAAAAATGATTTATGCGTACATAAACTGCAACAAAATAGGAATTGTCTTTTCACAAAATGAATGCTCTTGTGGCATTGGCTATGCAGCATCATTTCTACTATTTCAATGTCCCCATCATACATATTGGTTATTTACATTTCTCAATTATATAATTGGGGGTACATTTCACATCAACAAAAAAATACAAAAGCAATATGCTTTTTTCAATAAACTGACTATTGGTTTCAAATTAAATATTTCATCTGTGTAACATCTACCAAGATACCATTAAACACCATTTTGATATTACAAGAGAAAGAATGTTTCTCTGGTCAATTTGTCAACTATAGTGGTTGGACAATGAAACTGAAACACTGGCCAATATAGTGTTGGAGGTTTCACGCCTATATATGTTTGGCCTGGTGTCCAATATTCACTGATTTTACATTACATCAGTAAGAATGATGTGAAGGTTGAATTAGCAGAGCAATAGCACAGCTGTACATAAAATATTGCAATCCACACAACGTAATGGGAGACATAACCGAGTTGAAAAGAGGACAAACTGTTGGTGCATGACCCACTGGCGCATCTGTGACCAGGACAACAAGTCTTTGTGGTGTATCAAGAGCTATGGTATCCAGGTTAATGTCGGCATACCACAACATAGGATGAACAACATCCAGCAGGAGTAACTGTTTGATGCAAGAGGAAGCTGTTTGAAAGGGATGTCCAGGTACTAACCCGGATTGTATCCAAAAAACATAAAACCACAGCTGCCCAACTCACTGCAGAATTAAATGCGCACATCAACTTTTTCTACCAAAACTGTTTGCCTGAAGCTCCACAGTATATTCATCAATATTCATGGTTGAGCTGCTATAGCCAAACCTTTGGTCATTAGTGCCAATGCTAAATATTGGTTTCATTGGTGCCAACAGTGCAAATCTTGGGATGTGGACAAAGTGAGACAAAGTGAGTCCACCTTCACTGTCTTTCCAACATCCGTGGGAGTTACGGTGTGGAGAAGCCCCAAAGACGCTTAACACCCAGACTGTTGCATGTCCAGAGTGAAGCATGGATGTGGATCAGTGATGGTTTGGCATGGCATTCCCTACTGTCCTTGATGGGTGCTTCACTGCAAAAAGGACTACCAAACCATTCTGGAGGACCATGTGCACCTAATGGTTCAAACATTGTACCCTAAAGGAGGTGCCGTGTATCAGCATGATAATACACCAATACACACAGCAAGACTTGTGACAGAGTAATTTGATGAACATGAAAGTAAAGTTGAACATCTCCCATGGCCTGCACAGTCACCAGATCTAAATATTTTTGAGCCACTTTGGGGTGTTTTCGAGGAGCAAGTTAGGAAATGTTTTCCTCCACCAGCATCACATAGTGACTTGGACACTGTTCTAGAAGAGGAATGCCTCGAAATCCCTCTGGCCACTGTGCAGAACTTGTATCTCTCATTGGCCGCAAAAGGAGGCCCTACACCACACTAATAAATTATTGTGGTCTAAAACCAGGTGTTTCCGTTTCATTGTCCAACCCCCTGTATAATACACTGCACTCAAAAATAACTTGTTCAGTTTAATTAATTAAATTGAGCTAAAGTAACACGATTTTTTAACATTTTGTTGCATCCTAATTGCATTGTGTTCAATCCACCCAATATTCAAAAAGGTAAACTGAGTAAACTTCGAGTTAAAACTACATGAATCATTTTTGTTGACATAACTGGGGCAGTGGATCTGTAGTTCCACTGCAAGGCACTGCATTAGGAGAGTTTATTAGGGATTAAAGGATTAGTTCACTTTAAAATGAAAATTACCCCAAGATTTACTCACCCTCAAGCCATCCCCTCAAGGTGTATATGACTTTCTTCTTTCAGATGAGCACAATCGGAGTTATATTAATAAATATCCTGACGCATCTAAGCTTTATAATGGCAGTGAACGGGTCCAACAAGTATAAAACTCAAGAAAGTTCATCCATCCAAAGCAAAACGTACTCCACACGGCTCCGGGGGGTAAAAAAGGCCTTCTGAAGCAAAGTGATGCATTTGTGTAAGAAAAATATCCTTTAACACGTTATAAAGTAAAATATCTAACTTCCGCCAGACAAGGACATTACACTTTCTTCGTAAGTTGAATACGGAAGGCAGTCTGGTGAAAGCTAGATATTTTACTTTATAACTTGTTAAATATGGATATTTTTATTACACAAACACATTGCTTAAGAAGGCCTTTATTTCTTTATTACCCCGGAGCCGTGTGGAGTACGTTTTGCTTTGGATGGATGCACTTTCTTGAGCTTTATACTCATTGGACCTGTTCACTGCCATTATAAAGGATTGGATGCTTCAGGATATTTAATAATATAACTCCAGTTGTGTTCATCTGAAAGAAGAAAGTCATATACCTAGGATGGCTTGAGGGTAATTTTCATTTTAAAGTGAACTAATCCTTTAAGTGTTATTTTATGTGTTTTTCAGTAAAGGGAAAGATATATTAGTATTTAAAGTTTAGTTATGTTGGGCATTTAGAGGAGTTTCTTTAATGTTTTTGAATTTTGAAGAGTGGCGCTTGTGCTTAGGCTGATTAATGTCAGTGCTGACACCAGTCTTTTATTATTTCTTCATTACAGTATATGTAAGGATAAATTAAACTGCATGAATGTAAGAAAATTAATTAAACCTCAGTAAAGTTGGATCAACATAAGAAAATTTAGTTTGACAAATGTAATAAAGTTAAGTTAAACACTATAGAGTAAATTAATTTGACCTAGACCAACTAAATTGTGTTGACCCAACTAAACTGATTTATTTCCAATAAACTAAATTAAATTGTGTGTAACAACTTTCTGCAATGAAATTATATAAGGGTAATTTTTGAGTGTGTATGCCACTACACACATAAGCACTACACTTCAAGTAACACAAGTATTTAAGGGTTCTTTTGTCTATTCTTTTGTTCTAATCACACAACAAAGAAGATGCATCACAAAACAAGTCTTTACTTGATAATCCATAAGGCAAATATAGATGAAGGCAGGAACATAGCACAACACATATAGATTGACGAGACGAGACAACAAACTAATGAAACAAGGGAACTTATATACAGGGAACAAACAAAGGGAACTAATTAGGCAACAGATGAACAGAATGGCAAATCAAATGAGTAACCAATGAGAGAAACTGGCGGGAAACTGAGAACAAAGGAGACAGAAAACTGATAAGTAATCCGAATGTAATATGAATGTAATCCGGACATACTATATTCGCCATGTTGTCATTATCATGTGACTTACCAGCATCAGTTGCATTGCTTCACTGCCATTCATAAATCCTCACCCGTGGCCTCATGGGATAGTAAAGAGTCCATCGTACGCACACTTCAGAATCTCACCAGAAGTAGTAGGTCTTTTGCCTACTCTTTTATAAGTACTGTGAATTTGGACAAACTTCTTTTGTCACATACTGTTTTTCGCTTACTAGATAGTAGGGAAGCATGCCATTTCAGAGGCAACCATAGTGAAACAAGCAATAGATTATAATGAAGACATTGTGTAGCAATATAAAGGACATCAATGCAATTTCAAGCAAACCGAAACATTTGATGCACAAAATATTTGTGTGAGATTATGCTTCCTCTTAATGTGTAAGGGATCATTTGGGTTTGTTTCTGTTTGAGTGGGTTTTTTAGTTCTGTGTTCTAGTTTTCAGTTCGTTGCTGGTTTTGCATTGTTTGATTAATTTGCACACCTGCTGTTTGTTTTGTTAATTAGTTTGAGCAATGTATTTAACATCTGTGTTTCTTTCAGTTCTTTATCTGTTATATTCACGTTTACGTTGGTTGTTCTGTGGTTGTTTTCTGTATCCTGAGTTCTTAAAATCTTAACTTATCTTGCACTCATCTTTACTTGCACCCAACTGTGACATAATGTTATAAATTGACCCAGATCACTTCCAAAACACACAGCTTTATATTAGGGGGCGTTAGTAAATGTGACCAGTTCGAGTGTTAAAT
Organism: Mylopharyngodon piceus; assembly: GCA_039654765.1. Classification (NCBI taxonomy): domain Eukaryota; kingdom Metazoa; phylum Chordata; class Actinopteri; order Cypriniformes; family Xenocyprididae; genus Mylopharyngodon; species Mylopharyngodon piceus. The sequence goes on along the minus strand of CM077448.1, from coordinate 2,092,658 downwards.
GTTAAACAAACTTGAATCAGATTTTTTTTTCGCCTCAAGTGTCACTCACTTGGATTTCACTGTACAAAAGGCAAATGTGAGCGCACCTTTAGAGTTTTCTTTTTCTATAGCCTCTTTCTTCAGTAAAACAAAAACAAATCTTTATCACAATTAACAGAGGGGATGCATTTTAAATAATTTTTCACCATGTCTATTATCAAAATTAACTTAACAACAATAATGTCATCTAAGTTATCTGTCAATCCTTCACTGAGCAATAGCTAACTTTATTTTGCCATTTAATTACTGGCTAAATTATCCTGTTAGCCATCCATGTTAATGTTTGTTGAAATAATCAATACATTTTAAGCCTGAGCAGCTCAGGCACCTAAAATGTGAGCTTCACTAGAGCATATTACTCATAGTCTGGTGTACCCAGAAATAATTCCTAAAATTAGTATAACAAAAGCAAATTATTACATTTATTCATTTAGCAGATGCTTTTATCCAAAGCGACTTACAAATTAACAGTGTTGGGGAAAGTTACTTTTAAAAGTAATGCTTTACAATATTGCGATACTCCCTAAAAAAGTAACTAATTGCATTACTTAGTTACTTTTTATGAAAAGTAATGCGTTACATTACTTTTGTGTTACTTTTTCTTACCTGGGCTGGGCTTGCTTATTTGTTTTTTAATAACGACAAAAAATATTCTATATTTTTGGCAAATGTAAAGGCCCTTTCACACCAAAAGTGAAATGAATAAGCCTCAGGCTAAAGGTAATGCATATTTATGCCTGTACAGTAGAGGGCGCAGCTCAAACCTTTCAGCTGTGCTGCCATTCTGGATTAAAGAAGGAAGTTCAACACTCTTATTTCTAAATTTAATCTAAAGTAATTTTTGTTTATTATTATGGTTAAATTGGATCATTGAAGGTCAGCAGCAAAGACACTGGTTAATAAAGTGAGATTAAATACATAAAGTATATTGGTTTCATTTAATATATTTAATTATTACAGGTTTGCGTAAAATTCTGAGATTGCATTTCACTGTTTTTATTCCTTTCGAGGAATAATGAATGTTTTTGTGCAAGTGAGATGAGTAAATTCATGTTCACATTTAGTCAAGAACTACAATACCCATCATGTTCACCTCTGCAATTTATTCCTCTCAACATGGGGACAGGAGAGCTGTCAGTTAAAAAATGTGAAAAAGTAACTTGCGTTACTTATTTGAAAAAGTAACTTAGATATTTTGTTGTAAATTGAAAATGTAATGCGTCACTTTACTAGTTACTTGAAAAAGTAATCTGATTACATAACTGAAGTTACTTACAATGCGTTACTCCCAACACTTCAAATGAAGAATACAACAAGCGATTCATCATAAAGGAGCAAATAACACAAGAAGTGCTAGTAATACAAAGTTTCAGATAGAACAGTGAGAGATTAAGAAATAGTGAAAGCATACGGAGAAGTTTTTTTTTTTTTGCAGCAGGATGCAGTTTATAGTAAGTAAATAGAGTTTTCAGCTGTTTCTTGAATATTGTCAGGGATTTCAAGATAGATTTGGGAAGATCATTCCACCAGCAAGGAACAGTGAACGAAAAGGTTCTGGAAAAGTGATTTTGTGCCTCTCAGTGAAGCTACCATGAGGTGTCGCTCACTTACCGACTTCAGGCTTCTGGAGGGGATGTAGAGTCGTAAGAGCAATATTTTATTAAAATATTTAATTTAAACTGAATCAAATAGGCAGGAAAATCTTTCCAATAACTGCTCATTTAGCATCAACAAGCATTTGACACGGGTTTCTTTATGGTCTGTTCTCCATTAGCCATGGAAAAAGACTGTAAATCAGGGAGGAATTTTGACAACGAGACACTTCATTGTCTACAGGAAGAAGGAAAAGAAGGAGAGAGTGAGAGGTCCATTAATCACGCTTCGGGTGGCTGTTCACGTGCTGTGGTGCATTTAAGAAGGAGAGAGAGCGAGAGAACGAGTGGCTCTACAGGTCCTTCAGTAAGTGGCCTTTTCCTCCAGGACCATTGAGGAACACAAGAGGCATTTAGAAGGAGTGTGAGGAAGGAACCGGTTCCGTGAGCACTTTGGTTTTAAGTGCGCTGAGAAGACTTGACGTTTCTGTTGAAATGTGATATAGCACCAAACTGTAATTTATTCAATAAAGAATCATCAGCTTATAATGCTTGCTTTATAATGCCAACTGTAAACAAATGCAGATATTTCACTAAATTAGAAATATGAAAACCTGGGAAAAAATGAATTCATATGTATTCATTGTCCTTGTGAAAGATAATCTGTCTTCCAAGTCTCAGTGTTATTGCAAATCCCATCATATTTTCCCTAAAGATTTAGCTCCATCCATTTTTCCTTCTAACTTTATGAGTTTTCCAGCCTCTGCCACAGAGGAGCTTCCCAGAGCCCCAGCATCATGCTTCACAGTTCAGAGCAGAGATGCTGTTCACAGAGTGATGATGTGCTGTTGTGTTTGCAGAGCTGTTTGCAATGAGATTCGAAATGTATGCTTTGGTCTCATCAGACTATAGACTCTCTTTACAGATGTTGTGTCTGACATTTGGCCAAACATCATTTGAGATGTCCATCTACACTATACCAGTCAAACATTTGGGCATTTTGAGCATTTGACTAAATATATCTTTGTCATTATCTTCAAATCCTTTTGATCTAAAGGCTTTTTAAAAGCATGATTCAGTGCTTGATGATCCTCATTATGTTGGTACAGAAAATGTAGGCCTATTATTATGTGTATCAACTTCATGATGTTCTTCAAGAAAAAAAATTAAAAAATAAGTATATCTGAAATACGAAGATGAAAAATGATGTGAAGGTTCAGTGATGTCTCAATTTCATCATGAGGCTGACAGAAATTTAGAAATATTGCCTTGTCTAGTCTCCAATGTTACAGTCTTGCCACATCAATAAAAAGTGATGTTTTTGCTTCTCATACTATTTTTTAAAAAGTCACATCATTCATTAAAAGGGTTATTTTAACTGTCATGCAGTGTGACACTCTTATTTATTTCATTGTAACAGTGGTTTCCATTAGTGTGTACATCGATTTATGGGATTTATAGATAACACAAATTATATTAAATGACTTAAATGCTAATTGTTAATTTAAAGTTATAAAATGCCTGCTCAGTTTAAACTGTCCTGTGCTGTGAAAACCTAAACACCATCATAAACTACTTTAAACAGCATTATTGAAAGAAATGGTGACCAGTTTTTACCATTCAGTTTGGGTCAGTAAGATTAAAAAAAAAAAAAAAAATTAATACTTTTATTCAGCAAGGACACAATAAAGGATTAGTTCACTTTAAAATGAAAATTACCCCAAGATTTACTCACCCTCAAGCCGTCCTAGGTGTATATGACTTTCTTCTTTCTGATGAACACAATCGGAGTTATATTAATAAATATTCTGACGCATCTAAGCTTTATAATGGCAGTGAACGAGACCAATGAGTATGAAGCTCAAATAAGTGCATCCATCCATCAAAAACGTACTCCACACGGCTCTGGGGGGTTAATAAAGGCCTTCTTAAGCAACAGTTACGCTTTTTCGTAAGTTGAATGGGGAAGGTGTAGGACGTAGCGTAAGAGTTTTGAACTGCGTTACACTTTCTTTGTAAGTTGAATATGGAAGGCGGTCTGGCAGAAGCTATATATTTTACTTCATAACTTGTTAAATATGGATATTTTTCTTACATAAATGCATTGCTTCACTTCAGAAGGCCTTTATTAACCCCCCAGAGCCGTGTGGAGTATGTTTATAATGGATGGATGCACTTTCTTCAGCTTCATACTCGTTGGCCCCATTCACTGCTATTATAAAGCTTGGATGTGTCAGGATATTTTATTAATATAACTCCGATTGTGTTCATCAGAAAGAAGAAAGTTATTTTACACCTAGGATGGCTTGAGGGTGAGTAAAGCTTGGGGCAATTTTCATTTTAAAGTGAACTAAAATTGAACTTTAAATTGAACTAATCCTTTAAGTGACAGAACTTTCTGTTCATCAACAACTCCTGGAAAAATTCCCCCCCCCCCCCCCCAAAAAAAAAAAAACAAACAAAAACTGATCAGCAAAAACTGTTTTCAACATTGATAATAATAAATGCGTCTTGAACAACAGCTGCATATTAGAATGATTTCTGAAGGATCATGTGACACTGAAGACTGGAGTAATAAATTCTGCTTTGCCATAAATTGTTTTAATATATATTCACATAGAAAACAATTACTTCCACAATATTACTGTTTTACTGTATTTTTTGTAAAATAAACAACAACAGTGCTAATGGAAATATGCAATATATATCTTGCATGGTACAAACACAGGATGCGCCCTTGCCTTGTTAATATTTTGTTGATAAAGTTGATATTGTGGCCATATTGATGCTTACCAGAAATGCAGCATCTCTTTTTCTTTTAGTTGTTTTAGTTCACTTTGTCATAATAAAAGTTTACTTCAGCGCTTCAACCACTAGATGGCAGTGTTGAGTGGTGAATGCAGCAGTGTAATTATTGCTTTTACATGCTCAGACGCTTAATTACACCCCTGAAAGATATTGCTGCTGTCTAAAATCCTTTATGGATCTCATCATCGCTGTATTTCCTGATAGAGGTTTCCTTTATGCTGTCAATGCGTTTCTAAATTGTAGAACCACCATTTAATTAATTGAGGGCGAGAGCACTATAAAGCATCGCTCAAAATAGCACACCCTCATCACAGCCCTTCTTCTTGCCAAACACCCTTCTCTGGCTTTCTTTTTTTCTGTCCTTTCTTCATTTAAACTTGTTTCTTCTAAAAATATTAACATGCCAACACAACATAGGCCTAGAAGAAAGCAAGAATGAGCACAGTGTGAGACATTGTTGATATCTGTGGTTAGTGTGATTTTCCTTTTCCCAGGAGATAAATCACAGGAGACTCCATTTGCTCTCCATTTAATCTCATTGCTGTCTAGGAGAAACATCAGAGATTTTGTGATTTTGTTTTTTCTACAGCAATTGTTTATGAAAGATTTCTTAAAGATCTGTCTTATGTTATATCCTGTCTCACTGTTGTCTCAATGGCAGTTAAATGGCATGGGCCAGTCTGTCTCGGTCACTTCTTGATCTCTTCTGTTTATTCATTTAGTTATTCTATTTGGTTGTCTCATCATGCTTCACATTTAATTGTGTTTAATAGCTGCAAAGCTTCCATTCTTGCGCGCACAGACACACACACACACACAAAAAGTGTTCCAGGGCTGTACCCGAAATCGCCCCCTATACCCTCATTCACTATTCCCTACATTAGTCCACTAATATAGTTTACTTGAGGGATTGAATGAAAACGAGTAAGCAAATTGAGCTCACAGGAAGCCGTTTTGCATAGTTTGTGCTTGCTGTTTAATAATTACCGGTATTTGAAACTTAGCAAACGGGCAGCTCCAGTAGTAAGAAGAAAAGATTTATCTTGGACTCTGTCATGGAAACAATGTATAAACCTTAATTAAACAATTAAATAATCAATTTAAAAGGAAATTACACCTGTATGATCTTACGCTTTACCCACATTGGACCAGCGGTTTGGAAAATGGACGAATGGATGAATGATTCAGCTGCGGACGGCATCTTCTGGTCAGACACGGAAATTCATTCGGTGCGCGACTCTCACAGTGCATTATGGGTGTTCTCTATCCGTTGGGTGTACATCGGTTGTACACTCGTTGTTGTGGTGCATTGTGGGATTGAATGAGTGCACTTGATAACGTCCACTATGGTTTGGGACACCGCAACAAATGGCTGTCCCCTCAAACAGTGCCCTATTTAAGGGTACGGGGGTGATTTCAGACACAGCCCAGGTTGCTATGACACAATTCCAAGACCTGTGACCTGAAATCAGAGCAGCACAACAGAGAGCAGGTGAGACGCACGCTGGCAGGTGTGTGAAATCAACACCTGGATGATTCACTACTACATACTGACAAGCTGAAAAGCAAAACATTGAAAAAACATGGTAAAATGCGAGTTAAGTATAGCCCATAACTTTGAAATTTCAAACCTAAGCTAGATTTTTACATTTTTCAAAACTCACTGTTATCGCGTTAGTGTGTTGTGGGTGTTGCCAGGATGTTACTATGTGGTTGCTAAGATGTTTTGGGCTGTTCTGAGTTGCTCTGTAGTTGCTAGGGTATTCAGGGTGGTTGCTAGGGCATTTTGGGTGGTTGCTAGAGCCTAGTTAGTTTTGTAAAAGGTGAGTAAAGTATAGTCCATAACTATGAAATTTCAAACTAAACTAGATTTTCACATCAAAACTCTCCAGCACCATGATAGTGTTTTGTATGTGGTTGCCAGGACGTTGCTATGGGGTTGCTAAGGTGTTTTGAACTGTTCTTAATAAGTTGCTATGTGGTTGCTATGGTATTCAGGGTGGTTGCTAGGGCCTAGGTATGTTTTTTGTTGTTGTTGGCTTGAATTATCACCATCAGGTACAAACAGGGCCTAAATGTAACCCTCGCAAAGCGCCAAATGCGACTAAAAATCGGTGTTGGCGAGCATATGAAACTGTGTCAATGTTATGAATTGACACCATAATATTTTTATGAATTCTAGCAATGCAATGTTGTGAAAACATGAACCTGAACAAATGTGAACGACACTCAAGACAGTGTTGACGGGCCAGTGCTGCATCGTCACGAAAATTTAAGCCTTGCCATTTGAAATATTCAAGCTCAAGAAGACGCAAAAGGAAACTCAAATCGTTACTTGCTCAAATCGTTACATCCAAAGTGCGCGCCCAGAAATCCGCGTCTCAGACAGCGTGCGAATACTGAATTGAACTCTCTTTCACATCTTCTTGCACTTGAAAATGCCTGTATTGGTGAGTATCCTCGTAAACATAGTCAGTCATGTCTTATGTAAACATAAACAGTTGAGAAAGAAAATGCATTAGCTCTTAAAGTGACAACAGCCTAATATACCTGCTGCTGTCTGTGCCCTTACTGTTAATCAAACAACAAAAGACAAAGAAAAATCACTCACTGCTCTTGACTGAATAACTTTAATAAGGATTAATCTGTTTAATTTATACAGTGAAGTGTTATTTTACATTTGATTATTTTATTAAATTTCTGTACCTAAAAATTGTGAATTTTCATTGGTATCTAAACTTTCGGTGTCATAACTGCCTGTTTTTGCAAAAACAGTTTTATGGCTGGTAAAAAAATATTTATGGCCGGTAAAGTCACTTGCAGGTGTGGCAAAACATTAGCTTTAGGCCCTGGGTACAAATCATAAGTCAGATTGTTCAACAAGATGCTCAATTTGAGACATTATTCATGTCTGTAGCACAAACAGCACGGCCAGAGTTAACAGGGGTTTGGTTAAATCCCTAACCATAAGTATGAGCATTAGTAGTAGTGATGCTAGCAAACACCTCTAAAAACTACAAAAGAATCAATGCACAATCCTCAAAGATGTCCTTTTTGCATTGGTTTTTTGGATTGCAAGGTAAACCCTGCAAACATGACATATACACAAAGGGATTAGTCTTGTATGACCTGATTTACACCGCAGATGCACCGGCCCGCTCTCCCTTTGTCTGGTTAGTGTTTTTGTTTGAGGGTAAAGCAGGGAGATCTTCAGGATTTGTACATTATGACAAAGGAAATGTAAAATATGCCAGATTTCTTTTCATAACACACCAAATATGCTATACTCCAAAAAGACAATAATACGAGGCCGGTTATGAGATCATACAGACCAAAGATGGGCTTCAAGAACTACACCGTTTTACCCAAGACATCAATCTAGCTCTGAATTCCAGGATTATGTGAAATTAATTCAGTTTTAGCGGGCTGCGGAACAGATGGCTGTTTCATTCAGGACTCAGGCTGGTTTTGTTGCCTGGCAATCTCATCCCAAACCAAATCAGAGACCGTAAACTGTCACTTAGGGCCACTGGAATCTCATTTCCCACCACAACTCCAGCCATGAAATCGTCAGTCTCTCCTCACGTGGAGCTGCCACTGCTGCCCCCTGTTAAGATCGCTATGCAAAACAGCAAAGGCCTTTGGATTAATTGACATTTCATGAAATTATACTGAGCAAACCCCTTTTAAGATATGGCTGAGGGGAAGATATATCACTCACTTTCTGTTCTGTCCTTTAAATCCTAATGCATAGTGTTAATAAATGACATAGAGAAGAAAGTGAGAAAAACACTTTTAAAAGAAAGTGTTTTGAAGACGTGACTGAGATCAATGGAGGAAAACTGATCGTTCCATTGATACATGCAAAAAGGAATAGTTCATCAAAAAAGTAATGTCTAGCTTTTTTTACTCAGCCTCATGTAATTCCAAACTATAATGTCATTCTGGGAAGCACAAAAAGAAGTTTTAAAGAATATTTTCCATACACTTTTCCATACAATGACACTGACCACGTGCATTGACCTCCAAAAAAAGACAAAAACCCATCTAATAGTAGTCCAAGTGACTTTATTCTATGTATATTTGCCAGAATGTGATTTGAGAGCGGCAGCGGAACTATATACTTTATAAGAATAACAAGTTACATTATCTTTTTGTCTTCCATGAAAAAAAAAAAAAACTAAAAGCATATTGGTATGGAATAACATGAAGGTGAGTAAATAATGACAGATATCTCCTTTTTAAGCTTTTTAACTATACAGTATTGAAATATACTATATTTAAATTTAAAATAGGCCTATTATCTTTCTGAAGAAGCATTGTAGTTGCTATCAGATGGTAATGCAATGGTACTGTATATTAACCACTCTATTTACATTGTACTCCAAGGTACATCGAAGAATACCTTAGCACATGTGTGATAAACATGGTAATTCTTGTTCACATCAATTACTTTAATTCATTTTACTTTGTTAAAGTGTTGTATAAGTGATATTAAATATGCATTATTTATAACAACAGCCTACCTAATATACACAGCAATACAACTCTCAGTATAATGTGTACAGAGGAACACTTTTCTATCACACAGCTCTACTTCAGCTGCATTTCTCTGTGCTTCAGCCTGCTTTAGTTAAGGCGGGAGTTTACAGGAACAGCAGGCAGGCCCGGCCACATCACGCGCGGAGCAACACAGGAATGCATTGTATGTGTAAGAGACAGGGCAGATGAGCGAAATAGTGCCTAAGTTAATTAAAATCCTTCCTCTCTTGAATGTCTTAAAAAGACTTAATGGTCTATAAAAAACATGCCACATAATATTTTATGGAAAGGTTCTCTCAAATATACTGACTAAACGTCGAGTGGTTTTACTGCATTAAAAAACCCTCACTGTCACACATACACACAAGTGAGCCGCGGAGGAATCCCGAAGGTTGTCAGTGCGTGCTAGGGCCCTGAAAGCACACACAGTAAATTGAAGCGAGGATCACAATGAAAACCCGGAGTGGAGTATGATGTTATCAAGTAAGAAAAACCTCTGATAAAGAAAACTGAGACTTTATTTTAAATCACAGTCGGCTTCTTGAAGTAATGAATGAGTATAGTAGAAGTCATAAATAGTTGTTTTTATTATTACGGTCGTCTGAAGACACGCGGAGCGTCTTTAAACGTTCCCAGTCCGAGCTGTTAGCTGTAGTCTCTGGGGAGCAGGATTCTCTGTACTCTGACCTCTAGATACATTGATAGTTCTGTTAATGCATCGGGAATATGCGTGAGCGCGCACCGCGCACTCATGCATTAGACTTGGAAGTTTGGAAGTGTTATAGTTGAAATAAGTCAAACAATTTTCCTTTAATCTACTCAGAAAGACAATAAGTTGTTTTGGTAATCAGGAATTATAATAGTAAAATTATTGAAAATTTTAAAATCAGATGTATGGGTGAATCCTATATAGCCTATATATATATATATATATATATATATACACACACACACACACACACACACAGACACATATTCCCTTTATAGAAAAATAATTATATTTAGCATAACAATCTTAATCTTTGAGGCATTTCAGGACAATTAACTCATTTTACCACACAATTCTCATTTAATCTCATTTAATGTTCTTAGCTACTGTTAAAAAAGTTGGGTATATCATATTATGGTATGTTTAATTATCATGAAAAAAAAAAAACTGTAAAGGCCCATTCATACGAAGTACGATATAGCGATAAAGATTTAGTTCTAAAAATCGTTCTAAATATAAAAGATTGGTCTACAACACAACTATAACGATAACGGCACAGAGAAACGATATCGTTGGAATCACTTTCAGAACGATTTTTTCCAGCTGATGAACGGTAAAAACAATGGCAGCCAATCAGAATCCACCAGACTTTAAAGAGCTCGCGGATTTAAAGCGACAGACGACAAAACTGCAGCACGTACGCACTTACAATAAACAGAACAATATTGTCTGCTGGTGTGGACTCTATTAGTTATTGTTATAGCATTATAATTATCGTTATTAGTGTGAATGGGCCTTAATGGCCCTAATTAATTTATACTTTTCTATGAAATGGCTTCTATGAATGCCTTCTTCATTCTAATAGACCTACATTGGTGTTAAGACCTGTGAGGAACCCCTGTTTGGTTTTGGCATCCAAGCACACTAGACAGGGGTTCCTCACATTCATTTCTGTCATTTCATTCAAGTATTTGGGATTCCCGGCCAAATCTTTCTGCTTCCTGTTGATTAGCTCCTGCTATTCTGGCTCCAGGAGCGTCTGCCAATAACATGCCTTTCTGGCACAGGAGGTCTGTGAGGCGGGCTCCTAAGAAACGCCTGATCATGTGGAATGCGACAGGAATTCAATCAAACATTTGGGTGCCTCTGAACACCCTGGCACCAAAGAAAAGTCAGTTCCCTTTATATGGTGTAACTAGACATTTGGACCTTCTCTGGTAAGCTGCACGCTGACAAAATTGATTGTATGGACTTCATTTCTGTATTCTGTGGACGTCCTGAAAGTATATGGACGAGTCTCATGAAAACATGTTTAGGTCACATTTTACCCAAAAATAAAAAGGGAAAAAAGCCTATTTTGGAACCATTAAGATTTTTGCCCTTGTGCGACCTTATGGACATTTTTGTCTTTTTCAGTTTTTTTTTAATATAATTTTGCCTGTGTTAATGCCAACTGCATATATTTTGGCACAAGTATGTATTTTTATAGGAATTTTACTATTTCACCCTCATTTCCTTTAATAAATCTATTTTACACTAGTAACACAAAATAGTTCCTCTCAGGACCTTAAGGACAAAAATGTCCCCATTGAAACCCATTAAAACTGCAATTTTTTAATCCCAGAGTTATTTAACTATAAAATGAAGTAATCTTTGATAGTAGGCTTTCATTCTGTTGGCAAGGCCTCAAAATTTAAATTTTTACTATTTTTTAGATTGCGCCATTTTCTCAGGTTTGGCCTATAAAGCAAATACTCGCTTTATTCCTGATTTCTACTTTTTTAATTATAGAGCCAATTGGATAAATTATGCTACAATATGCTAAAATTGTGTGGGTGTGTTGGTATGGATGTCAGAGTGTGGTTTGTATGTGTGTAATAGAAAAATTGTGTGTGTGTGTGTGTGTGTGTGTGTGTGCAATATTTGAGAGAGAAAAACTCTACTGCATCCAGTGGGGAAAATTTGGTACTGCGCCCAAACAAAATCTTACTGAAAGCTCATTTTTTGAGATATCAGCCTCAAATTTGGAACACAACTTTTTTAGATTTATGGCTTTGAATGTCTATCAGTTCAACATGTTCAACATGTTTCATAAAATATATATTTTATATAAAATAATGTTCATAAATCATTTTCATAAACTTAAACATCTATAACTTTTTTTGGTTTCACTTTTTAAACTTTTACTTCAAAAATAATCTGCCAAGGGTCTCCTTTAAAAAGAGACCAAACTTAAGTCTGTGCTACCAAGCTTCACATTTTTATGACAGTTTTATGGACATTTTTGTCCACTATGGACCTATGTGTAACTTTTTTTATTGACGCAAAAGGGTTAAGCACATTTCCTTCCCGAATCAATGTAATGCATCGAGGCATTTTTTTTTTCTTTCAAATTGTGATTCTCATTATCTAATAGAGCAATTTTTAACTTTATGGCAGTAAAATATTATAACATAAGTAAATCAAAATCAAAAAATCTTGACATATAAACAAATAAGCTAAATATGCTCTCGCAAGCCCATATCAGAACTTTCTTATCAAACTACGCAAATGTTGCCCCGTTACACTCAAGGCCTGGACGCTTTTGTCTGCGTGATCGGTGGCTAAGAAAAAGGTCAACATCCTTATCCTTCACGCTGGATGTGTTTTGATTCTGCCTGCATTACCATAAGCCACATCCATCCTGTTTTATCCTTAACACCCCCCCACGTATACCCTCCCTCCATTCACCGTCCTTGGCCTCTTCCTGATTGTCACGTCTGGGTGACACAAAGTGCTGCCACAACGACTGGGTCACCCCTCCTCTGCTCGCCCAGCTGTCGGTGGTTACATAATAGCAAGGCCTTGTTGTGCTTGGTGTCTGGCTTTGTGCGACTGTCACTGAGCATGATTGCGGGTGAGATTAAGCAGTGGGTGAGAAGACTCCACGAAGGGGTTTCTACCTGGTTCCCAGCAGTGGAAACACAGCCAACACACAGGCTCAGATTTGAGGGCTGTGGATGAAATTGGAAGCTCTTTTAGCGCTTACTATCACACTGTGATTTGTTTGTGATGTCTCGCTTGTCATGGTGTCTTAATATCTCGACTACTTTAAAGAGGCAGAAAGCACACCATGAGCACCTTTTGATTGTTTTTGACCTTTGTTTCCATTCGTTTTGGAAATGCGATACGATCTTTTTGTGGATGTTTTAAAGCAGCATTTAAGTTTTTTTTTTTCATATTACAGCAGAATATGCACTCAAAAAAATAGTTTGCTCAATCAATGAATTTAATTAAATTAAGGAAAACTTTTCAACGCAATTAGTTTAGGTTTGTACAACATGTTAATTTAAACCAATTATGTTTTGTCCAACCAACTTAAGTTCACCCAAAAATTCATATTTTGTCATCCTTTACTCAAACCTGTATGACGTTTTTCTTCTGCACAAAAGATATTTTGAAGAATGTGGGTTACCAAACCATTTTGATGACCATTGATTTCCATTGTAAGGACAAAAAAAGAAAGTCATAGGTTTGGAACGATGTCTGGGTGAGTAAATGATGACAGAATTTTCATTTTTAGTTGAATTAACACTTTAAGTTCCTGTGTTAGATATAGTTAGAGCTATGTTAGAATAGTAAAGACAATTATGTTTATAATTATTAGCAACATATGGTGACCAAGTAAGAAGAGACTGTTCTCAGAACTTAGCACAATCGCTCACTGAGTGAAGCAACACACTAGTGATGGGTCATTTATGAATGATTTGTTTATTTTGCGGCTGTCACATGACAAATGAATGAAAGACTTCATGCGAGGTGAAACTAATCAGTTGTGTTTCTCATAAATCGTCTGCATTATAATAATTTCCTAATTCAGAATATGATCAAAGATTGCAAATGTGAACGTCTACAGAGAATTTGGCTATTGAAAACTTTCGAACTCAAATTAACATTCAAATGTCCAAAATGACTTGAATAAAGATTTGTTGTGATCTTCCGATCACTACGACACACATTGTTGTCATGTAGCCACTCACAAGCCTTAGCACAATCGCCACTCTTCTCCACAATGGTAACCACAAAACTCGAAATCTCCAACAGAAAATTAAATACTAACAACATAATGCATACATTAAATACTAACAACTTCTCTTTACTGAAACTCTTCATTTCAAAATTTATTCTCCTGCTAATGCTAATGTTTCTAATCATTCATGTAGTCCAAACACAGAATGATTTTTTAAGTGACAAATTTAAGTGTATTGAACATAACGTTCAAGAATTGTTTCTTCAGCTCATTTTAAAGGGTTAGTTCACCCAAAAATGGAAATTCTGTCATTAATTACTCACCCTCATGTCGTTCCACACCCATAAGGCCTTCGTTCATCTTCGGAACACAAATTAAGATATTTTTGATGAAATCCAAGAGCTCTCTGACTCCTCCATAGACAGCAATTTAATCAACACTTTCAAGGTACAGAAATGTACTAAAGACATCGTTAAAACAGTCAACGTGACTGCAGTGGTTCAACCTTAATTTTATGAAGCGATGAGAATACTTTTTGTGTGCAAAAACAAAACAAAAATAGCGACTTTATTCAACAATCTCTTCTCTTCCCTGTCATTATCCTTATGTAGTTGCCGCAGTAAGCACAGTGAAGGCTTCCGTGTTTACGTCCGAATGCCGGCTCAGTATTGGCCAAAGCTGGTCATGTGAGCAGCACGACACATGCCTGTGATTCTGACACAGGAGCCGGCCAATAATGAGTCGGCGTTCTGACGTAGAACCTGGAAGTGCTGGATGTAAACAACGTATGAGTATAACACAGAAGAGAAGATATTGTTGAATAAAGTCGTTATTTTTGTTTAGTTTCTGCGCACAAAAATTGTTCTCGTTGCTACATAAAATTAAGGTTGAACCACTGTAGTCACGTCGATTTGTTTAACAATGTCTTAAGTACCTTTCTAGACCTTGAAAGTGTCGTTTAAATTGCTTTTTTTTATTTAGTCACCTCTCGGATATCATCAAAAATATCTTAATTTGTGTTTCGAAGATGAACAGAGGTCTTACGGGTGTGGAACGACATGAGGGTGAGTAATTAATGACAGAATTTTTATTTTTGGGTGAACTAACCCTTTAATGCCAACCCCAGGTAAAGATGGACAAATTCCATACAATGAGTAGATGGAATGCAACAGTCACTCTCAAACACGCAACAGTTGATAAAGTGATAGCAACGCTTTGGTGTTTCTCACAAATGTAATAAAAAAATATTAATACCAACAGTTCAGTGGTATGCTTTTATGAAATGTATTATAGTACAACAACTGTAATGTATGGGCACCTCCAGATTAGTGGAAGCAGTTTGGTTCAGTTTGGTTCTGTTCAAACTATGCAGGTTTGATTTGAAAAATTTAATTGGTTTAATTGGATAGTTAAAACTTATGTTTTTTTATAGGTATGAATTATAAGATGCGCTTGTCACTTGTGTAAATAAACAAATTCTCTAGGGGTTAAACACAACATTAAAGCTACGGATGTGTACAAAACCAAATTATTTGTTAATGCAGTGACGTCATTGAAAGCACGAGACAGTCCATGGAGAGCATGCAGCTTAATGAGCGTAATTCACAGACATCTGTTGACAACAGTTTACAGATAATTGCTGGGTGATAGTGCTAATGTTTAGTCAGAAATAGATCAAATAGGTTTTGTGGCTAACTTCTTGGGATTTGATACTTTACTAGATCTACTAGGTCAGAGTTTGATACAGATAAGAGACTGAATATGTGGCCTGTTCAACACAAAATTTCAATAGTACAGAGTGCCCAAGAAATTGCATGGTTCACTTGTCCCTTCCTGAACAGTATCCTCAGCTGTCAGCTTTAGTCTGAATTTGCAACATTGCAACTGGCATGTTATTCTGTTACAGCGTTCCTTTTCTTATTTGCTATCAAGTGGACAATAAAAAAAATGCATCCAGACATTCTCAAACCAAATTTTTTATAGCACATTTAAGGTTGTACATCAGTTTTGATTCACGCCTAATGCATCTTTATTGAAAATGAAGATCCAATTGAAGTGTTTGCTTCAACTTTGCGCCGTTTGGTTAAATTGATGTTTATCACTGTGGCAGATGGCAACCTTTCTACTTCATACATCTAATTCAGGGATGTATGCGAGCTTCTTGTAAACCTGCTTTAATAACAAGGTTATTGAGCTTGAAACTATAAATAAGGGAGTGGAGGGGTGTGGGCATTGTCAATTTACAGCAAGTTTCCCTGATTTCCCCTGGGCGTGGGTTGTTAATTTAATGCAAGATGACATGGTGGACGCCACATTGGTGTACAAAGACAACAGGGAATCCTAAAGGCCTTTTCAAAAGCAGTCCACCACTATGGCCTAGTGAAACGCTACCCATTTGTGAGCAGATTTTACAGCTCACCTGCATGGCAAGAACCGTCAAAGCACAGAAAGCTGTTTTCCCCCCATGCCTCTCTCCTTCTCCATCAGATCCAGACCAGCTTTTCCCTCTCTCTACAGACCATAACAGGGAGCCAAGCCTTACATTAAATCTGTGTTTCTGCATAACGGGGCCTCTAGTGTTTTTTTTCTGGGCTGCTGGGCCTCTCTGTCTCTCTCTTTTGCTCTCCTTACAGAGCAAGTGCTTTATTGCCTTATACAGGCAAATCCAGTCGTACTCTTTTTATCTCTCTTTGCATGCATTTATAAAACACTAGCTCTAAATGCAGCTCAGAAGTCTACTAAAATTGTTCATATGTTACAGTACTTAGTTATTGATCAGCAATTATTGGCCATTTCTTGTTAGTAGTGTTTGCTTAAGCAAGCATCACTTTTATTATTGCTCGTACTTAAAGGTGCAGTAAGCAATTTCTGAGAAACGCTGTTGATCATTGAAATCACCCAAACAAACACGCCCCTACCCAAAAGGATCACACCCCTATCTTGATAACTCCGCCCCCAAATGCACAAACCCGCTATGCAACACAGGCACCTCCCTCCTAATGAAGTGACATGCCCCTTACTGCTGATTGGCCACAATTGTGTTTTGGTGCTCGATCCACTTTCAACAGCGTTTCTCAGAAATCGCTTACTGTACCTTTAAGGTTAGTGATTTGAATGAACCCTTAATCATAAGTACAAAATTTTTGTGCATAACTCCCTCACCATTTGTGTTACAGACATTTTGATACCTCAGATTATTTGGGGAGATTGTATTGTGATTGGATGGTTTTCATTGATACGCTCTGCAGATTCTACCTAACAACCACCAAGAACACCCTGGCAACCACTTAGCAATAGCCTAGTAATCAGCTAGAACTCCCTGGCAACCGCCTTGCAATGGTATAGTAACTACCAAGAACATCCTAGCAATGGCTTGTAATCAACTAGAACACCCTGGCAACTAAAGCGCAACAGTCAGTTCTGGAAGTAAAAACTCCATTTGTTTTCTGCATAGGGAAATTGATTTTTAACAATATAATTTTTTAAACCTTTAATGACAGGTCTACTGTGAGCAACAAGGTTGTTAATCGATAGTATGTGCTTCTGTTGAAGCTGTCAGCCCGCATTATTTCAGCTTAGTTTAAAAATAATTGTGTTTAACAGCGGAATTTGTGGTGAAAAACTACATTACCCATAATGCTTTACAGAAAATTCCACCAGAGTTTTGAAATGAGCAAAACGCGGCAAAAGATCTCTTTAGCTTTGTCCACTCCCATGAAGCACTCCAAATGACGTAAAAGAGTCTGTCTCCCTACGATCTCAAAATACTTAAATATTTGAATATATAAGCATATTTTGCAATAAACTTAAAATATATTGTCTTTACATATATAATCAACATTTTTTAATGAGTAGTTTCATATTTCTCCATCGTTTTTAATTCGATTATGTTGTTTGCAATGCTTCATGGGATTGTAGTTCTTTCCCTCACTAAAGCCGTTAAGTACATAGTTTGTATTTTTGTCTTTTTGTCCGATTTTCAAATACAAGTTTGTAATGTTATGATTTACCTCATAGATGATTGGTTTGGTATATTGCTTATAACGCTTTAACCAAAACTTTTTTGAAATCCCAATGGGAGAAATGAATGGAAAAAATACTTCAGGAACCAACACTGCAACAGCCAGAACACCCTGGCAACCATTTAGGAATGGCCTATATGTACTACGCTCCCTAGCAATGTAATCAACTAGAGGGATGGAAAACTCCAGTCCTGGAAGACCACCATCCTGCAGAGTTTAGCTCCATCCCCAATCAAACACCTCTGCCTGTAATTTTCTAGTATACTAACTAGAACACCCTAGAAATGGCCTAGTAATCAACTAAATCATCTTGTCAACCACCTAGCAATGCTCTAGTAACAGCCTAGTAACAACCTAGAGCACCCTAGCAACAGCCTTTTAATTAGAAGACCCTTGCAACCTCCTAGCAACAGCCTCGTCACCACCTAGAACACCCTAGCAACCACCTACAACATTATTAAAGCATCACTTTTAGATGGGTGCACACCAAAAAAATCTTTTAGCCATATTGTACCTTTTGATCTGGTTTGCATATACTATTCACTTCTCTTTAAGATAAGCTGTTTTATAGCACAAATTAAATTGACTTGAATAAGTACAAGCTTTTTCATTTCAAATATCACCTTTCCATATTCTCTCATCTAAAAATGTCCCTGCGCTGCCAGAAAAAATAAACTGTGCGTTTTGCAGTGTAACCTTGTTTCTAAAGCACTCTTCTTTATTGTTGCAGCTTTTGTTGTTTGTGGCACCCACTGCCATGAAAAAGAAAAGATATCAAAATGTAGTGTTTTTTTTTTCTTTTTTCAGCAAAATACAATCTTCTGGTGAAGATGCTCATGAATATTACTCACTTCATTTTAAAAGTTAGTCATTTTCATTAGAGGACATGGACTGATTGGAGGTTTATTTGTTTGTTTACGTGCTGACGCGCACCTCTGCGGTCCTGTGCAGTGACCCGCTTAAAACAATAGACGTGGCATCTGAACATCAGCATCATCAAGTCAATTTTTTGTTTTCATAGAGGGGCAAACATGACAGACAGTGGCACTTGCCAAGCTACTCCATAGTGGGCATCATGCCCTTTGCCAGGCGCCATGTTCAAGGGTTGGATGCCAGCATTGAGCTAATGCCCGATTAGTTAAGAGGCAATCCCAACATCCTTTCCAAATGAGCACGGATGCTGTCCAAAGCTTGGGGATCCCAGATATTTCCAATAACACATGTCAAAGGTCAAAACCATCTGGCCATGATAATCCATAAACTGGCCCAGATTGAATCTGCATACTTGATTTAACTGAATCTGATTGGGAAGGAAATCTGTGAAATTCAACAGCATGGATTTAAACATGCTAAAATGTATTAAACCGATCTGCGAGTAATAAGTTAAATAAAATTAAATTACCCAATGTGCAGAACTGGTGCAGAACCAGGTGGTTGGAGGGGAGGTGTTGAAAAATAAGAACAATTTGAACTATTTGTACAAAAGACACTTTATATGTGGATCAAGTTATTACATTTTGATAAAACATTATTATTATTGATTTATAATTAACATTTTATTTGAAAGAATGTGGACCGTTGAATTGTGCATAATTATATCAGGAATGTGCATAAAAATGGAATGTGGATGATAAACTAACACTCATGAGGACTTATAGATCTTTATGAATGTCATGCGTTTGAATTCTGAGAAACTTTGCAGGCACCGATTTCATATGTGAATAAAAACCCTTGTGAAGAGAAGTGTGCTTAATTTGATTGACTGTGCACTTGTAGTGTACTTCAAATCTTAAAAGTATATTTTTTTTAAAAAAATCTACTTGCAGATAATATAATAATGAAAGGCCACTGAAGTTCACTTTCATATGATTCATATCAAACTTAAGTAGACATAAGTGCACTATGTAATAATGTCAAATTAAAAGTTTTACTTTAGGATACATTTTAAATCATTGTTTTAATAATCTTCTGTTGTGTATTAAAGAAGTACATTTATTTTGATGTGTTGACTAACATACTAAAGAACTTGATAGTAATTTTAACTGTAGTGTGTTCAATATTACATTTAAAGTTAATAATAAAGTTATATTTTAAATGTACTAAATTGCAAAACTGTCATTATAAATGTGTAATTACAAATATTAAAATATATGACAGGCTACAAGTTTTAATAGAAATGACATTAAAGTATTTTTTTAGTTTACCATAAATGCTTGTCAGTATATTCGGCTGTACACTGTAACATATGAAAGATACTTAAGTTCTATACTAAAGCATGCAATTAAGCACTCTTAAGTTCAGCTATCTGCATTCAATATGTGAACCTGGACCACAAAACCAGTCATAAGGGTCAGTTTTTTAAATTGTTTTTTGGATTTATACATCTGAATAAATAAGCTTTCCATTGATGTATGGTTTGATAGGATAGGACAATATTTGGCTGAGATACAACTATTTGAAAATCTGGAATCTGAGGGTGCAAAAAAATCAAAATATTGAGAAAATCGCCTTTAAATTTGTCCAAATGAAATCCTTAGCAATGCATATCCACTCACAAAAATACATTTTTGGTATATTTACGGTAGGAAATGTACAAAATTTCTTCATGGAACATGATCTTTACTTAATATCCTAATGATTTTTGACATAAAAGAAAAATCAATAATTTTGACTGTATTGTTGGCTATTGCTACAAATATACCCATGCGACTTACGACTGGTTTTGTGGTCCAGGGTCACATATAAATTTATTCTATAATACATTTTCATTTAATCGCCATTAACATGCAGTTAAGTGTCAGAAAACATTAAGTTTAGTTCACACTAAAGAATATTATTATTTCCATAATAAGTACTATTTTAAAAGTATGTCAAGTGTACTTCTTTTTCACAAGGGAACCCTTAGGTCAGGATAACTGTTTTTCTTTAACCACCCTCTGTAGCAGTTTGGAAGTATGGCTGCATAAGTGCAATGGTTTCATCAGCATTTCAATGAGGTATTAGAAACCCTAATCCTGCCCACAGATACCTCTCAACCCTCACCTTTTCCAGCCTTGCCTCCAGGGCAAAAATCCACACCAGCTCCCCCAAACAAACCCCTCAAGGAGTATTCAGACCTCCTGCAGGACTGCAGCACGCTTTGTTTTCACAGTTGACTGCATGGTGGGTGGTGTTGGAGAGTTCAGCATGTGACTTTAGGGTCATGCCTAAAGTGTGCCAGTCCATACAGAGATATCCCAGCTGTCCCTGCGGTGGACCACACAGTGACCATGTATAGATTGTGGCTGATTTTATGTGGGACATTATGTGGGAGGTGCCAGGATGTTGTCGCTAGGGTGTTTGGGGTGGTTGCTAAGATGTTGCTAGGGTGTTGTTTAGAAGCCCATGCACAACCAGTCTCTATTGATTCCCTCCTTCAGTGTAAGATTTGCTTAATTCCTTGTTTTACTTTTGCAAACACCACCAATTACCTTGGTTTCATCATAAACAACATATTTACTGTATTAGCTGATTACCTTTCTGTATTTTTTTTTTCTCGGTTTCTCTGTACCGCTGTATTAGCCTGCTCAGTCTCCATACTGCGCTGCCTCCCCTCCCCCTTCCTCTCGCAGATCAAACTGCGCAGTTAATATATTCCCTGTATTTGAATTTTGGGCCCTGGGTGCACAGTGCTGCTTACATGGCAAACAAGATAAAGTCTAAAGCAGAACCCTACATGAGCCCAGGAGCACAAAGGCACTTCTGCACACTACCATCCTCTTGAGGGACAATGAGCGATATTATACTAAAAAGCAGGCAGAAGCAGCAGTAAGACCTGAAACATACACTGAGTCAAAGTATGTGAATGTAAATGCTTGATACTCTTGTGAAAAAGAAGTGTTTTGAATGTGCACTTTAAATCTTAAAAGTATATTTTGTAAAAACCTGTACATGCAGATAAATGTAAGGGATCATCTGTGTTTCATGTCTGTTTAGGTGGGTTTTGCATGTTTAGTTCTGTTTCCTGTGTTTCTGTTAGTTATTATGGTTTATCATTGTTTGATTATTGTTTGCACCTGTTGTTCATTTCATTGGTTTGTCTGTGTATTTAAAGTTTTTCTATTCATTGTCAGTTCTCGTCGTGTGTTTAGCGGTTGTTTTGTTTCCCTGTATTCTGAATGTTTTGAGTTTTGTTAATGTGGTGAAAATCAAGTTTTTAATGTTGTTTATATGTCTATGTGGTGTTTTTAATATGCTTTAAGACAAACCATGTGCAAATTCATATGTCAACACCATTGCTGAATATTTTCTCCTTAAAACTGCAGTGAAAAAAAGACAAACCAGCAGTAACCAATCACGTCAAACGTGCCGGCGGGTTTTAGCATATCTTTAATAGTGAACTAGCAGGGGAGTCTCAAGATTTAGCAATATGGCGGGTGTATGATGTATATTACGATGTTATGATGAATTATATGCCTTTCTCCACTGACGTTCTGTGTTGCGTTTGTAAAGATATTGATTGTTAGAAGGCAGCTGTCTGACTCTGACATGGTGAACAGGAACATGGTTTGTGTAACATTAGCAACACATTATTAGCTGTTTGATAACATTGTCAAGCAAAAGGCTAATCATATTAATTTAACGTTATGTGTCCGATGTTGTAAAGAGCGATACGATTGTGCAGCGTTTACCTCATTAAGTTGGGCGAGTTCATCTCTGAGCTGGCGTGAGCGAGTGGAGGCGGGGCTAATTTGCATATTCATTGATCCGCACATACTAAATGAGGCAAGGTTGTAGAGTTACATTTAAGCTATTTTAAGGCATGAAGAAATTTTTTTCACAGGAAAAAACGTTTAAATATGGTGATTCAAGATGAGTTTTAAGGGATAAAATAACTGACTACAGCAGGGGGACTTTAAATAAAGATCCACACTGCTGCGAATAAATCCTTTCTCACCTTTATTGCAACCGGACGTGACAATAATATAATATATTACTGAAATAAATGTCCGGTTAAGTGTACTTAAAGAGAGTACACTTTTATGACTGTTTTTTAAGTACACTTTTAAAAAGTGTAATAATGTCAAATTAAAAGTTTTACTTTGAAGTACATTTGAAATCATTATGTTTAAAAAAAAATTGTCAAGGTTGTTTTGTTTTAAAGAAGTACACTTATTTTGATGAATAACATACTAAAAAACATGTAAAGTACTTGATTATAATTTTAACTATGGGGTGTAATTCAATATTACGTTTAAAGATGATAATAAAGGGTAGCACTTTATTTTACAGTGCCGTAGTTACATTGTAATTACTCAAATAAGTACTGAGTACTATTAATTAACTACATGTACTTACTATAGAGTTACAGTTAGGGTTAGGGTTTGGTTTAGGGTTAGTTACTTGTAATTATGCATAATTTACTGTTAGTAAGTACATTTAGTAACGTGTAACTACGGTACAAAGTGTAACCTAATAAAGTTTTATTTAAAGTTATATTATATTCATCATTACAAATGTGTAATTACAAATATATTTAAATACATGACATTCAAGTTTCAATAGAAATGACATTAAAGTATATTGTACTTTTCCATAAATGCTTGTCAGTACATTCAGCAGCACACTTTAACCATATTTTAAAGACAATATAAGTAATTATGAAATTACATAAAGTCATATTTAGAGTAGGTCAAAAAAGCACTCTAAAGTTCAACTTTTTTTTAAAGTTCAATATTGAATTTAATTTAAAAAAAAAACAAAAAAAAAAAAACTATAAAACATTTTAATCTTTAAAGTGTCCGAAATCATTCCATTCCATTAACTCTTATATTCTTTTAAAGTATTTTCCTTAACAGGTACTCTAAATATGCTAAAGTGAACCTTTTTCACAAGGATATACACAAGCTTGGTTTCATCCAAATGAGTCAGAATGCAGTTCATAATAGCAAGTGATAAAATGCAAGTATGTGTTGCATTGTCTGCATTACCACAAGGGGTTCTATAGTGGGCATTAATGCAAACTTCTTCTGTGGTCAGTTTAGGTCAACTACAGTCATGGTGCCGCAATTTCAAGAGGATCTTGCTGAGCAAAGTTAGTTAGTTAAACAGTAAACATATTTATAGCTAGATAGCTGAACATTGACATACCCGGTTTAATGACGCAGACATTTTAACCTAACTCTATTGCTGCCTTGAGTACTGATATTTGTTACTGCCACAGAAATGCATAAACATGCAATTGGCCACATCTCTATACATTTGTGTACTTGTATAGAGCACATTTACTGCTCTACTCTATGGCTTCAGAAGTTTTTTCCATCCTGGATAACAATGTTCTTTGGGCAGTTGCTGCTTTTCACTAGATCCATCCATCTTCTCAAAATGTCAGATTCAAGACTGATACAAGCAGCTCTAAGCATGAATTTACCCAATGGCTACTCAGTCTTCCCATCTGTACTATGTCGACAGCATCCATTCCAGGGCCTGATCTCTTACTGGTCATTTGAACCATCTGTAAAGCTCAATTGACACTTCCTTGGCCTTAAGATTACAGGGATTATTCATCTGCTCAACAAGTGCCCATCCAAGAGTTTGAATGGTCTTTGGAGTAGCACAGCAGATGTTATCAGACAAACCAGCTTGTTTTGGTTGGCCCATTTGAACATTGTGTATTTGAAATAAAGGAGAGATGATCATGATGTAAAACATAGGCTACTTTTTATTGTCAATACCAGGGATTTTGAGAAGCACCCAGAGGACATTTGTATTGTTCAGATGCTACTCTTTCAAAGCTGAGAAGACGCAAATACAATTTTTAGTTATGTTGTATTGAAGAATACATGGTTTCTAGATGTTTTTATTTATTTTTTTTAAATAAGAGACGCATGTTGAGTACAGAGTACAGAGCTGTATAATGAATGGAAGAGCTTAGATCATTTGGTCAGGGAAGAATTTGATGACAAAGGTTTATGTAATGACTTTTGATTACAGATTTCTGATTTTTCTGAGATGCAGCATATTTAAGCAAGTCTCAGTTTGATCTCTTTTTATATTCTTGTCTATGAGAAACAACTGAGACATAAAAAAGAGATTTCTGTGACTTTTCTTTTCTTCTGGGGAATCACATGGAGCAAAGCACATGGTTGAAAAAATTGAATCTTAATGAAACAAAACATAAACAAAAGCCAGAACTGCCTTCTATTTCATAGCTATTTTTCTCACGGTAAAAGGACAGTTCAGCACTTAGAGACTGAGAGGCTGACAAATGTCATTTTCTTTCCATTGTTGTATTTCACATTGAAACAGGAAGGTGGACTGGTCTTTTTTTAAATAGGAAATACACTTTTATTTAAGACGCACCAACAAACTATGTTTTGCTACTTACTGTAGAATGCAACAATTCCCGTCCACTTTTTCAGCAGTCTTGTTGCTGGAAGCATTTTACCCTTTCATTTTTTCTACAAGGATTTTAAAAAATTTCTTTTGTAAAGAGTTATAAGCCATGAATCAAACCAACCAGGGACAAATAAAATACTTAAATACTCTTTTATATATAAAATAGGAGAAAATGAATGACATTTTTACTTCCAGCACTCGAGTGGTGCAGGTATGACGTCAGAACCCAGAAGTCTAATTTGCCGCTGGTTCCTTCGAGATTTTCTTATTGGGTTTTATAATGGGGTTTTTCAATTTATGAGTAAAATAAAGCCTGTGGTAAACATAACTTGACTATACTTTGATGTTTTGTTCTGCAACATACACGGCACATGGGGTTTTATAATGGGGTTTTTTGATTTATGTGTAAAATAAAGCCTTTGGTAAACATAACTTGACTATACTTTGACGTTTTGTTCTACAACGTAAATTACACACACCCATAGCGAAAACGCGAATTTTTAAGCAGTTATGGTCAATTTTGAAAAAGTACATTTTTAATAAGTAAAAACGTAGATAAGTCAGCTTGGGGTGTGAGTGTAGGAAAATCCTGAAGGAACCAGTAGCGAATTAGTCTTCCGTGTTCTGACTTCATACATGCACCCTAGCTGGAGGTATTGGTGGAGGGACATTTGGGCATTTGATTGGACAAAACATTTGCATACACCTCTGTCATCAGTAGTTTTGCTCCATTTTCTCAGATTTTGTTCACTCTCAGTTGTACACTGGATGATCTTAAAACTATTAGACATGAACTAAAAGCCACAAAACTCATATTATGAATTCATGGAGTCTAACACAAGTGAGTAGTACTCTTAACCTTGCAGTGTTTTGTTAGGTCCAGGAGGGTCTCCTTATGTTATCTTCATCTCCCCTAAGGGATGGATGATATCTTCAAAGCTGTCTCTGACTGTTGATTATGAGAAATGTGGGTATTCCTAAGAGTTCCAGTGTGAAAAGCCCTGGGCGAGGTGAGTTTAAAGATAGAAAGAGGAGTCCCTCTCACAGCAAGAGCATACAGAGAGGACAATGCTTTATGTAACCTGAATATGTAGGCATTCTAGTAGCTTTGTGTCAGTGTTTGTCAGTATGACTTTTTCTGGTATATTTTCACTTTTTGAAATGGATGACATGCCGATATGATGTGCTCGGGCCACACTTCTCTGCTAAAAGGGACAATATTTAGAGATGAAGCTGCCCCTGCAGTATTTAAAGGCAAGCATGATCTTATTCGGGTTTTTTTTTTTCCTGAAGCTGAAAGGTACCTGCTCATGTGAAAAAAATAAGACCTTTTCAGTTGTTTCTCTTAGACAGCAATGAAATCAAAAGAAAATCAATGAAATGAGGAGATCAAATGGAAATGTTCACCTAAAGGATAGTTCGCCCAAAAATGAAGATTCTGTCATCATTTACTCACACTCATGTCATTATAAACCCCTAAGACTTTTGTTCATCTTTGGAACACAAATGAAGATTTTGTTAATATTCTGTCATTATTTTTTCCATCTATTAAAAGTCAAAAGTCCACGCAACCACAATTTTCATGCTTCGAAAAGTACAAAAAGACATCATAATCCATATGAATCAAGTTGCTTATTCCAAGTCTTCTGAAAAGAAGTGAACACTTTATGTGATGAACAGATTTAATTTAGGTTTTAATTCATTTAAGAAATATTTTTGGTTTGAAACGACATGAGGGTGAATAAATATTTTTTTTTTTTTTTTTTTGGTCATTAAATTTTAATTTTTTATTAAAGTTAGGCCATTTTTAAGTCTGCTTAAAAAGTCTGCTTTTTTAATAGATATGTGTACGTAGATGCCACATTCGACCTCTCCAGACATGTCGGTGCCCGCCATCAAGTGAGAATGTGCTGGTTTGTGTTTTTATACGTATTAACTCAATATTACAGGTTTTTACAATAGTATTTTTTTAATGTTTTTGCTTTTACAATGGTAACTTTTTAATGTACGTTGATGCCTTCATCTTGTTGTATTGTGTTTAGCAAAATCATTTGTTGAAATCTTTTGCAGATATAGATATTTGTGTATCTATCTACTGTTGCAAACGCTCAGTCAACTTGCTCTCGAATGTTTACGGACTGGCTTTGACCACTACAATATGTGACCCTGGACCACAAAACCAGTCATAAGTAGCACAGGTATATTTGCAATAGCCAACAATACATTGTATGGGTCAAAATTATCGATTTTTCTTTTATGCCAAAAATCATTAGGATATTAAGTAAAGATCATGTTCAATGAAGATATTTTGTAAATTTCCTACCCTAATTATATCAAACATGTATTTTTGTGAGTGGATATGCGTTGCTAAGCCTTTTCTTGTGGACAACTTTAAAGGTGATTTTCTCAATATTTAGATTTTTTTGCAGCCTCAGATTCTCAAATAGTTGTATCTCGGCCAAATATGGCCCTGTCCTAACAAACCATACATTAATGGAAAGGTTATTTATTCAGCTTTCAGATGATGTATAAATCTCAATTTCAAAAAATTGACCCTTATGATTGGTTTTGTGGTCCATGGTCACATATGGCGGACAGCTTATGTATAGCAGCCCATAGAAACAGCAGCTAATGAGGCATCTATATATATATATATATATCTATATATATATATCTATATCTATATATATATATATATATATATATATATATATATATATATCTCTATATATATATATATATGGTCTCAAAGTGTGTTTGTTTGTTGAAAACCTTTGCTAGTGTTATGGAAGAATGAGTTGATTTGAGACATGTATGAAGTGTTTTGGTAGTTTTAGTGCATTTTGAATGTGAAATTAACTGCTGTGCCAAGATGAAAGTTAGTTAGGAAAACTGTGTGAAGAGTTTTGAAAAAAAATGGCCAAAATATTGAGAAATGTGTCCTAGCGATTGTAAAACACTGTAAAGTAAAAGTTTAGTTTATTGTCCTCAAGTGGAAATCTGGTGTGGATTACATAGATATGAACATTAAAAAAATACACACATTATAACGTTAACATGTTATATATAAAAATGTATCAAGTTGTTTATCAAGTTGAACTACTAATAAACAAATAAATAAATTGTTATACATGAATTGTTATATTTCAATTTACAATGTGGAAAACCGATAATTTTTAAGGAGATCCAAGCTCTTAATGTTCAGTTTGAAGAAGTGTTTTGATAGTTAAAGATCCTTCATGTGTGCTAGCAGCTGCCATAGCACTGTCAGTTATGTAAATTTCAGGTGTTTCAACCAAATGCTAAAACGGTCCATTGTACTACACAATGATATCACCAATAACGTCCAATGAAAATGAGATTTCATTATTTTTATCACTGGAGTGTTTGGATTAAATTTTCAGGAGGATACATACTGAATTTTGTGAAAGTTTGTGTGTGTGTGTGAGTGAGAGAGAGAGAGAGAGAGAGAGAGAGCGAGAGAGCGAGAGAGCAAGTGGTCTGGTTAGTTTGGTTATCAGCTTGTCTGCACTGAAAAAAGTAAAACAACCATGTCATTTATTTAAAGTGCATTTTTATATTGGTCTAATCAAAAACCATGGTTTCTGGTTTAAACCTGTTTTGTTCAATTTATCTAAAAGCAACACTCACGAAAGAAAAAAAAATGAAAGTAACTTTTGTTTAAATAGGTTTTTTTTTTTTTTTTTTGCATGACAGATGTGCAGAGCATACTGACTGCAGAAATTATTGTTGATTTTATTCATTTTTCTTTTTTTTTTTAAACAGAAAATATGATGCATATTTTAAAAAGACTTAATTAGACAAATTAAGTTGTAAAAAGTCAAAAAAGTCTTATATTGACCTACATTAACATTTTGTCTTATATGTAAAGAATTGATTGATTTTATTGATTAAGTATATTGAATTATTGATTAAGTATAAATGAAGAAAAGCCTTCATAATAAATAATCTTTTTACTTTGTATGAATGTTTTTGCCTTTGGTAAAATAAACATTTTTGATTAATAATAAATTAAATTAAATGAAAAGGTTTGAACCAATTTTCCAAACAATAAATATACCTAAATTTGCCAGTAACAATTTAGAGTATTTGGTATTTGGTCCAAAGTATCTTGTTTTTCAGTGTGAGAATGAGCTAAAATTGCTCTGCTCAAAGTGCCACTTCCTTCCTCTGCGCACTTCAGACGATGTGTTTTACAGCTACCCAACAATCCACTGGACGGAGCTCATGCGGCCACACTGCTGTTTGTGTGGGATTGTGTTCACTCAGAGAATAGTTGTTCCTGGTAGTGTTCACATCCAGGATGTGTTGCTGAACGTACACAAGCAAAATTGTGAACTCAGTGTGTGTTTTTATGCCAAACTTGACTCCACTCTTGTTAGAAAATTCCACTCTGGATTATTGAGTTGTCTTGACAATCCAATGGCTCTATTCCCAGACTGGATTCCACGGGATTTACAAAAAAAAAAAAAAGGGGGGGGGGGGGGGAAGGTACCTGCCATGAGGACTCTTTTTCCCATGCCTGACAGTTTTACAGTTTTACCGTCTTTTGACTGGGTCATAAATGATTATTAATTTACAGTACACTGGCTCTATCTATTCTTGCAGTTAAATCTTTTTTTGCAGACCAGAAAAACCCAAGTGTGGTTAAAAACCCTCTCTGTGAACTTTAACAGTGTATGGTTTGAGGAAAACTGCAAATAGCAAGCATGCAAAGTTGTGTGGTTGAGTCTCACTATGAAGACAAAGCTATAGCCTCAGATGCTTTTGGTTTAGGATCAAAACCTGTGGCTTTCACCTCAGAGCCCTATAAACACAATGTGGTTTATAAGGTGCCAGCAACAAGCGGTTTTGAGCATCATGTAAGGAAAAGAGTGATCCGTTGTCTTTTGAAAAGGTCTGTTAAAAGTGAGAGATTTGGTCAAATATTTCCTTTGGTGACATCTTGATGCACTAAAGAACTGCTTGACTGAATCAGTTGTCACAATACAGAACACGCATGTCTACATTAAACTGAGACACATTTCATTAAAACCATAACCTCTATGGTGGTCATGATCTTTCACACCCCCTTTTTAAAAAGCCATTGTTTTTTAAGCTGATTATTGTTGGTTATCTCTTGGCCTTATTGCTTCCCTTCCATTAGACTGTGATCATAATAACAGTGGTGGCAAAAAAACATTTGAACATCATACTTAAAAATGAATAAATATTATGTCATTGCATTAGACAAATGATGTGTCATTTATTTTCAAGATATCACAAGCACACTTTTTAAGAAAACAGTTTGTTAGGTTTAAAATTATAGAACAATAAATACACTGTTCAAACTGATGCCGCAAGACAAAAAGTATTTGGATGCTTAAAACTTTCATTAGGAGTCCAAAATACATTTTAAGTAAATTATGTCACAAAAATAAGTTTGTTTTACATGATAAAACAATATATATTGTGCATAAATTCAAGATAGAGAAAAAAAAAACTTTTCAAAACTTCTGAATCAACTTCTGTCAAACAATTGAATACATCTGTGTAGGCCATTATAAAAACTAATTGCAGATAATATATATTAAATATGAAATAAAAGGCCACTTAAGTGTACTTAATGAGATTACAATTTCTTGATTGTTCAACACACTTAAGCACACTTTTAAAAAGTGCACTTTGTAATAATGCACTGCAAAAAACGAAACAAATTTACACAGTAAAATATCGTTTTACACTGAAGCAGTAATATACCGTAAAAACTGGGTAATATTATTAGTCGTTTTTGAGAAAGTATAGGCTATAACCTATAGGCTAAAGGCTACTTTCTCGAAAACGACAAATATTACCCAGAATGCATTGTTTTTATGGTATATTGCTGTTTCAATGGAAAACGGTATTTTACTGTGTAAATTTGTTTCGTTTTTTTACTGTCATTTTTTAGTGTCAAATTCAATTATTTAAAGTACATTTTAAATCATTATGTTTTAATAATCTTTTGTTGTGCTTTAAAGAAGTACACTTATTTTGATATGTTGACTATCATACTAAAGCACAAGTACTTGATTATAATAGTGAGTTATTCAATATTACGTTTGAAGTTAACATGTAGTACATTACATTTTCATTAATGACATTAAAGTATATATTTTAGTTTACCATAAATGCTTGTCATTACATTCGCCAGTACAACTATATTTTAAAGACAATAGAAGTAATTATGAAATTACATATAAATATGTACTTAAAGGGTTAGTTCACCCAAAAATGAAAATTCTGTCTTTAATTACTCACCCTCATGTCGTTCCACACCCGTAAGACCTTCGTTCATCTTCGGAACACAAATTAAGATATTTTTGATAAAATCCGGTGGCTCAGTGAGGCCTGCATTGAGAGCAAGTTAACTTAGACTTTCAAATGCCCAGAAATGTACTAAAGACATATTTAAAACAGTTCATGTGACAATACTTTTTGTGCGCCAAAAAGCACTGCCAAAGTCACATGAACCATTGAAATTTCAAAACACTTATGACACAACAAAGCCTCGTTTACTGAAATCACGTGACTTTGACAGTTTGAGAACATGCTCCGAACCACAGATTCGAAACAAAAGATTCGTAATGCTTCGAAGCTTCATGAAGCAGTGTTTAGTTCAGTGACGAGTGCTAGATATTGTTGAATAAAGATTTTTTTTTTTTTTTGGTGCACAAAAAGTATTCTTGTCGCTTCATAACATTAAGGTTGAACCATTCGTCGCTTCGTAACATTAAGGTTGAACCACTGTAGTCACATGAACTGTTTTAAATATATTTTTAGTACCTTTCTGGGCGTTTGAAAGTCTAAATTAACTTGCTCTCAATGCAGGCCTCACGAGCCATCGGATTTTATCAAAAATATCTTAATTTGTGTTCTGAAGATGAACAAAGGTCTTACAGGTGTGGAACGACATGAGGGTGAGTAATTAAAGAATTTTCATTTTTGGGTGAACTAACCCTTTAAGTACTTAAGTGTATCAAAAAGTCACTCTAAATTTCTGATAATTGCACTTAATATGAATTTAAACTCTAATACATTTTCATTTATTTGACATTAACATGTAGTTCAGTGTCTGAAAACATATTCAATTCACACTTAAGGATATTCTTATGTTATTTCCATAAATGTACTTTTTTATATAAGTATGCTAAAATGTACTTTCCCCTCCAAAGGGTTCTTATAGGATACCTGTGAACTTGATGAGAACCGACTCCATACATCCACTAAAAATCACCTTGACAGCAGTTGGTCACAAAAATAGACCCAGAAATGTAAAGTTAGTTCGGGGAAAAGCTCTAGCAGCATTAGCACTCGTCACTGAACTAAACACTGTTTCATAAAGCTTGATTTCATATTTCATTATCGTGTAATGACATTCATACATTTTAGGTGTGACATGAGTGTTCAAATATTTTTGGCCAATGTTTAATTCACTTTAAATATTAATATCTTTGTAGTTAAAGATGCTGGCTTACAGTTAATATTAAGGTAAAATATTCATTTCAAGTTTGAAAACTCTAATCAGTGGATGCTCACCAGTTATCAACAGGTTGTTGTAATAAATAGCTTCCACTTACTATTCCAGTGAGTGTATGTGCTTAATATTTAAGTAACGGTGTAAATCTTGCAAATACAGTGTATTTTTGGCCAGGTTCCTCTTGGATCGGTTCCAGGCTCGTCATTGCGGAGACCGGGGAGAGCCCTCGGCAGCGGACCACAGGTGATGCATCACGCTCAGACTCATGGGTAGGTGGTGGAGGGGGACAGAGTAAACAGTCGTAGATCACGGGGCTGTCACAGATGGGCTGTGTCACGGTGCCCATACAGGGAACTCACAGCCAGAGGCCTGGTGATCTGACTTTGAGAAAGCTTTTAATCTGAGTTCATTAGAAGGGTTTCACAGCAGAAATGAGAGGTAAAGACACTTATGCAGAAGCTTCATTTGTCTGTGGACAACTATGACTAAGAGAGTGAATGTGAAATGCATGTAGGTGGAAAAATCTCTGATTCATTCTTTTCAAGTGGGGGAGAGCTGGTGGCCAAGCATTTCTGTTGCTATACAACCTGGTCCCTCAGTCTGAAAGCCCAGGAGTTGCAGCCGGAGCCAAATGTTTCAAAGAAAAGTGGCCCCTAAAGTCAATGGCATTCAATGAGCCCTGGATCTAAAGGCCTTTGTGCTGGATTCTTAGCATTCAACTTAAATCTTCCCATTACAACTGCCTATCTGCTTAAGCACTGTTAAAACGCTATACTTTCCTTTTGTCAGTCTGGCGTCAGTTCATTTGTTTATTGGCAAACAACATGTCCATGAACTTCATTTTTTTTACCGAAAAATAGATTATAGCTTAACCTTCCCTTGTTAAAAAGTATACTTATTATGTAAAAAATACAAGAATAAATTTAAGTGCGAACTGAGTAAAATGTTTTCAGACACTTAAGTGCATGGTAACTGCAATTAAATGAAAATGTATTATAGTTTAAATTTATATTAAATTTAATTATTTAGAGTATTTTTGACCCACTTAAGTAGGCTAATTAAGCACACTTCTTTCTCACAATGGTTAATGAAACATATAAAAAAAAGTGTGTATTTTATGTGCTGCAGAAATGGTTTATCTGTATTTTAATGACATTTTCCACTTCCGAAAAAAAGTCTTAAAGCCAATGTGAATTGTCTTTTGCAAGCCATTTTACCATAATTTGACATATGTATGAGTAAAACAGGATATTCCCCATTCAAGAAAAAGTGTAGGGTCGACTTGTTTAGAATGTGAAAAGTGTACATTAAAAAATGCAGTCTGGCTGCATGTAAGTATGCTAAAACAATGCCTAATTATACACGTTCCTATTGGTTATTATCAGATGTGCCGTCTGCGGAAAGGTAAAGTAATATATTTTGATAAGATTACAAATAGAAACAGGTTTTTCTTGGGAAAAACATGCACCAATGACTTGTACACAAGATCAGGGACACACATTAAGAAATCAAATAAGGCCATTTTTGATTTCATGTTGACTTTAAGCACCTATTGTACTAGTAATTTGCTAGAGTAACTGGAAAAATGCGTGGAAACAGACATTAAATTGGTTTTAAATGCAAAAACGCTGGAGAGAGTTCCCAACCCCCTCTGCTGCCTGCATGTCTACATTCTACCCGCACAACACTCGCAATTCTGCTGATATAGTCAGCGACTGACCCCCCTCCTCCTCGACACACACACGCATTCACACCGAGCACACACACTCACACACGCGCCCAAACGCATTTATAAAAGCATTTTGAGTCTATATTACTTTATAATAATAAAAACTTGTTTGTGAGCACTGACACGGGTCAGGCTACCTGGCGCCTTTCGCAGGCGCAGGTTCTGCATTGTAGAGAGAAGGCGCTGTGCCTGCGCTGTGCGTGTTCGCTGCCCATCCCCCACAGCCAGATAGCAAAGTTCTGCTGCTTTTGCAAGCACAGAGCCAGCCGCTGCTGCGCGAAGCAAGCGAGAGAGAGAGAGAGAGAGAGAGAGAGAGAGAGAGAGAGAGAGAGAGGCAGAGGCAGACAGGCAGAGAGAATGAGAGGGGGTGGGGAGAGAGCAGCAGTGTTTGAGTGGGGTAAAGAGCATGGCTGTTTCCATTTGGTTATTTACTTTGCGCTGTCTCTAAGCTCTCCGGCATCTCTTTACCAAACCAAATACACGTTTCGCTGTTGAATTTGGGGTTGGATTTGGTGTGCCAGATTTGATTGCTGCGGCCTACGCAGTTTTTTTCCCTTTCTCTATGTCTTGCGCTGCATTTCACTTTTTTTCATTTTCACTTCCTGCTCTCGGTCCATCCCCCATCCTCTTTCCCTTTCCATCCCTCTCTCTCTCGCGCGCTCACTCTCTGAACACATGCGCACATACACATTAGCACACAGGCTGTAATTTCATGCTGTCCTCTGCACAGATCAAACATAATGCTGCTGCAATAAACCCTCTCATTTGCTGTCTGAAATATGCAAGAACACTTGGTTCTAAGCACTTGTTTATATTTTGTATATGTAGATTGCTTTGTTGTATGTTCATGTGATAAATATGTAAATATGATGGAACATTTATAGTACTATTGTTTGTACAATTGTATTTATTCCATTCTTAGTGGTGCCCACCAAAGCACAATTTGAACCCCCTAATCTAAGCATTAAAGTGTGAAATGTTTTATGTTAAAATGTCAACTTAGGTAATTAATGTGGTTCAGATAACATAATATTTTGAGTTTCTATTGATTAAACCAATCGCCTTCATTGTATTAACTCAATTTTTTAATTTCAATGAACTCAAAATTTTAAGGCAACCAGGTAACTTACTTTTTTTTTTAAGTTAAACCAACAATTGTTTTTTAAAGTGTACTTAAAGTGTCCTATTTCAGCTTAATATGCTGAGACATGTATGATTTCCCTGAAAAGTGTAAACACTGTGGCACTGTCGGTCCTTTCGGTGTTGTTATTGTTAACTAAAACTATTTTTTTTTAAATTAACTATTAAATATAATTTTTGTCAAACTGAAATTAAATTAAAATATAAATATTAAATAAAAAATTAGATGAATTAAAAAAATAACCTAAAATTAAATAAAAAGCAATATATATATATATATATATATATACACATAAATAAAGATGACAAAAGAACTCTTCCGACCAACATAATCAATCTCTCTATATATTTTTCCGTTTTGGAAAGTCGTGGAAACTCCATCACAGATTTTTTTTCCTTTTGCTATTGGAGCAAATGGAAATACAAAAATTATATTTGATGTCGTCTACTGTCCACTGCTATACAAGTTTATAAGTTTACCAAATTATGACAACTTCCGCTTCTGAGAACCCTGGAAATATGAAAAGGGTTCATCACCCAGCAACAACTCAGAACACCCTAGCACCCACCTAGCAGCACCCTGAACACCATAGCAACTGCATAGCAACCACACTGGCAACTGCATAGCATCCACAGCACCCTAACATTGTGGCACTGAGTTTTGCATGGGCACATTTTTCTTCTTCTTTTTTTTTTTTTTTTTAAATCAGCATGAAACGGAAGTTGTGATAGTCTTTTTTCCCCCCTATTGTGACATATATCTGTGTGAAACGTATTTTCAAACAAGAAATAATGTCGGGCAGGACTTGATTTTGTCCATGGGGAATCGCCCCGCCCTTGTGCCAGTAAGCACGTCATCAGAGAAGAGATGTAGCTGCAAGACAGAGGGCAAGTTATTTTGGTTAAAGATTATGAGGGCACATGAATAAAAAAAATAATAATAATGAAGTGCACGGGTAAATAATTTATAATAAATACTGCAATATTCCATAAAAAATATTTTAATTAAAAAAAACAACAACTCTAAATTTATTTAATACAATGCTCACAATACAATATTTATTGTATACATTATTTCACAATAAAGCCCAAGGCTTACATACATATTTTGTGCTCAATCCACGAACTGGAACAAGAACTATGTGAAAGTACCTTGAGATGACATACTTCTCTCTCTCACTCCGGATCCGCATAGCGCTCCATGACGCGTTTTGCATGTGACCGCGCGCTTCGGTAAAATGGCTGTGTCTCGCGGAGCCTCGTGCTGGTTTGATCGGTTTCTCTCTCGCGCTCTCGTTCTGTAAGAGGCCCCCCCTCCACATACACATTCACACACACATTTGTGTCGGTTAAATTCATTCCCGGGACCTTTATTTATATTCTCCAAGAAACTTTTTATACTCGAGTCGCATTCGGGAGAGAAGACCGAATTCGGTCTGAAAGTCGAAGGAATGATACGGGACACGGGCACGTCTTTATAAGAGCGTTGTATTTATATTCAAAGTGACTCGCGGTGAAAGAGAGGGAGAGAGAGAGATCATGGCCGCTCAGGTCGCCACTCTCAACACTAGCCCGCCCGCCGAACTCAAAAAGCCGGAGCGGGAGCCGCAGGACGAGTCGGTGCTCGGAGAGAAGCAGCAGGAAAGCAAGGAGCCCCGCGCCGACGGCGGATCCCCGGGCCAGAAGGAACTACAAGACGGGGCCGATGTGGGAAATGCTGCTGGGGGAGGAGGAGGAACAGGAGGAGACCCTGACATGAAGAACGGCAACGGGAACCCGTCCAGGGTGAACAATAACAATAGCCAGAATGATTCCGAAGGGAACAACCACCCCGGCATGGCTCCCCACCACCCGGGCGCCTTCCCCCCACCTCCATACAGCTACAACCAGCACTACAACCGGGCCCCTTTTCATCAACATGGCGGACAACAAAGCCCTGGCATGGCAGGGCCGGCGGTAATGGACT
Source organism: Mylopharyngodon piceus (assembly GCA_039654765.1). Classification (NCBI taxonomy): domain Eukaryota; kingdom Metazoa; phylum Chordata; class Actinopteri; order Cypriniformes; family Xenocyprididae; genus Mylopharyngodon; species Mylopharyngodon piceus. The sequence continues at coordinate 2,055,206 of CM077448.1, read as the reverse complement.
CATACCCGCCCAATTCGCACGAACACAGCTACCCGAACCACTTCAACAACTACAGCCCCTTTCCAAACCGGACTCCGTACCACCAGGGCCAAGGCTACGGCATGAATTCCCCGCGAAACAGCCAGCCGCCGACGGCCGGGGGGCAGCCAGGCAAGCAACCGCCGCCAGGAGGAACTACTACTGCTGCTGCTTCCTACAACAACCAGAGGTATAACATGGGAACCCCTCAGCCCACGTCCACCCCAACGCTGAATCAGCTTCTGACCTCTCCCAGCTCCACGAGGAGCTACCAAAACTACCCGGCCAATGAGTACAGCGGCCAGGACGGGGCTACCAAAGGACCGGGGGACATCAGTAGTCAGTACGGTGGCGGCCATCCGGCCTGGCAACAAAGAAGCCATCACCCTCCTCCCATGAGCCCGGGAAACACTGGACAAGCCCTCAACAGGACCCAGGTAAACTTTGCTTAACTCACTCGGCTAGAGCTGTGTGGTTCGGTACAAGAGTCTGCCATTGTTTCTCTCAAGGTGCGTCCCAATTCGCGTATGTCTGCTCTATGTATGCCGTTTTGAAGTGTAAATAGTGCGAATAGTGTTCACACTGAAAATTTTAAAAAGAGCAAGTGCATTTTAAATACCCGGATGATGCACTCGTTTAACCGAAAAAGAAGTGTGGAACATTGGACACTTCATGCACTCAACGGTCGCAGCTTTCCTTACGTAGTGGAGGTGAAGGGGCTTTCAGACTACTGCATGACAAAACCGTATAAAATTTATACAATAGACTGTTCAGTACATAGTGCATAGTGTAAGTGCATAGTGTATAGTATGACATTTGGGACACAACTTCAGTCTGCTCTAAAATGGCTGCCTCTGTTTTTCCAGCGAACTCAGTTCATATAAGCAGCTTTTACTGTACTGTATTTCTGTCTCTTGTTGTCTCGCTTTGGGCTGGTTGTGCGAGACAGATGTCCAGAGCTCGGACAGGGCTGATGGGGCCACGAGTTTGCATGTGGAATTTAAAGTAATACTAATTTTTGATGCAGGGCTCGTTGCGTGCATTCAGCAAAAATACCAGCTTCGTGTAAGCCCAGCTTCATGGGATTTGATAACAGTTGTGTCGGGAAAGTGTTAAACGTTTTTGAATGAAAGTTGTTGGTTTGAATGATTCTGTTAAGATATTCGAGTTCGTTAACGCCTCGTTTATTAGCCCCCAGACTATCAGGATAACTGCTAGTTAAAAACCAATGCCAAAAACATATTTTCAGCCCGAATATTTCACCATATGTGGGGTAAAAGTGAACATTAACGCCCCATTAACAGTTAAAATCGGTTTGATTTGAAACGCGTCGCGTTTGGGAGTGTTTTGAGGCGTTTTTTTGACCGTAAAGTGTGTGTAAACAGGCTGAGTGATGTGAGTAAGTGCAGCGGGCTGCTTTGCTTTGGGATTTGAATTATGGAGGTAAAATCCTTCTGTCAAAGGCAGAAGACAGTTGGTCTTAGGTTGACACGCGAGCTCAAATCTGATTGGCTGCCTCTTCTCCTGCGCCTGGCCATTTATAATTGCATCTAATGCAGCAAAGAGCCCCGCCGACGAGCTGCTCTACTTACACTCACTGTGTGCATGGGCGCGTTTTAAAGCCTTTTTAAAGCGTTTTCACGTTTTAAATGTATGCAAAATGATGATTAATAAGATAAATATATATATATTTTAATTTGAGTCACTTTTGCCTTACAAAACAGACTTATATTTCATTTATGCACAGGTAATTCATGCACAAATCTGCTTTGTTTTTAACAATAATGATTAAGGGAATTTGCAACTTTAAAATGCGTGCAATGTAGTGCTCATTTTAGTGATGCACATTGTTTTGCATGGTCTGAAATGTCCAGTGTTAGGAGGTATTTGCATTTCATAAAAAGGTTTATCATAATGAATGTTGTTTATTAGGTTACATGATGAACTGTTGGCATCTGAATCCAAGTTGCCTGCTTCCAGGTTTTCTATTTAGATTGCTTTTAACTTATTAGTTTAGGCACAATTTTTTTTTTTTTTTTTTTTTTTGCCGATAGCTACTAAACAGATTGTGGTATTTGTATGAGAATATTTGTAACACCCTAAGGTCTTAATTCATCGTCTATCTGAATCTCTCTTAATATGAAATTTAACATCGAAATGCATGCCATTTAGAGGACTTAACCTTTCTTTCATGCATATTTATTTATTTATTTATTTATTTTTGCATGTCCTGAAATGTTCATTAATAGCATTGTATTACTATCAGAGATTAGCATTTGTGATATGTAGAATTATATCATAACTTGAAAACCATGTTGTAGGTTACAGGGATGTTTCTTGTATCTTATCTGCATCCAGGTTTCTTAATGTTTAAATTTCATCATTCCTACTATATACAGTGTGTCACTGATCTCAGTGCAGGTAATATTGAAAGTAGCATGCTTGTTCAGACTCACTGTGTGTCTGTGTTTACAAGCAGTGTAGGCGTTAGCCAAGTGTCACTGTTGTTTTACTACCATCCTGTCCTCATTGTCAACTTCTGACCATCAACAGTAATAATCTTTCTCAGGCTCACACCTTTACTGAATCCACAGATGTTTATGCTGTTTGGAGATTTTTGTTTTTGAATGAGAGAATAATGCTTAAAGATGTGATTGCATATTCTCATTGTGGAAGTGAAAAGTGTTTTAATGACCCTTAGCCAATGCAACAGATATTTTTTTAGTGCATCTGCTATGCCATAACCTTGATGGGAAGACAAGAATATTTTTCTTAAACCAAGTAGTATGTCCTTCTCTAGAGTGTTTTAATTTTCAGATGAGATTTTGAAACAGGAATTTTTTTTTATTTTTTTTATTTTTTTTTTTTTAAACTTTGCATTTGTGGTGACTCTTTCTGTTAATCTGTGCTTGTGCAGGATGCAGTGGCATTGTCTTTTTTTAGATAAACAACAGGTGATTTGGTGTAGATGTGACTCATTCTAAGTTTGATTGTACACACTGTATAGAGTTGTGATTAAGAGCAGCTTTTGTTTATGTAGCTTAAGACATTGTTAAATGAATAAATATTTTATAATATTTATGTAATGAATTTTTAATATGTTGAAATTTGAATGATAGACTTTCTGTGGAGTTCTGTAGGTGCAGAACCTTTGTGGACCTAGTTAGATTTATACAGATGAGTGCATTTATAAAAGTGTACATAGATTACTACATTTCTGCATAGATTTGTGTATTTAAAGTTCTCATTCCAGTTGTAAGCCAGATAAATTGTGTGATGTTAAAAGGTTTTGAAGCTGCAGATTTGCATGAATGATGCAATGGGCTGCTTGAACTTGATGATGGTGTGTAATTTTCAAAAGCAACCAGCCTTGCATATATCTGTGCTAATATTAAAGTGGGACTTTTTTGGTGTACAAATACCAGAACTGCAAGTTAGTTTTAGTGTCAAAGTGACACTGTAAGCTTGTTTCAAGTTAGATTAATTAGCTGAGAGATAAATGCATCCCAAAGATAAAATGGGTAAAACCTTGAGGAAGTCATGAACAGTTTTCTTTAGCTGATTTTTTTTTTTTTTTAAATTATAAACTATGGAATAAATGTCTGTGTTTGGCAAATATTACTTAATTGCAAAAAATGAAAAACTTTACAAAAATGTGTGAAAGTATCAAGTTTTTTTTTTTGGTCCAATGACTTAAAAGGGTGAATTTAATTTGTTTTCGGGCACCATCATGTTGACTGAAAAGTCATTGCTGAAAAATAATTAATTACTTGCAAAAAAACAGTATGTAAAATGTACTTGACATGTTTTTTTTTAAATTAAAATTTAACACTATTCATTTTACCTTATGTACACCAATATTGCACATTAGATAAATTATTAATAAATGGAATAATATTTTTTTTTTTTTTGCATAGACTTCCGTGAATGTTTTGAGTGATTAATGTGGATTCTTGATCAAGAGTTTTTAATTTATTCGTTGAAATGGACAGATATTCTTGGAAACCGAATATATTCATGGAAACTGATCTCTGCTATCAACGTGGTACTAGGGTTGTCACGGTACCAAAATTTCAGTAGTCAGTGCTAGGCCTGGGCGATAAAACGGTATCGATATTTATCGACGGTACGTCTTAATCGATAACGATAGAAAAAATGTTCGATATAACTCTCGATATAGTTTCACTTAAATGCATTAAAATGTAAACAGACATGAAGTTCGGTTGCATGAACAACTCAAGCTCTCTCCGTCCCTGGATCGCAAACAGACGCACTATGAGTGACATACAAACAAGTTGCTGTGGAGTTCAGTTGTGCAATTGCCACGTGAAATCAGAACACACAAACACATGAAAACGAGTGATGTACCTGCTGGCAACGAGGAGACTGTGAATAAAAAATGACATGTCAGCTCGTCAGTGTGGCAGTTTCATGGTTTCCTTATGTCTTACAGTTGATCTACTTCAAAGTTCGTCTTGAGAGAGCAGTTGTCATGTTGGTATTAACAGCTGCACAAACACTGTTTTCAACCACACAGCATCTTTATTTCTGTGTTACAAATATTCAAATTATCACAGAAGTACTGAGATAAAAGTTTATAGTTCATATATAAATACTAATGTCTATGTTATCGATCAAAATAGAGCTAATCAGCCCTCGAAGGAAACTTGGCGCTTAAAATGACGCATTTATCGATATCATTGTTTCACCACCAGGTGGCAACAAGTGACTGTTAAAAAATGTATTTGAATCTTTAATTAAAAATGCCTTGGTTAAATTCAAACATTTTTTAAAAAAAGGTTAATTTTTTCCAATAATTATCAATACCGAGCAATATGAAACATTATATTGTGATAAATTTTTTAGCTATATCGCCCGGCCCTAGTCAGTGCCAATAACAGTCTAATTTCATGGTTCTCGTTAGGGCTGCAAGCTGCACGATTATGACAGAAATCATAATTGTTGATTATTTCCTCGAAATTGTAATTGTGATTATTAATTACAATTATCACAATTACATTGTATGATGTTTTGAATAGCTTTATACCATTGTTTGAAACAACTGAATGCCATATTTTTATGTAAAAATAAAAAACGGGCTGAAACGCGCTTCCTGATTTTTTTATTTTTTTTTATTTTTTATTATTTTTTATTGCTTTTCTATAGCATTAAGCCTCAAATGTCAACTAGGCCTATATATTGGGTTGGTTTCTATTTTTTTAAATAAAAAAAGGTAAACAAATGCAGGGTGGTTCCCCTAGGGCCATTTTCCTGGTTGCATTTGCACCGCCAGTAGGAACTCTGAAGTATAAACTGCGCTTGTTGTTGTGACTTTTATTTTGTCTGCGGTGGACTTTTATTTTGAGGCTCTGAGAACAGCTCAGCCAGAGCCTGAGCACACAGTGCTTGCATTTTCTGTCTTCATTAGTTTACAAACTGTTTAACAGTCCTGTCTAATACGTTATTAGATAGAACTGTTATACAAAGAAAGTAGACAGTATATGAAAAAGTATTAAGCTTTTGCTGTGTGGTTGATTGCCAATGTTGCTAGCTGAGCAGAAATACATAATCATGTTTCACTTGGTCCGTTCAAAGTCGCACTGTATTTTCTCCTTAGTGTAAGGTTGAGAGGTCCATCTATCACTGTTTTCCATGTTTGCAGAGGTGGTTCGAGGAGTAAATATATAGGCTGTGTACATGGCTTTTTAAAAATGACGGGTGCTGGCCAGTCAACGTACACTTACATCACTGGTAGTTCCTTTTGTGCTGGGTTAGACCCAGATCTTTTACACTCTGAACTGAAGTAGTCGTGATTCACCTCTCACAACGTAACATGCTCTAAACACACCTCTTAAAGGGATAGTTCACCCAAAAATGAAAATTCTGTCATCATTTACATGAGGGTGAGTAAATGATGACAGAATTTTCATTTTTGGGTGAACTATCCCTTTAAGCACGCAGAATATTGTAAGTGGATATTTTTTTTGTAATCGTGCCTTTGAACGATTATGAAATCGTGGCATCCGTAATCATAATCGCGATTAGAAATTCGATTAATTGTGCAGCTATGGTTCTCTGTACCAATTTCGGTACCATAGCAAAAACCATTTTGTTTTAATGTTGTTGTTTTTTTATTTTTTTTATTTAGTTTTTATTTATTTATTTATTTATTTAACTGAAAATAAAAAAAAGAATAAATTTAATTAGTTCATTTTTAGTACTATTATTGATTATAAGTAAATACATTAAAACATTAGCATGTTAGCAATATTGTTCAGTTAAATAAACATTGCCAGGGTTTTTCCTGGGACAAAAATGTTCTTTAGTGATGGTGGCTGAACACAGCCATCCACACACACAGTACAAAATACCCTACCCTTGTGAATTGTGAAACCAGTACTGACAATAAATCCAAAATAAATGTAAAGAAACGGTTTGTAATATTGACTTACCCTATTTATTCATGAATATAAAAAATAATCACTGGGACAGATCATAAAATGGTTTAGAATTAATTTATACTTTAAAATCTGAACATTTATATGTAAAAAGTCCCTGAGTGACTGATTTGAAAAGTTAGTAATAAAAACGCATGGGAACTTTTTAACTTAGCCGGCTATCAGCGGGGACCGGTACTGCAGAAAGACGGGTATCGTCACATTAAATGATTAAATAAATCTTTGGCAGGACAAAGATTCATTTAGGGTGGCCGCCAAAATATTTTCAATGCAGGAAATTGATGATTGAAAAAATGATTGCATACTTTAAGACTTAATGCACAGATCTATTTTGACACATCTGATTTTTTTTTTTTTTTTTTTTTTTTTTTTTTTGGGCCCTGTCCATTCTCAAACTGTACATAACAATTTCAGATTCAAACCCGCATTTTAAAAAAGGTTTGACTCCTGAAACGTTGCAGTGTGTACTTAGCAGCATGAAAAATAAAAATGTATTCAAATTATGAATGGGTTTTATAGAGAAAGAGAGAAAAGAGCACTCCCTTTATAATCGATGAAGCTGATATCACCGCAGCGCAAGCTCACTGACCGAGTGAAAATCAAAATAACCAAAAATCTGTCTATCCTGCACAATGGATCTCTTATTTACATCGTGTTTATACTTTTTTAGTTATAATGAAATGGTTCGCAAGCATGCAGAGCTCACGCTGAATGAACTCAGTCATAGTGAGCGTATTCTGACTGACTTAAATGCCTCCGATAGGCCATTGCGTTCACACACTCAACAAACATGTTGTGATTGTTGCAATGATCAACGCTGCAAAAAACGTTGTTAATAGAAACCTTTGACGCTATTCATAGAGCGTTCACACCAATACGCATGGCAGCGTTTGAAAGCAGATGGCCATCAGCGGGTACCGGATTGACCAGTACTCTGTACTACTGTACTGCAGAAAGGCTGGTACTGTTACGTTAAAATTTAAGTATTGACTTGGCACCAAAATATCTTTACTTTTGACAACCATAAATGATTTATATTTACATGGTACGGCAAGGTTCTTGAAGGGTCTATTTGAATGTTAACTGTATGCCCTTTGAACTGTTCTAAGACCAGTCTTTCTGACCCAGATCTTGGCATTGACCCATCAGACTTCCCTGAGAGCAAAGCGTTTCTGTTTAAGAGGGAGAATCCTATCCCAGCATCCTCCGAATGAAGGGCATGGTCTCAGTAGCCTGCGGGGTAATGAGTGAACTGTTGCTGCCACAGCACACTGTCTGCACTGCTGAGTAATGAATCTCCACATGCTGCCTCACTGTGAGTGTGTGAGTGTGTGTGTGTGTGTGTGTGTGTGTGTGTGTGTGTGTGTGTGTCACAGATACTTAGGGAAACAGAGCCGGGAGGGGGGGTGTTTTTGTGAATGATCCTTTGCTGCCTGCCGGTGACAGCTGTGCGCTTGTGAATGTGGGTGGGTGTGTGAGCATGCACATGTTAGCGGACGCCGGGAGAAACGCTCTGACCTGCTCATGCTTCATGCGCCACCAGAGATCCGTCTATCTTTCTAGGAGTGTTTAGGTTGAACAAACTCTGCACAAATTGGCCTCTTGTACGCTTGCTTTACCCACGCAAAAGCACTCATGTAGCCCTCAAACTGTTTTGCACATAACATCCATTCCTCTTGTTTCTCTCTCTCTTTCTTGTCATCACTCTTTCTTTGCTTTTCATGTTCTCTCACTTTATGCCAGTTTGCATACTACTATACACTAGATGTATCAGACCGTGCTGGTGATCGGGAAGTATGTGAAGTGATTTGAAAGTATGCGTACGTTTAAGATACAAACATGCAGTAGGGATGTGCAAACCTATATACTTTCAAAATCCTGGAGGACGCCAGCTCTGCACGTTTTGGATGTCTTCCCTCTCTCAGTGCAAGTCTTGTATCTCTACTAACGAACGGATAGGGTTGCACCAGCCATTTGTAAGTTCTTACTTAAATTGGAACATAAATTCCAGACTATAGGCTTAGTTAATACTAGTTAGTTTGTAACTCTTTACGTTTTGTTGCACCATTGGTTCTTAAGGCAGAACTTGTCTAGTACATTCATTGTAAAATCTTCCTAAAGTAATGTGTAGTCGCATATGACGACATTTACCTTTTGATGAATTATTGATCGATGATAAATAATTGTTAGGTACAATGTACTTTATTGTGTGTAAAACACTTATGTCAAAACACTTTTGCTGCTATTGAGTTGGAATATGGGTAAGGTTGGGAACAGGTTTGGTGGTATGGTTAACAAACAAAATTTATTTTTTATTTTTTCACATACACAACATGCAGTGATGCACACCAAGGTGTGCTGTTTAGATTGGGTTCATGTTAAAGAACTGCAAGTCATTTGTTCACATAATGTTCTCTTCTAAAATGTAAATGAGTATAAATGTCAACATCAGACATGTCTGAAAGACTGAAGTCTGTCAAATAAAACATGATCTTATTGAAGCAGTTCAGTCAATCTGTTATTTATTTATTTTTTCCCGAATGTTACTCCTACTCTGAGGCTTCCATAAATATTTAGTACTATTCCAATTTTAACTTGCATCTAGGGCTGGGCGATATGGCCAAAAATATTATCACAATATTTTTTTTTTTCCATATCATACAATATCGGTATTTATCATGATATTCATTTACCATTAATGGGGAAGGAAATGCTTTCCACATATTTGTTAGACCTTGAGAATGAATGTAAACTTGTTTGTTCACAATTAAACTCCACAGAGAAGCTACCTTTTAATTTAGGGCCCTATGAAATCCATTTTGTTTTCCCCTAAATTCTGTGTTTTGCATTTTATTTTTTGGTGATTCTTTGTTTTATGATTTAATACAAATTTAAATAAACTAACAGTTTAATCAAGCTTTTAAAATGTATTCAAATTAAAATATAACAATTAACAACAAAACATTTTTATTTTTTGTCAAATAAGATGCTGCACAGCAGAACTGTATACATTTAAAACCTGGATGAAAAAATATCTTGGTTGTATGATATTCATTAGAAATAATAGTATTATTATTACTTTGAGAAGTACATTTTAGTATACAGTAGTGATATTTCTGTCATAAACCGAACTTTTATTTTGACAGTTTGTAGTGAAGATCTTTAAGTTTTAGTTTCAGTGTGTATTTGACTGTAGTTTTTCCTCAAAAGAAACTGTGAAAAGCTTCTTCTCACTTAAGAGATTCCCGCTGCAAGCTCACAAATATGTGACGGCTCGTGAAAGTAAACATTTGTCCGTTTCATTCGCTTAATATTTTAAGTGATAAAGACCTGAAGAAAGCCTGCAGTATTTTTATTGGCATATTAAAAAGAATCTTAACCTTGACAAAGCATAGGCAACATTAAACATACTAATTTTCACAAATATATGCGGTAAAATATAATATGAAAATAATGTCTATAATATGAAATAAATGTTTTAATAGGTTACGACACTTGTTTGTGATGTATTTATTGTGCATTTGGCATATGCTAAAAACACAGTGAGCGTCACGTGTGTGAGTTTGTGTATCAGACGAAACCGCTCATTCACAGACTAATTCATTCACTAATAAGAAATCACTTATTAGTGACATGACTGGCTGTTGTTGTATTTATTTCTGCTGTGTGATAGGCTTTTAGATTAATCCATTTCGAGTAAAAATGTCCAATGCTTATCATCGTTATCGACGTGATTTTGATATGATATATCATTTATTGCCCAGCCCTACTTGCATCTATCACTTTTTTCCCCCACTTTATTTGTTGGCTCTTTATTGCAGTGTTCCTCTTTGTTTGTTTCTTTCCTCTTTCCCTTCCATTCTTCTTCTTTGGAAGTTCTGCATGTTCATACAATGATAAATAGTCTTGGACGCCTGTCTAAAAGCCACAATCAGTTGCTTGAAATGGAGTACTAATCATTTGCCATAGCGTACCGTTGATGATGAGGTGTTCCCTTTCTCCTCTGTGATTGGGGAAATGTCACATTTAAGCAGTTCCACAGGGCTGTTTGGAAATGTGAGGGTAATGTATTTTCTTTTGACATTTACTTTTAAAATGTAGCAGATTAGCATAGTAATTTCCTTCTTCAAACTTATGGTCCCGGAGTCTGCAGGCTTCATTTACATGACACATATATGTGTGTGTTGTGTGGAGAACGCCATTAACCTTTTACTGGCTACTAGAGTCAGCCACATAAATCACACTAAACCCTAGTGATATGAGACCACAACTTTAGTGAGAAAGGTGATTTCATACCCTTATTTGCCTGTTTGCTATATAGAAATAATGCATGCCTTTATACTGTAGTTGTTTGAACTACAATCTAAATTTTTTTTATTTTTTTTTTTTATACTGCTATTGAGCACTTAACCATACCTGTATATTGCTCAAGTGGCTTTTACTGTCTTTTTATTTGTCGTCTGTCAGTGCTAAATGTCATTCTCGGCTCACACTCTTGTTTTGAGTGTGAACTGCGAATCCGCCTAAACAAATAATCTGTAGGATTTTTGTTTCCCTGTTGGAAATCGCACTCTTGAGTGGCAGTTAAAATTGTTTTTTTGGCTGTGGTTATTTCTGCGGTATTACTACTGTAAAAGGGTCAGAATCAAAACATAAAGGTGAACTTGAGGTCTTCTGTATATGTAGAGTTACAAAGTCTTTCCATCCATATAAACACTGGCCTAAGGATTTGCATGTCCACAATCCAACTGTATCTGAGAAATATGCAAAGCACAGGTGCTGCTAAACAAACCTATTGTTGTCATGTTGGCATATATTTCGGCAGCATAACGTAAATGACCTGACGATAAACTAGTGAAGTCCTGTAATAGCATAACTTTGTCCTCAGGACTGTCTTTCTAAAATCGCTTCCTGTAACAGCTTGCTGAGGGCATCACTAACTTGCAGCTGTCACCACAAAGCAGTGAAGCTAACCACCTTCTCCTGATGTTTCAAAAGCACTACCTGAATGACGGGCCTGGCTGACAGGTCCAAATCAACGCAGGAACTAGAATATGCCGTCTCTGCTGTCAGTGTAGTTGGCCATGGTTGCGTCTCCTAAAGGAATGCTTATTCGGACAGTTTTTGATTGACGTGGACTGAGCGCATCTGGAAATGCATGCCATTTTATCACACGGTGGCTCCATATTCTCCCACATTGGTTGGTCTTGTTGGGCTGGATGCTAGAAATCTGTCTGGTGGGGATTTTTCTATCCACTTTTTTCCCAACAAGTCTACTCCGTTTAAATTATGAGTGGCACTTGGGTAAGTTCCACTCAAAAAGACTAAAACAAAATATTTCAAATCATAAGATTGCACTACAAATAATCTGTATCCGCCACTGAATGTGCTGTAAAATTTCCTTCATGTTTCCTTCACGCTGCATTCTTTTCCTCCTGATTTTCTTTTTTCCTTTCTATTCCACTGTAACAATATGAAACAGGACGACACATACTGGTCTACTCTCCTGATTTAATTTACAATATATCCCATTAATAATTCACTGGAATGCACTAAGTATCTCTCTCTTTCTTTCTTTTTTTTTTTCTTTTTTTTTTTTCTCCCCAAATCCTCACTTTTCTTTCCAGGTTTGTTTTCACACTGATGCTTTAAAATGTAATCGTCTCCTCTTTTCACTTTTAATCCTTATTTGCATTGTTTACTGGAATGTTTCTAAAGCAGGTAAATTATAATATTTATTGTCTGTCACAGTGACGGAAATAACTTATCACTCATTATCACTCAATGTTCCAGTTAATGAACATTTTTGATTATAGCAACGTGTTACATAATGCAGGCATATTACTACAGTGATATTTAACACATTTGTAATATTTGCTATTATTAAACATGTTTGCTGCGGAAATAATCGGGGGTTATTCATGGTCTGTGGTAGTAATTTGTTAATGCTTTTACACTTTTAAATGTCCCTTTTATTGTTCAGTGTTTAAAGGGTGGGTAGAATAATGTCATTTTAATGTATTCAGTTTTTGAAAATGCTTGTTGCGTTCATAGAGCAAACCTTTCGATGATTGTTTACAGTTCATCAGAAGTTACTCCAATAATTTGTGTCAAAGTGTCATGGGGTGTAGGAAAAAGATGGATAGCACGGTGGATATTTTTGCGCACAATGCACAGCTATTAGAAGGCAGGACTACTAATGCAAAGATGTGTCTCAAACAAACTAGGATGTGTGGTTATTAGGCGTAAAGTGAAGCAAATTTTGGTTGTTTACAGCTGGCTTGAAACTTGCTGTATTTTACATGTAATAAATGTCAACTAATATGTGGTCACAGATGTGTGTATATCCATCTTAATATTTTTAATGTAAAATTGGGCGTGGCTGTTTGTAACTTGAATGTGAGGCATCTGTTGTCAGCTGTACAAAAACAGTCTGTTGTGCTAATTGATATTTCAAACTGGTATTTATCATATTGTAATTTATCGTAATCATAAACATGCTGTTTTGTAGTGTAGATAATTTTACCATTTATTGTTTTTTGTTATTCTTCTAGTTATTTACCTACAGTATCTAATAAATTGTAAGTGTTGCTTATTCACAGAAAATAGCTTACTTCCATGCTGGAAAATTATGTGGTAATATGACTAAATTTAATGAAAAGGTTTTTGCGTGGATGCCAAACTTTTTATTTATTTTTTATTTTTTATTTATTTTTTTTTTTTTTTATGAATTTAATTTTTGGTTTGCAGAATGAGATTAAGTAACTTTTATAAGTGTTTAATTCACTGAATTAAGCAAAAATGAGTATTGAGGCCCATTCACACCAAAGAAGTTAGCTGTAATAACTATGTTTTACTAATCGTTGTAGTTCTATGAGAATAGCAAACTCGCAGAGACGCAGAGGAATGATATCATTGGAATTGCTATCAGAAATATTTTTTTCAGCTGATGACCGATTTAAAAAAAAAATTCAGCTAATCAGAATTTACCTGATTTTAAAGAGCTTGAGTGTTTAAAGGGACATATGACAAAACTACAGCGAGTGCTTTTAATAAACAGAATCTTTGTGTGTAAAATAGTGTGTTGTTGTGGACAGAGACCACAGTGGTTATCATTATAGATATCATTCTTGGAGTGAGCGGTCCTTTATTCCATCATTATTTAATATAAACAGTTTGTTCCCCAGTGAATTTCCAGTTTACCAGATTTCCCGTAGCGAAAAGAACTATGTTGTGATATTCAGTTTCCATTATATAAAATTACACCACTCCTTGTATATATGTGAAATGCAGGATGTGAATATCAGCAGGTCAGTTAACATCTATGTACTGTATTACATTACTGAATTCGTGCAGGCGAATAGCATGCCGAGCATTTTCCTTTGCTCCATTTCTTTGGAATTCTTCAGAATAGTTGGAGAAACATAAGGGGTGTTGAGTTTATCTGTAAATGTGTTAGTTGTTGATTGTAAATGTCACTAATAATTCCTGTGTTGCCACTGGTGGTAGTTTTCTCAATTTATAGCTTTGATATTACTCAACCCAGTGAGGTGTAATTGAGAATTGAAGGAGTATGGCTTTCTCCTTCAGTGAGTCCTTTACTCAACAAATGAAGAGAATTTGCTGTTTAAATTGCTGTTGAGAAGATGAGACTTGTCTAAGCGAGGACAGAATCTCATTTGGAGATCCCAGTGCGGAGCAAATCAGGGAACAGATGAGTTGAAAGCGTTGGTTCTGACTTGTTTTCAGTGATGCTTGTTTGTTTGAGCTTACAGATAGTAAGCATGTTACACACGTGGACCTGTATAGTTGGATTCACAAGGAATTTGAAAATTAAAAAAAAATGTAGCAATTGAAACTTGAAACAGATTTTATGCTTTCGGGTACCAATAGCGTGAATCTCATGAAAATGAACATAATGTAAAAAAGAAAAAAGGGTGGTTCTAAAATACTTTTATTTTTTGCAAAATATATGGCTCGCCAATAAGGACTGCCCGATGATATTTTGGGGCTGACACCCGGGACAGTAGACGGAACTGTCACTCGCCCGATTGGGCCAATGCTGCATCGACACAAACGTTTATCATTTGCACGTGTTTTTAAGCATTGCCAATTTAAATATTCAAGCGCAACGATGCGAAAGAACTCTATTCCATACTCGTGCGACGTGTGAAGTTTTGTGTGTGCAACACATCCGAAGGACGCGCACTCAGACAGCGTGCAAAAACTGAATTGAATTCTTTTACGTCTGCTTGCACTTGGACCGATTCACATAATTATGTGAAAATGCCTGTATTGGTAAGTATCCTAGTAAACATAGTTGACGTAAACGGTAGAGAAATAAATAGTACTGTGTAACAGTGTATTGGATCCGTGCAGCTCTTAAAGTGACAGCAGTCTAATAAACCTGCTGCTGTCTGTCACTAATGTTAATCAAACAAGGACAAGAAAAAAAAAAAATCGCTCGTTGCTCTTGACTGAATAACTTTTGTAACATTTAAGGATTAATCTATAATCTATACAGTAAAGACTATGCAATGTTATTTTACATTTGATTACTTTATACAATTTCTGTTCCTGAAAACTTGTTAGACCTACCTGAAAAACCTGAAAAGCACTGTTTTTTTATTTGATTGTTCTATTGTATTAATTTGAGCTATTGCTCATAATATTATTTATTATAATATTAAAACATAATATTATTATTTATTTTATTACTGTTTACTTGTCTTTAACAATATTTAAAATTTATGAGTTATTAGTTTTTGGTGTCATAACCTTATTTATTAAGGTTACATGGGTCAAAAACAACAAAAACAATAACCAGTCCTTTTATTTATTCATTTATTTATTACTTTTGGGGCCAGTGAAAAAATTGGCAGGGCAAGTAAACATATTAACCACTGGCCCGACAGGGGAAAGTAGAAAAATCCTTAACATCGAGCCCTGAAATATTTCTTGTCACCCAAAAAATAGAACAAAATCTTTATAATCCATTGTTAAAGCACTGTTTATTTTATTTGTGACTATTTTTGTGCTATTGATTTGTAATTTGTTCTTTTTTTTATACTGACTGATTACTGTGGTATCGAAATTGCTATCTAAAATTGTGATGTAATAACATTACTTATTAGAATACAGGGTCAAATACAATGCAAACAATAACTTTTATTTATTTTCTGTGGCTGGGCCAGTGAAAATTTTGGCAAGTGAAAATTTGAACCACTGATCCGACTAGTAGTACTAGAAGGCAGTGGCATGGATTGTTGTAATTAAATGTGTTAAATACATAAAAATATAATAAATATAAAAAAGCAGCCAAATCTGTATGGACCTAGCTATAGTGTGCAACCTAGAACGTTGCATAAAACTTTCAAGGATGCCGTTTTGAAGATGACATCTTTGCCGTTAAGAGTGGAAATCTCGATTCCACGTGCCTGTACATGTTCAGCGCTAACTGTTCCATACTTGCGCTCCTGGATAAACCTACGCTGGAGTGATGTGATTTGTATTCGTGCATGTTGGTGTTTTGGCACAACGATAGTCCTTTGCTGTAGGCCTGGACTGTTTGTCCGTGTGGAGGATTAAATTAGCAGCAGTTGTTTATCGTCCGTACCCAATCCATCTGTCTGGCTCAGTAGAGCCGGCGCTATCTGTGCTATCATACTTCACTCCAACGCCCGACCTCTCAAACACACAAACACACACACACACACACACACACACACACACACACACACACACACACACACACACACACACACACACACACACACGGAGTGGTCCACACCCCCTTCCTGCTTCCCTAACAGACAGTGAGACATTCCACCCGGTGTAACCTCCTCTGCCAAGAGCGCTTGGCTTTCCTCTATGCAGATTAGCCATGTGCTAATTGCAGTTATTTATTTTTTTTTCCCCTCCCTTTTTGGAGAGAGAGTGAGAGAGGAAGGAAATCAGCCATGGACGAGCGATTGATTGGTGGAAGAGGATGGGTTGAGAGAGGTGAGCCAAATAGCATGAGTGTCTCTGGAGCTGTAAGATTATTTTAACAGAGAAGAGATGTCATGTCCAATCACTGGAGAGATTTACGGACCCTAATGACAATATTTGAATTTGGGCATTTAAAGTCATCATGGAATCAAAATGAACCTACATTCAAAAGTTTGAGGTCAGCAAGTTTTTAAGAAATTAATAAGTTTATAGACATTTATAATGTTATAAAAGATTTCTATTTTGAGATAAACACATTCTTTTTAAATTATTCATCAAAGAATCCTGTAAAAATGTTTCACAAACTTTTTTTCAACATTGATAAATGAGCAGTAAATCAGCATATTAGAATGATTTCTGAAGGATCATGTGACACTGAAGACTGGAGTAATGATGCTGAAAATTCAGCTGTGCCATCACAGGAATAAATTACATTTTTAAATGTTTTCAAATAGTAAACGGTTATTTTAAATTGTAATAATATTTAGCAAAATCTGGCTGTCTGGCTGATGTCACCTATGTCGCACGAGCTATTGGTTAACTTTAACGTTTGATATGTCCTGCTGCCTTAACTTGATTCAATAGGAAACATGTAAACACAAAAGAGAACTGCACTCGTCAAGCCATTTTGTGGTGGCTATTTTGCACAGTGACTTAATGCTGAACATAAGTAATTTTTGAATGAATATAATTTTTCAGTTATCAATATTTATCAATAAGTTTATTTTAATGTGCAAATAAAATGTTCTTATTTTCTAGTCAATTGCTGATAATAATTCCTTCCCTGCATTTATTTCTCAAATATTCTGTTTCGAATGTTTCAGGTTTATTTCAATTTCTGTATGGTCTTGTTTTCAGGAACAGCCAGGGGTGTTTCAAGAGAAAATCCCATGACTGGCTCCTTGTTTTTGTTGCTATTAACTAGTATCATTCATTAAAAAAGTGAAAGGGGAAACTCTCGCCCTCAGTGAGTAATGCTGCAGCGGGAAATCCTTGAATTCCCCTCAGGGATCAATAAAGTATGTCTGTCTATTTAAAAATGAGAGACGGCGAGATATGGTGCTGCTTATCTTTGACCTTGCCTGAGGATGAATTAAAAGCACTTCATTTCTGAACAACTGTCATTCTCTCTCGCCGTCACATCCAACCCTCATTCCCGCACTTAAGGGAGCCCTGGGGTAATTCATATACATAATACTGTGTGAAAGCAACCTCAGCGTTTTTCAGACTGGATGCGGGTATGTGCCCACTACTGCATGTTTACCACTGTCTCTGGCAGAAAGAGCATTTTTGTCTTTTGGCCTGCTGTCTTTATTTGTGAGCCATTCCTTTAGGCAACATACAAAAATGAATTTGTTGTTCACATAATAGTTTTCACTGGATATGTACTGCTTTAATGCAGGGACATTAAATCTCGCTTATTCTAACCATGTAAAATCCCAAGAATACAAATGAAGATAGCAACTTGGGGTCAGAGATTTGCTCAGATCTTTGTTCAAACATATTTCTCCTCCTTTATCTACTTCCATTACCTTTTTTGGTCAAGGGCCTCATTGATCTCAGCCATAACTTTGTCTGGACTGCTTTATCACGGCATGTAGATGCCATCTTCCATTCTTATACAAGTAAACACAGCTGTACCATCAAATTAACTCAACACTATCTTCATGTTGGACTTGTGGGCTACAAAACTACGGCCCTTCCATTAATCAACCAAGTAGTCTACACTAGAAGCATTCGCTGCAGCCCATTGCTTGTCCATCTGAAATAACTTTTAAAAATATAATTTTTTTTCTGTTCCTGACAGAGGAAAAAAGTGTCAACTGTCCAGATTCACTTCAGTAGTCTCAGGCAGGTCCAGTCTCCAGCGCTACTCTGATGTCCAGAGAGCCTTATTACAGCTGCTGGAGGAGCAGTGCCGATTGAAGATCTGCTGTGGTTGCAGCTGGGACCTGTTACCACTTCAACAATTCTGCTCTGTGCCTTTACTGGACCTAGTGATCTTTGAAAAGTGGGAAAGCAAATGTGTTTGCTGATTCTTAGAGGGATGCAAGAATGGAGTGGGTTTATTCAAACAGTTTCAAAGTTATGCCGAGGGGTGGACAGCATGACCAAAATGTTATATCACATTATGAGTAATTTATGTCATAGTAACAGTATGTAACATGAAACACAATTTTTTTTAAAAAAATAGTTTTTATTTATATTTTTTTTGCTGGAAATTCTGAAAATGTTTTATTTTGATCATTCAAAATACAGCAAAATGCTTTACAAATAAAGTACTTTCATTTTTTTTTATTTTAATTAATAGTTCATGACAAATGACAGCTTTATTCATATTACAGGGCTCGAAATTAACTTTTTTACTTGGTAGCACTTGGTAGCAAAAATTTAAGAGCAGCACAACTAAAATGATGATCCTGAATTCTTTGCCACACAATTGTCCCGGCATTTCTTGTGCTCTCCCCGTGTTTAATTAAGCTCTCGTGCTTAATGTGTGGATTAGTGATGAGGTTATATCCTTAACTAAAAATATACAGAAGTTATTCTAATAAAAGTGTTTTCCAACATTATGTTGGGAATATTTAAAGGTTGTTGTTGTTTTTTTTTTTTTTGTCAGGCACTAATTTGCAGACTCATTAAAGGAACACTCCACTTTTTTTGAAAATAGGCTCATTTTCCAACTCCCCTAGAGTTAAACAGTTGAGTTTTACCGTTTTCGAATCCATTCAGCCGATCTCCGGGTCTGGCGGTACCACTTTTAGCATAGCTTAGCATAGTTCATTGAATCTGATTAGACCGTTAGCATCTCGCTTAAAACTGACCAAAGAGTTTCAATATTTTTCCTATTTAAAACTTGACTCTTCTGTAGTTACATCGTGTACTAAGGCCCGACGGAAAATGAAAAGTTGCGATTTTCTAGGCCGATATGGCTAGGAACTATACTCTCATTCCGGCGTAATAATCAAGGAACTTTGCTGCCGTACCATGGGTGCAGCAGGCGCAATGATATTACGCACCCATGGTACGGCAGCAAAGTTCCTTGATTGTTACGACGGAATGAGAGTATAGTATAGTATAGTATATAGTATAGCTCATTTTCCAACTCCCCTAGAGTTATTTTCAAAAAAAGTGGAGTGTTCCTTTAAGCTACGCAGTTGTGGGGTCCACTTGTTTAAGCAGCAGTGAAGACAGAACAGATCTGAGAGAAATTTCAAAAAGGAGACTTAAAAACAAAAGGAAAAGAAAAGCACAATGTTGGAGTGTTTTAGGCTGGCCACACAATTGAAGCCTGATTTGCACTCCCCAATGATCTTGGGAGGTGTGGCCCGATTGCAGCCAACTTTTTGTCCAAAAAATCCTCAATTGTGTGGTGTCATTACGATTATTTTACTACTCCCGATTGCGTCAGAGCCTCCACGATCCCACATCGTAAATATCAAACACATTAGATATTTATGACTATTGATCGGGCTGCCTCTGACGTGATACCCGAGGTAGCCAATGAGAGCGTGCTTCTATAACTGAAACTTTGCACAAACATGCCACGAAAGTGAAGTATTAAGAAAGATCACCCATATTCTTTTTTTCTTTCTTTGTTTTTCACTGTAAAACAGAACACGCCCCAGGAGAGCCAGCTGACAATTGTCGATTGCCCTCCATTTGTTTTTCTTCTCAAGTCATGTTTGATCTCGCGAGTTTCCGTGAGATCTCATCTCACTGTGAAATCGATCCTACAATCAAGTGTGTGCTCAGAGCATTACAATGCTAACAATCGGTTGAAACTGTCATTATGTCTGTGGTCTCCCACAGTTTTAAAATAGTTTAAGATTTGAAAATCGTCTAGTTTGTCCCAGGCCTTAGTGAAGTAGTTAACCAGGATGAATCAAGTGCTGGGTATGTGATTATGTAACAGTGTTCTTTTCATCTTCTCTTTTCAGCTCTTTACATTTTGCGCGCTAGTTAGCTCCCTGTCACGTGACAACAGAGCGCAATAAAAGGGAGTGATTGACTGCTAATATTAACCAACCTAAAATCTGCTTTAAAGTTAAGAACGTAAAGATGAAGTTTAATTGGTTGTTGATTGAACGGTGGACCGGTCACTGTATCAGCTCACAGCAGGCACATACTGTGCAGTAATTAGCGACGTTTTGTAGTGAAATGAAAACAGGTCACACCTCAACATTTATTTGCACAAATGAGAAAAGCTCTGATTGGGGAAGTTTACCACTTCACTCTTGTTACCATGCAAGATAACGGAAATTTCAAATGGGGGAAAAAAAAAAAGTGTTCAGAATAAATAATCAGTGGGTCAATATCGCAGACCGATTATGCATAATTGAGAGAGGCAGAAATTAATTGTGCAGCCCGACTCACTTGCAGTGGTAGTCAGCTTTGCTCATGTATAGGGGCCGTGACACACCAGGTTGGCCAGCAGGCAATGTGTGGTCGTCAGGGAGCGTCCGTTGGCCTTACTTCGGCAGCAGTTTGCCTGATCCATCATGTTGAATTGGTGCTGTGGCTGTCAGTGAGAGAGAGTTTGCTCTGATTTTGCTCTGAACTGCTCTTCAGTTTAGCGAGAAAGTCATTGCATGAGAATAAAAGCGAAAGTGATAAGTTAGCAAAGTAGTGAAGACGGCACAGACAGAAGGCTGTTCTAATTTTATGTAATCTTACCCTAGCATTCCAATGCACAAATATTTTTATAACAAGCTGTAGAAAGTGATTGATATTCAAAATGGTAAGAAAGTGCTGGTTTAAGTTTTATATATCTGCAGTCCTAGTTTCAGTTTCCCTTTTTGAATGACAAATGTATGATACTTACTGCAGAAGCAGAACGCACATGCTAGTTGGCCGTTGTCTGTAGTCTTTGCGGTGTGTTCAAGTGCAGGTTTTTTTTTATTTTTTTTTTTTTGGCCCAGACTTTTGTCGCTGCTAGTTCTTTGACGTAGGCTTGTGTCACGGCCTTCACATGAACAATGTAGTTTGGTTCTTTCAGATTTGAATGTAATATTATTATTCAGTTCAAGTCTCATAAAACTATTTGAGAACACTTGAAAACAAGTGCTGTCTTTTTACAAGTAGAAAAAATATGGGCAGTTCATCTCCAATTTAAGTTGACGATCTCAGTTCCTGCCTTGAAGTGGAAGGGTCCCTGTCATCTTTCCCTAATTCCCAAGCATCGTAGTCTTGTAGTCCCAGAGACTTTATTCCAGTCTCTCTCTGTTCTGTGAGCTAATGTTCGGGTCACCCTCCAGTCATCATACACATTTGTTTCCTCTTGTCTGTTTTCAAAGGGAAGTTCAGTGTTCATCCAGTCTCCAGCCGCTGGCACTCAGGATGGCCTGGCAGATAGAACCGCTGCTTTCATTCTCTCATTCATTCAGCGCCAGTTTCCCCTCCCTTCACTGGCATGGTTTTTTTTTAAGCATCCAGCATCTATTTTTTGATTTTGGGTGGTGTGCCTTTGCTATGCTCTGGCTAATACTGTTGTGACATTGTGATTGTTTTCATTCTTAACAGTGGAAACAAGCCTCTCTTGGTATTGATCACCATTGACTTCATCTTAACCAGAGATGCTTAAGTGAATGCTTTCAGAAAATTAATGATCCAAATGCTTGGCGTGCAGCTGGATCAATGCTGTAAGGAAACTGAATCGTACCACAATAATTTCATCTCCTGTATGGCACTAGCTGATTTTGAACTGTGCAGCTGAATTATTAGCACTTACCTTTATTCTTTTTCTTTTTTCAGCCTCCTGTCCCCATGGACCAGGTGGGAAAAATTCGAGGGCAACACTACGGTGCTGGAAACCCCTACTCTCAGCAGCAGGGACCTCCCCCTGGCTCCCAACAGGGTCCTCCTTACCCAGGACAAGGTTACGGACCCCCGGGACCCCAGAGATATCCTATGGGCATGCAGGGCCGCACTCCTGGAAGCATGAGCGGAATGCAGTACGGACAGCAGGTCAGCTTAATGAATTGATGTTATGTTTTGTGTCATTTTGATGCATTACATAGCTTTGAGATGTTTTCCTGCCAAGCAAAATAGTCAGTTGTATGGAAGCTGTAGCACACAGGGCTCAACGCTAAGGATTTTTTCACTGGCCCCACCACAGAAAAGTAATAAATAAAATACTTGTTACTTTCATTGTTTTTGACCCATGTAACCTTGTATTCAAACAAATAAGGTTATGACACCAACATTTTAGATTAACCTGATATTTTCTCAATTCCAATTTCGTTACCACAGCAAAAACTGCTAGCCAAAATACTAATTATTAAAACATTATTAAAGGCTCAATATGTAAGATTTTTGGATTAAAATATCCCAAAACAACTAGAAAAATGTTATACATTTTGTTGACTTGTGTACATTATCCCAAATATTTCGAACAATGTTTAAATACAGAGAAATCAGCTAACAGTAATACAGCATTTTATCCTTCATATAATATATTTTTAAATGAATTGCATGCTATTTAGCAACAAGTCATCCTGCTTTAAAATGATATTCTAATATCAATCTAGCTTACTGCAGTGTGCAGCAAGTCTCTCATACCAGCCACCGAGTGAACGCACAGAGTAACTTTAACATAACTTTCAACATGTTTAAATGTATGTTTAGTATGATTGTTTTGACCAAGTAAAACTGTGCTGCATCACCCCACAATTTTAATTTGTCAGATATAGTGACCTGTATGAGTAGTAATTCAACACTCTCAGCTATTTCATTAGAATGGAAAAAAATAATGTTAAGTGATCAAACATATCTGTAACATAGTTCACGGAAGGAGGTGGACATAAAACATAACTTTAATCGTACCTTTAAAGGTGGGGTATATTTTTTTTTTTTTTTTTTTTTTTTCCAACAACGCTGTTGGACATTGTTGTTATTTGAAATCAACCCAAACAAACCCACCCCTCTCTTCATTGCTCCGCCTCCAAAACTCACTCTTTAATCCTAACCACCCTGCTCCGAGTCAGTCTCGAACCCCGGCCCGCCCGCTGCTTGCATGCGAGGCGAGTGCACTAACAATGATGCTAAACACCGCATTCTCTAGCAATCGTCAGTATGTAGTGGTTTACCTGCACAGCGCTCACTATCTAGCCACTGTTACACACGCAATACGGGAGTGGGTGTCTGTGTATCACAACTGACGTGCAACAAAATGCTTCACGAAAAATAAAGCGCAGTTGATGAATGAACGTCAAGGAAGCACAAAAAATGAACGTTCAGTACACAAGAGTAAATACAAACAAGAGTTTGTTGTTAATTGCCAACAGCACAGCAGCCCCAGACAATCATGACACTCAAACCCAGTTTTACTCGCATGAAAAGCGGGTTCAAAGCAGCTTCCGCGTCTGTTTTCAGGCCTTTCCTGCTTAGCTCTCTCCAATGCTGGAAAGCTTTTCTAATATTAACGCAGGTCCTAAAGCACTTTCCCAGTCATAAACCTTCATTCCAGTGATATTCCTTTGAGCTCTTTTGTATTGTCTCATCATTTCTCTTTCTGTGCTTTTTTTCAAATCTTCCTCTTGCCAATTCTCTCTCCATGACCATCATACGCCCCCTAATGCTGATTGGTTAAACATTTGTTGTTGGTATCGGCCCGACTAACTTCCAAACAGTGTAGTTGAAAAAATAGGTACCCCACCTTTTAATCGTAAAAAAAACCAAACAAACAAAGTGAAAGGAGCAGCAGCATGAATAATTTTGAATAAGTGACCTCTAGCGGTGAAAATTACATATTGTGCCTTTTTAAAGACAAGTAAACAGTCAGTAATAAAATAAGAACAAATAATCAAATGGCAATAGCACAAATAAATACAATAAAACACTGTTTATTTCATTTGTGTTTCACATACAAAATTGCACTTTCTATTTAGTATAATAGAAATATAAAATTTTACAAATCAATTTTGCTCAGTCGGTTGTTAAAGAGACCCTTTCCATTGCTCTTCTGCAGCACTTGCTAGTGCATTAATGTCACTACGTCACATAACGTAAACTGCACTTTAAAACATTTTTCTGAGTTTTGTTTCGGCACATCCAGTACCACAAGTACAGCGGTTTTAACCGAGTGAGACAAGGAACGCAAATTTTGTGCAAGGCACCCAAAGGTATGGAGCTAAAATACTCTCAAAATTAATGGATTTTACAAAAAGATTCATAAATGCGCTAATTCACATTCACTATAAAGTGTATTTTAGCTCCATACAGTAGAATTCAGGTAGTTCTGGTCCATCCATTCTGTTTATTAACATAGTGGGTAGACCTTTTACTCTGCTGCCAAAATTTAACTCTCAGCTTGAACCTGAAGGCTTCTGATAGTCTTAAGACATTCTTGATCATAGCAGCATGAGCTCATGTTTTTTTTTTTTTTTTTTTTTAATCTGTGCTTTCAAAGAAGGTTGTTATGAGGTCACAGTGAGACTCGGGTTTGTCACTTGGGGATTTCCTTGCACGCCCATATTTTTGTATGTGGCAGTCTTCAAGTGTCTGCTTTTCTTCATCCTGTTGTCTGTGCACTTGCGCTGGGTGCCCCATTGTGCTTGTGTTGAGTAAGCAGATGCACTGGAGTGCCATCCATTTGTAGAAAGGCATAGAACATGCTCTTCAGGTTGTTTTTATTAAACCTTCCTGTCAGAGGTGTTTTTCTTCCCCATTTTTATATTTCCTTTTTTCCTTGAGAGGGAAAGTGCCCAGCTTGTCACCATCAGGCTTTTGTCACACAGTACATTCTCCAGCAAGGTCAAATTGTTTTGTAGGCTGACTGAAAGTAATGAAATTCAAGCATTTCCCTGAAAGCCCATGTGCGCCCTGGTTGTTCAAATGGATAAGAGCTCTGTAGAAAACACTGACCTCAGTCTTAGTGAAACCTAAATTATGTCTTTTTGCTGCTGTTGTGAGCCTTTACAAAGTGTGTGGAATGACAACACAACATCTCACAATGCAACTCACATTAACCGTTATTTTACGTAGTTACTTGCCAAGTCGATTCTCATAATTATATTTGGGATTTTTGATGATTAATTATTTTAATGTTATAACCTAAAACTGAGAATGAATGTTAATTCATACTGTTTTTTTTTTTTTTTTTGAATAGTAATAAAAATTTGCACTAGGGCTCAATATATACTTTCAATGGAAGCTTTAAGTAGCCAGAGAATGTTTATTTGTAGCGAGGTCTGCTGTTTTGCAGGTTGCAGACTGCCCCTGCACAGACTTGTTAGCAGATACACAGTTCACGTCTAACACTCATCTGTTTTGGTTTTATTCACGGGTTACGCTGGCCCTAAATTGAGTGTCAGTTCATCCCTCTCACTGAAAGTGTCCTAGCGAGTAACTTTTTTCCAAGCAGTTCCTTGTGCTATACTTTTCTCCACCGCCACCTCCTCTCCCTTCTGCTGCTATCGTCTGGCTGTCTGCCCACATGCCCATGAGAAAAGCTTAAGTGAAAAGCACTTCAATCAGAACTTTTCAAATCACAAAATAAAACGTAAACAAATGCAGATGATTTAATAATGAAAATGATGATGGTGAAAATATTTATAATAACAATGCACTGTTGTGATTGTTGGCATGAAAAGAAAATTCACCCTTTCTATTTTGTAAAAGCAAATTATAGATCTTATTTTGAAAGATTCATCCTTGCATAAGTTTCATAAAAAAAATTATCACACAATTTTTAATCAGTGTCATAACTTCCGGTGAGACGTCAGACTTAGCTCTGGTATGTATGCAGTACTTAAATTATTTAGTTTGCTTAAACTCCACCCCTCCACAATTGACTGCAAGCTCGTGTTCACTTTTGAGTGAGCCCACATCTCTAAATCCAATCAACTTGAATGTACATCACAATACAGAAGAAATGATCTATCGCTATTTCAGTTTCATCACAATTTTGTTTTTTCATAAGGGAATATCTTGTCTTCGCATGCCTGGTGATCAGGAATTAAAACTTATACTGATAGTTACAGATGGTCACAGATACATCATGTCCCTAGTTTATAGTTTTATGTTGCAAAATTAATGTTTGCTTGCTAATTGGAGTACTTGGTTCTTATTGTGTTCTCTTTAGATGGGCTATGGACAGCATGGCCCAGGTAGTTATGGTCAGAACCAAGGTGGCTACTATGGACAACAGGGCCCTTCAGCTCACGGAGGCCCCCAGCAGTCTCCATACCCCCAGCAGCCCTCCACTGGACCAGGCTCTCAGCCCCCTTATTCCCAGCAACCCCCTGGTCCTCCCCATGGCCAGAGTGGGCCCTCTTATGGGCAACCTCAGGGCCCCCATGGTCCCCCTCAGGGCCAACCTCCATATTCCCAGACTCCACAGTCAGGACAGCCTCCCTACCCCCAGTCCCAGGGTCCCCCTCAGTCACAGGGTCCTTCTCAGGGCCAGCAAGGCTCTCAGTCACAGCCTGGATACTCTCAACCACCCTCTGGTCCAGTTCAGCCTCCTCAGCAGCAGGGACCTTCACAACAGCAGCAGGGCCCACCACAATCACAGCCGCCCAGCTCAGTGCCGCCTCAGTCATCCCAGCAACCTTCAGGACAGGGTCAGCCCTCACCTTACTCCCAGACCCCTCCACTGCAGTCTCAACAACAGCAGCAGTCGCCCTTCCAGCGCTTTCCTCCACCACCTCAGGTAAAAAAAATGACAGGTTATAACAGTATCCAAATACTTGGAGCTGCTTTGATGAACACTATCCTTACACAAGTGCTGAGTTTGTTGCCCTTATACAAAATGCTTCTACATCTTGCTGTCATCACTTTGTTCCTCAGGAGCTTTCTCAAGACTCCTTCAGCTCTCAATCTTCAGCTCCTTCCTCCAATCAGCCCATGGTGTCTGGTAAGAGTGGTCCAGAGGAGAGCATGCAGGGACGACCTTCCAGTCTGCCTGTGAGTATTATTAATGTTTCAAACCAGAATAACGTCATGCCATGCTAGCTTTCAAACAGTTTAAAGTGCTTAAGGGGTGAGCTCTCTTCCATTAAGTCTATGCTACTGTTTGGTTACTCAGCAAAATATTTATAGTTTGTGAGTTGAGAGGCGGGTGGTAAATATTGTAAAACGTGTCCCTAAGTCATGGGTATCCTGTCCTTCTCCAGAAGGGGCCACCATCCTGCGCAGTTTAGCTCCAGTCCTAATTAAACACACCTGAACCAGCGAATCAAGCTCTTTAGGATTGCTTAAACCAGGGGTTCTCAAAGTCTACATTCAAAGGTCCAAATCTGAATTTTCATCAATGTCAAAGGTCCGGAACAATTGGTTATTACAAAATTCAACACAAATCAACATAAATTTTTTGAAAAAACAAAGTGCCTTTTGCATTCAAAATACATTAATAACAAGTGCAAAAGTGGCAAAACAATTAATTTAAATGTCAGCATTTTTTATGAACAAAACACAACATAAGGTAGGCAAAAGCTGCTTTTCCACTGTCGGGCCGAACGGTTCTCATTGCGTAATCGTTCCATTTCGTGCCAATCTGGGCCAGCTGGTACGGTTACGGTTTCATTTTCCACTGCAGGGCTGATAACGACCGCTCTTTGGAATGTAATACAAAAGCGTCTGTCATTGCCTTGGTAACGCAATGGTTTACTGATGATACGAGGTGTAAATAATGACCGCGTTATGGAGGATGATCAGTTATTTCTTTTAATTTTATTAATTTGTGTTTACATCGCTCAAATAGAGCCCAGCCAGCTACAGAGAAACTGGTAGCCAGGTAACAAGTGACCAATCCTGAGGGGCAACGTCACTTCACGATTCGGCACAGACATGGATTCCGTGCCGAGAACAGTTTTTGTAATCGTGCCGTACCAGGCTCAAGTGAAAACACAACTGGAACCGTTCCTTACCATTCTAAAAACCATTCGGCCCGACGGTGGAAAAGCGGCTAAATGTCTGTTTTGTTTCATAGTGGCATTTGACATTTCCACTCTTCACAACTCCAACTGTCTCGTTACAAATCATACAGAACGGCTTCGTGCTGGATTGGGACAAAATGAACGCATACCTCTCTGTCCAATCATCTTTGAAAACTCTATTTTCTTCTACAACTTTTCTTTTCCTGGAAACTGACATCCTCACCCATCCAAACGCTCACTGCGGAGAAGTGTCGCCCGATTACGTCAAACATCATACGCTCGCTGGATGTCATGACAACAATGTCACGCAGATAAGCTTTAAATATCTCGCCTTCGCTTTTATTTCGGACCATCTCCAAAAAGACATAAAAAAAACTAAACAAATGATTTACAAGTTTAACATGCGTTTATCAAAGTAGGAAATCCACACTTTTAATCCCTTACACACAATTAGTGCTCTTGAAATACGAAATGGAGGCAGGTCCGGATTGAATTCCCTCCGGGTCCGGATCCGGACCGGAGTCCGGACTTTGAGAACCCCTGGCTTAAACCCTACAGGCAAGTGTGTTGGTCGGAGCAGGTTGGAGCTAAACTCCAGGTGCAGGATTGGACACCCTTGCCCTAAGTGCCTCGGAATTGAGAAATGACCCGATGTTTTGGATTTCAACGAGGAAATGTTTCAATATCAGCTAAGGGGGAACTGCACTTAAGCAGCACATAGCATAAGCACTGTCCCCCCGCCAGGCCACGTCTGTGACATACTTGTTTCTTTTGGATGGGTAGAAATTCTGACCAGTCTATGCTGCAAAATCCTCTGGTTGTGTTCTGTACAGCCTTGCATGAAAGCTATTGCAGCAGGGCGATAAGAACTGCCCGATGGGCTGAGGCCAGTGTGAAAGATGCTTGGGACACTTGACAGAATTACCACTTTCCCGATCAGGACAGTGCTGCGTAATTACGAAAGTTTATTATTTGCATATTTTTAAGTCTTTTGTAATTTAAACTATTCATGCACAAAAAGACGCAAAAGAGAACTCAATTCAGTACTTGTGTGGGGATTTGCGGGCATTTTGACATGTAAAAATACGCAAAACAAAAGATGACATAAAAGAGAACTCCTTGCTGTTTCCTGTCTGCACACATACAGAGAGCCTCGTCTCAGACAGCTCTCTGTGTGGGCGCCAGAATACGGAAAGGAGTTCTCTTTTATGTCATCTTTTGTTTTGCGTATTTTTACATGTCAAAATGCCCGTCTTGGCGAGTATCCCCATAAACACAGTGGGTCTTAACTAAACATAAACAGGTGAGAAACAAAACGCATGCATTAGCTCTTAAAGTGACAACAATCAAGACGAATACTACTTTTAGACCTACCTGAAAAACTTAAAGCACTGTTTAATTTGTATCTTTGTTCTTTTGTATTTTTTGTGCTATTGGCTGTTTATTTATTGGCTGTTTAATTTTATTTTTTCTTATTTTATTACTGACTTTTCACTTGTCTTCAGTAATGTTTGAACTTTATAGTGTTTTTTGCAGTGCTATCGAAATTGGAATTGAGGATTTATATAAAATGTATTTTTTTTTTTTTTTTTGGTGGGGCCAGTAAAAAGTTTTGCAGGCCAAGTAAAAATTTGAACCACTGGCTCCCTCCGGGCCAGTAGAAAAAAATTCTTAACGTTGAGCCGTGTGCATCATTCTGTGAAAGAACTTATGTTTTGTTTCACACCTAAGTGTTGTGTGGTACTGATTTACCCAGCATAAACCTTATATCATACTACATGATGGTTACAAGGTTAATTCCAGTCCAAGATAAGCACGGATGCCAAAAACGGCTATACAAGATTAGCTGCTTTTGGAAATCAGGTCAGCAAAAATCTGAAGTGAATCACTATCACTGTGACAAACATTCAGGATATGGTGTGCGTTTGCTTATAGGTTAGCAGATACAAATAGCTCATTCAGAGCAACAGAGTGTCCAAAATTTCCAAATGACCTGAGATAATTAATGAGAGAGAGAGAGAGAGAGAGAGAGAGAGAAGTGTCTAATAGAGAGTTGGCAAATGATTGGAGCTCGAGGGCTTGAGAAGGTAAAAGGGGGATGAGTGAGTGAGAGAAATGAGATCGTTTCGTCTCTGCCAGTGGGGGATGCCCTCAGGATGAGATTTCCTCTTTATTTATATATTTCTCTTACGTAGCCAGTGACTGAGATTGGCTGAGATTTTATTTAATCCAAGGAATCCCCATGGTTGCCTGCAGGAAAGGCAATAATAATGTAGCCCTCGATTGACCCCTTCTACCACCAACATGTCCCTCATGCTCTGCTCTCACGGTAGATTAGCCCCTACTGCTAACTTTTAGCCCGGCCGACACCAAAGGTAAAACCCCTCCAAATCACTACCTGACCTGCATGTGAGTTATCCAGCTGTGTAACAAAACTACTAGAAGCTTAATGGTACTACCATGCTGAGAAACAATACTGGGCATATATGTATTGTTACAGGGTTTATTTGTGTTAGTGTCTACATTTTCCACTTCTTGTAGCCTCAAAGTTCTTTAGCCCTAATACAAAAATATAGTGCTTTCACCTCCTTGAATTATTAGGCTTTGGGATCTTTTAGATTAAGTCTTCATTTGTTGGTTTTTGAGGACTGATTTCATGAACGTTAATGTGGATTAAAGCTGCCAACTGCAGAAACATTTTAGAGAGTGAATAGGGACCAGTTTAACTGGTTCAGCTGGTTTCCTGACAGTCGTTGCTTCATGCTGCAACGAATGAACAAGTCTAGCAACTGTACACTTTGTCAGCTCTCTGTGAACTGTTTGTTCTCATGCATGCTTTGTCGTCTTCACTGAAGGATATTTACAGCATTTTTTTAACGTTTGATTTAGTAGTGGCTACTGTAGCCGAATTTCTAAAGGCATTTCTTTGTGTAAATCAGTGAAATCATTGCACACTATTCAAAGAATAAAGGTTTTTTTTTTTTTTTTTTTTTTTTTTTTTTTTAATCTTTTAAAAAATGCATCTTGCTCCACCTACAAAACAATTTTCTGTTTCGGCTGATGTTACTGAGGCCACACACATAAATGTGAAACGTGAGTATGAGGCTACTGACAATAGTAATGCTATTCTGAAATCTTGCTAATGGGTAAAACTTCTCAGTAACCTTCAAAACAATCAACTTCACATGGTGAGTGAAGAGATATTTTGTTGCTTGGTTAGCCCTGTCCACAGTAAGGCCTCATTGGTCTAAAACCTGTCAGGTTGCGTAGAATTTTTGCTTTTAGAGTGTTATTTTAATTAGATTAGAATTAGATTATTTTAAAGTGTTTAGATTTAATTCATTAATTGAAATACTTTTAAATCTTCCTGTGCCCCTCATAGATATTTGCTGAGGCCCCTAGTGGG
The DNA here is from genome assembly GCA_039654765.1 of Mylopharyngodon piceus. Taxonomy (NCBI): domain Eukaryota; kingdom Metazoa; phylum Chordata; class Actinopteri; order Cypriniformes; family Xenocyprididae; genus Mylopharyngodon; species Mylopharyngodon piceus. Next base: position 2,023,455 of record CM077448.1, on the reverse strand, counting down.
CCCCGGTCCCCTGGTTGAGAACCACCATGTTAAAGGGATGTCAGTACCTTTTATTGAACTCTTACAATGCGCAACCACAGTTCACTGTGCCTTATATAACCTAGTGAATAGGGCTGGACGATATTGGAAAAAAATGACATTGCGATATTTTGTTTTTCTGCAATATATATTGCGATTATGAAAAAAATTCACCAGATGACTTGAATAGCTCTATTTGAAAAGAATTAAACATTCTAGGATGATTGGGGTGATTTTGTAGGTGAGTGAATACGCATAGAAAATAATGAACAAATTACAAGCATAGATAAATATAATAGAACAAAGATACAAATTAAATAAATAGTGCTTTATATATTTCAGGTAAGTCTAACAGTATTCAGGTACAGAAATTGAATAATCAATTGTAAAATAACACTGCATAGTCTTCACTGTATAAATTAAATATAATTAATCTGTGTTAAAACTACAAAAGTGATTTTCCTCTTTGTCTTTTGTTGATTAACATTCATGACACAGAAATCAGCAGGGGCTGCTGTCACTTTAAAACCGAACGCACGCCGCGGATCCAAAATACTGTTATACATCCGGTTTTCTTTTTCAATTGTTTAGTCCACCTAAGCCATAATCAATTGTGTTTACGAGGATAGGCGATCTTTTATGTGCATTTTAACTTTTTTTTTTTTTTTTTTTTTTTTGCATGTGTCCGTTGAGGCACAAATAGACGTGGAAGAGGACGGCATGCAGTGTTCACGTGCATCTGCGCGCGCACATAAAACAGCCGCACATTCAGAATAGAGTTCTGTTTCGCGTCTCCGTGCACTCAAATGGTTTAAAAATCGCTTTAATGTTTAAACTGACAGGACCTAAAACATGCTGAAATGATAAACTTTCATTGTATGATGGTCAAATTTTGCAATTAATCAGAGAATCAACGTGCGTTTTGAACCGTGGTGCCTGGTCTATACAGATTAACGATCCCTACTAGACATTGCACATCCTGCAATGTGACTATCGTGGATGCGCATATCGCGATTTCGATGCTAAAACGATATATCGTGCAGCCCCTACTAGTGAATTGATGCTTTTAAAAGTCTTTCTGCTTCAAGTGTGAAGCCACATTCAGTGATTGGCAATTATATTGACAACAAAAATAATTGGACTTGTGGGTTTTTGTTGGCAAGATTCTACCTTCAGACAGCTTTTCATGAGCTTGCATTTGTCTTACTTAATACCCATTTGGCATATTCCTCTCTAGACGCACTCTGGTTTACCATAATGTCTCCGTCATATGTATCCTGATACATGCCAAGATAGAGAAAGACAGAAAGCTGGAGCTGATCAGATACGGGGGAGAATCTGAATCCAAAAAACTGATTCCCCAGATTGTGTCTTCATAGGCAGAAAGACTGGGCATCTTTTGCTGTGATCCTGATTAATTAGTTTTGAATTATGTTTTTTCTTTTTCATTTCCCAAATTAATCTCAATGCAGTGTGGTTCATATCAGTCGAGGATCAAATCAAATCCTCTTCCATTTGGTTGATGGTGATGGTGTTTATGTCCGCATATACGAGCGAGAGAGATCTGGCGTGGGGAGATTTCCAATAGCTTGGGATTTCAATGTGGGACGCCCTGGAAGTGATATATCCTCTCTGTGTGTGAGAGAACATGAACACTCCCTCTAGTCTTTTCTAATCTCCTCCAGTTCCTTTCTGACAGGCTTTTGTGCGCCTTCCTCAAAGTGCGGCTAATCCGAAGCAGTATCCGCCTCCCCTCTGTACTTCTAAACTCTGCCGTGTCTTCAGGGGTCTGTCACCCCCGGCCCCTCATTTCCCCCACTGCCTTTATATCTCACACTCTTCCTTTTTAAGTCAATATCCTCAGTGTCCTGTAAGTGCTCCGTTTGAATTGTCCCTTAAACTTTGTCCATAATCTTTTTGCAGTATCTTATTCTGAGATGCGTAATAAGTAAATGTGCTCAAGCCTGGAGGGGAAGGTCACATGTTAGTCACACGCTCGTTAGTTTTTTTTTTTTCCCCCTCTTCCTCCCAGTGGAAAGGTTTTATGGAGTAGTAATTCTGAATCACAGGGGCACAGCCCGTTGGGAATGCGAGAGAGACGCTAAGAGAAAATGGGGCTGGAATACAGTGAGATGGAGAGAAAACTCATTGTGGGTATTGCCACTAGTTCATGATACACATCACAATATCATAATCACTTCTTATATGCAATCTAATATGTATTAAAAAAAAAATGCTTGACGGGTATATATAGTAGGTTTGCAGATGGGGTTTAGAATTAAGAATTTGTTCTTATTCAGAATTTTCTTTTAAAAAAAGTTGAATTATATAGGAAACACTGATAGGGATGAAAGCAAATGAATATGGAGAAAGAGGGCGTCAGGATGGATTGAGGCAGGATATTGAGAATGAAAATAGAAATGGAAGTAAATAGAGGAAAAGTGTGTTGGAAAGAGAGAGCAAGCAAGTTAGACACTGAGCCATATTCACATAGGAACCCCAGTGGCTGACATCATTTTAAGACCACCCGCATTTTTCCTCAGCACTCCCACCCTGACAGACCACCAGTGCCAAGTTCTTCAGTACTGTCTGTGGCTCTTTACATCCATCTTTCCTCTCTTTCTGTCCTGTTCCTTTTCACTTAGTTTCCCATCTAACAGTTTTGTCTTTGTTGAAGTTTCCTTTTTTTCTTACTCTCTCATTGTTGTGCTGTCTGGTTGCGGAGTGGTGTATTTATGGCCCTCTTTTTACTCTTTTATTTTGTTGTAGTCTGTAGCTTTTATATTTATTATTAGCATAACTATTGCTCTTGCTCATACATAGGGTTAGTGATTTCAACAGTCATTGCTCAACCCTCCTTTGTTTGTGGTATGAACATGTCTCAAAAATGTAGCTCGAGAAGGGGAGTGATACTACTTTACCAAATTATCAGAATAATCAGATATGATTTTTGCCTGGTGGAGATAAAAGGAATGTTATGGAAGCCTGTTTCCACCATGGAATTAAAAAAAATAAGGTAATAGAGACTTTTAATCTCACAATTCTACATTTTATTTCTCCAAATTCCAAGTTTATATCTTGTAATTTTTAGTTAACATCTTGCAGTTCTGATGTTTTTTCCTCCAAAATGTAAATTTGCAATTCTAAGAAACGTGCCAGAATTGAGATATAAATTCATAATTGTGATGAATCCTATTTTTTTTCTTCTCAGAATTGCAAGTTTATTACACAATTATGGATTTATCATAATTATGACTTTTTATATATTTTGAGTTAAACTGCAACTTTGTATCTCAATTTTCCCATTTTGATACCACGGGGAAAAACTGTCATATAGATATTTCAATATTCTCATAATTTTTTTGTTCATCCATTGAAATTCTACGCAATCAAGACACACTGTAACAGTAATAATGAAAACTTTATGAACAGAACGAAAAAGTATGAAAACGTGCAATGACAAACACCTGCAATACTTTCACTTTGAGTTTGTAATGTCGTTGAATCATTAAAAAATATAAACGTAAGAGAGAATAGATCAAAACACAACTTTTAATTTAAATGGGCTGGTTAAAGAATGATGGAATTGGTGTTCGGTGCCACTTTATAAATGCTGAGCGCAATTGCAACGACAGTTTTCCGTTTGTTTTTTTTTGTTTTTTTTCCCCCACTCCTCTGCTGATCTTCCGCACTCCCCGCAGTACCTGTGCGCCCCCCAGTTCACACTTTGAACAATATATAATCAAATGATTATCTTATAATAAAAGGGAACTTAATTTGGAACGGACAAGCTCTTTGAGAGGTGGCTTTGTGTGCGTGCTGTGGGTATGAGTTCAAAGAATACCGTCTCTCAAAGAGCGTGCGAGTACTACAGAGTGATATAAAATTGCTTGCATGTTTAAATTGGCAAGACTTAAAAAGACGTAGGCAAGTGACATTTCCATCAGCTGTTCCGAAACACGAGCGAAAGTGTTGTATCACAGCGTGCAGCTCACTTGTAGTGCAGATGCAATGTCATTTGAAGCCAGAAGCCATTTGCTCATTTTGATAGAGGGGAGACGCTTCACTGCTGATAATCTGTTGATTAATTTAATAATGTTTGCGGTAATTTCCTGCATTATAAATACTAAACCTGCGGGAATGAGTAAAATTATGTGCAATACTTGCAATCCTGCTCCGAAATTCAGACCCTGTATGATATTGATTTAATACCGATACTACGGTATTAGATTGTGGTATCGTACCAAAGCCAAAATTATGGTATCGAGCCAACCCTAGTGCACGCTTTGGGTGTGAGCGCGAAACCAGTGCAAATGCATAAAATTATGCAATCCTGTGGTGAAATTCAGGCCCTCTTCAACCAGAGTGAATGAAACGGGCGAGTGAGAGGAGGCAGGTCTGTGTCAACTCTCTGTTGGAGAGAAGAGCGCAAGAAAGTGCAGCTGGTATCGGTGTATCAATACTGCAGAAAATGAGTATTGGAATGTATAAAAAAAAATTCGATATTTTTGACAACACCAGTAGGTGTATTGAAGGAGGGACTTAAGCCATATCATGGGACTAAATAAGGTTTCATAGGTTTGGAGATGGTCACTTTTGACTATCTAACAATGTGATAAACTCACCTTGGCACTTACATAGTAACGCATTGGCAATTACCTACAACACCCTCGAAATGTGATGTTTTGTACTTTGACATGCACTACTGCAGTGTTTATCACTGAACACCAGGTTGAAGCATTTAACTTTTAAAACGTATAAAAATGTCGGAAAACAGACATTTTCTCTTCTTCAGAAAATGTAATCTAGTTTATAAGTATATTATTCTGCTGCTTTCTTTTAGAATAACACTGTCCTTCAACTTTTCATTGCTCTCTCTGTGATCTGAATGTTGTTCAGAAGGCAGCGGTTCAGCGCAGCTCTGGGCCTGTTTTGCGCGGCTGTGCTGTTGCAGTATTCAGAGTCTGGGGCGTGTTTCCTGTTGCTATTCTGGGTCTTCCTGTGTGCGCGTGGCTTATTCATGTTCAGGGGCTTTAGGTTGCTCTTGTTCATGTGCTCTCTGTTGCACAGTTTTTCCCTCGTCCTGTGTTAGTTTAACAGAATCAAGCAGGATTCAAGAAAAGCTGCAGTATTAGTTTGCATTTTATGCTTTTCCAAGAGATTTTTTTTTTTTTTTTTTTTTTTAAAAAGGATTTGTGTATCAAATACGTTTCACTTATATTTATTTTTTTTTGTCTTATCGTGTTCTCCTTCCTCCCTCCGTTGTCTGTCTCTCGCACGCTCGTTCACACACCCACTCTCAGCCCTCCAGCCCCCCCACCCCTCTCTCTCTCTCTCTCTCTCTCTCTCTCTCTCTCTCTCTCTCTCTCTCTCTCTCTCTCTCTCTCTCTCTCTCTCTCAACGCTCCTGCTCGGCTGACGGCAGCACAAAGGCCGTGTCTCACTGCAGCACTCTCTCTCTTTCCCTCTACTGCCTCTCCCATTATTTCTGTTTTTCCTCATCTTTCCTCTTCCATACTTTTCTGAATTGCATCAATACATTGTTTTTATTCAGTTTTTTTTTTCTTGTAGATTTGTAGATTGGATTTAGAATTAAGAACTGGTTCTTATTTAGAACTAGTTCCTTTTAAAAAAAAAAAAAAAAAAAAAAAAAAAGACACTGTCATCAATTATATTCACGATGTTTAGTTCCATTAGTGGTTCTTTAAACGTCAGCCTCCATCCCCAGGGCTGGGTGGTGTGGCGATATGTTCCGTGTGATGGTAGAGATGTCAAACGGGATTGTTATATTGTTATACTTTTGTATATCTGTGGTGTAATTTAAGTCAAGTGGCAAGCAGAAAACTGTAGTGTGATGCACATGGATGCTTCCAATGTAGATTTTGATTATAATGAAAGTGCAGTTTTGTGTAGGGATGTGCTGCTGTAAGTAACTATTGGAATTCAACTGGTTTGCACATTTATTTTTGTAAACAACTTTGAAATGTGGCTTATGCAATCCTATTTCTAAAGTTGTACTGATTTTAGTCTGTTTTTAACTTGTAATGCAGGATGCACCCATTCACAATACATCACATTAATGAAAATAATAAACGTGCATTGGCTATTGTCATTAGTGTAGCGATGTATGAAGCGTCATTCACACAGAAGTCACTTTGAAACCAACTAGCTTTCTGTTCGTCAACATGGCAAATCTTTGACCAATTGAACCCGTTGTGAAATCTGTTGGAAAATCTTTGGCCATAACACGAAATTCCCGGTCCTGTGGATTCTTATCAAAAAATACTTAATACTTAAATAACTGTGTTCAGATATAAATTTGCAACTGCGATAATGTTTTTCCTTAGAAAAATGCAGACGGATCATCGCGCTAAAATACTTGTAAGCCGTACTTATATGGAACCATTTCCTGCACTGCTATTCAGGCATGTTTGTCCTTTCTCAAAAGTACTAAAATAATTGTTACAGAACATCATTAAGTGTAAATGGAACCAGAATCTCATTAAATTGCTTACGATTCCTATCCCTATTTGTAGATCTCGGTTCTCTCGTCTCTTTTGCTTGGCCTACAGCTCCAGCAGTTTTTCTGTGCTGTATCCGTGTCTCCGGCCCTGTGCTCTGCTCAGCTCTGACTCTGGGGCTGCTCTGCTGTGGGAGGGGCGTTGCTCTGGAGAAGAGGAGGCAGACAGGCTGTTTTTTTCCTCTGTCAGGCACCCAGCCCCCCAGTATCCTCCCTTCTCTCTCCCTCTGTTTTCACCCAGACTGGGCGGCTGCCTCCCTTACAGAAGCATCTGTGGTTCCCGCTACTATTGTGACCCACACAATAGACCCCCTAATGCACTCATACAGAGAACCCCTCCCCAACACCGTCAAACATGAGAGAGAGAGAGAGAGAGAGAGAGAGAGACGATGGATCAGTCCAGATGCCTGTGAATAGATGTTTTTATTTGCAGCTCTGACGGTGTTGCCCATATGATGTGATAACATTTGGCTTACAAAATTATTCAATGCGTCACTGAAGGATATTTTTACTCATGGAAACCCTTAGTTGTTATAGTGTTTTGAACACATTTTATCTGGTGTAGTTATTAACCAAAATTTATGAGAAATACCAAAAGAAATTGAGAGTATTTATCAGACTTTGGCTGTGTCCGAAAGCTTAAAAATGTTGCCTTCGGAGGAAGGTAGGAAGGCATCAAGTCACGTCTGAATACAATGTTAGCTTCACTTCCTGTCCCCTGAGATGACTTCATCTGATCGATTTTTGAAGGCAGTATAGATGTATCCTTTGCTGCCTATGATATCCCACAATCCTGTGCATTACATTCTGTAACAGTTGAGCTGAAAAACAAAGATGGCATCTGAAAGTTGCGGTTGATGTGTAAATGTACATTTTTGACCCAACATTTTCTACTTTTGATGTCATTTTAGTGAAAAATTATGGTTGTACTAATTAAATATTTGCTTAGTTATCACCAAAACTCTCTCTGTTTTGTTGTAGATCATTAAACCATTACACTGTCTCAGAAGTCGGTCTGACTCAGTTTCGTAAGATACCTTCATGCTCAAATGCTGCCTGCAAAGTCAATCCCTGATAGGGCAGCGAGGCAACAAGTCAGCTGCCTAAGTTTTCGGATGCAGCCCTTGACTCGGTGGCTCCAGCTTTGATTGGTTTACTGGTAAATCCAATCACAGACATTCAATCACTCTTAGAGAGAGTGGCCATGGCACATAGCGCAACAGTCAGGTTCTGGAAAAATCCCATTCATTTTCCCCATGGATAAATTGAGTTGTAGTGATTAATGTGTAAGAGGTTTAAAGACACGCCAGGAGCTCTGAGGTTAAGTGATGATGTATGTTTCCGTGTGATTTCAACTTGCTGTTTTTTTTTTTTTTTTTTTTTTTTTTTAAATGCTTAATTGCAGGATTTTCAGTGTAGAACTCCATTACCCATAATATTCAAGAGAGATCCACCAATCAGAGAAGTCACTGTTACCATAAAAAACCCCCCCAAAAGTAGCAGTCCTGTGAAACATTGAAAACTAATGGTGTGAACGTGTCAGTCTCCCTACATAGTGGAACAATGTTGGTATATTGTTAAAAATATTGGAGTAAACTTAAACTTTTAATTTTGAATATATTTCAGTACTTTGTTGTCCTCTTGGATTAAATTACATTAATCAATTGCATTGTTTCGTTGGATGGGTACTTTATTCCCTTATAAAATAAATTGAGGTTCTTAACTTTCAATTAGGGCTGTAACAAGGCTGCAACAATAAAACAAAATCGATAATCATCAATAATGAAAATAATTGACACTGAATTAGATTTGAAGTGTAATATTTTAAATAATGAGATACAGAAAGTAAAAGATGGATTTTAACTTAATCAAAAAAATTATCAACAGATTAATCGATTATCAGAATAATAGTTAGTTACAGCCCTACTTTGAATCAAATGCTGTGGTGTTTATCTCAGAGCTGGTTGGTTTGGTTCATGGCTTATACTCTTCATTCATAATTTAATTCCTGTGGAGAAAAATACTTTCGAACCTAAGACTGGAAAAGTAAGCAGTCATTTGCCCTCTGTTGCTTTCATTGACCACAGTTCATCAGCAACACCTGTAACCACTTGCATGCGTGTGGTACCAAAGCAGAAATGATCAACGACAGTGCCTGTCTTCATGTGCGAACAGTTTCAATCACATTAATATTCATATATTCCAATCCCCTGTTTTATTAACATTCTGGGTATGTGCAGACAGTTCAGGAGTGTTTAGGTTGGGGTGGGCACAAGTGCTCAGAAGTGACCGCAATGAAAACTGTTATTCTGTGACTTGATGTATTTTTTTTATTACTTAAAAACATTTCACACCGATTGAAATTCAGTAACAACTATGCACAGACATGCCAATACGGGGCTTAATTGTTTATTTTTATTTTATTTTTATTTATCAGAGAGCAATTTTGCATTAACACTGTTCATGGTGACTTTCAGTCTGGGGCAGCACTCCAGAGGGGATTAGGGGGCGTTCACACGGGACACAGTGCCAAGACTGCTGGGGTCTTGAAGTGGTTTATATAGAAAGCATTATTTAATAGGAGTATTTATAACTTGGCTGAAGATGCTGAAAAAACAATGAGATGCAATGCAACAGCCAGTTTATCTGTTTGACTATTTGAGAAGAGAAAATTGCCCTTGGAAAGATCCATACTTTAGTGTGACGCGAGGATATGACCCTGGAGTGTGAAAAGTGAGTTATCAGAGCTCAATAAATAAAACAATCACTTATTTTCTTTTCAGTTCCTTTCTGAGCTAGTGCAACTTTTTTTACAATGTGAATGGAAGGGCTGCACAATAAATCAAAAATAAATCTCAATATGGCTGCTTTTTAATTAAACATTCTCTGCAGAGTGAAGAGTGAAGCACAGCACTACCTTTTAAGCAGCTCATGATCTGATGTTTTCAGTATCAGTTTGGCTCTGTTTGCAGCTGCATGTGCTCTGACTTTGGGTCGGTTATGACATGCATTTAGGAACGAAGTATGCGGCAGCCATCTTTTCATATTTCTAATGAGAAGCGCTAATAAACCGGCTGTTGTCAACAAAAGACACTCTTTAAAGGATTAGTTCACTTTAAAATGAAAATTACCTCAAGATTTACTCACCCTCAAGCCATCCTAGGTGTAAATGACTTTTTTCTTTCTGATGAACACAATCTGAGGTATATTAATAAACATCCTGACGCATCCAAGCTTTATAATGGCAGTGAACGATACCAATGAGTATGAAGCTCAAGAAAGTGCATCCGTCCATCATAAACGTGTACTCCACATGGCTCTGGGGGGTTAATAAAGGCCTTCTGAAGTGAAGCGATGCGTTTGTGTAAGAAAAATATCCATATTTAACAAGTTATAAAGTAAAATATCTAGCTTCCACCAGACCGCCTTCCGTATTCAACTTGCGAAGAAAGGGTAAAACTCTGGCAGTTAAAAATGCTTGCGCTAAGTCCTACACCTTTCGTATTCAAATTACGAAAAAAGCGTAACTGACTTGACGGAAGTCTGGTGGAAGCTAGATATGATAGAACTTACCTTTAAAGGGCTGTTGCCTGCCAAAATAAAAGCTTTTGATTTAACATTTGAAAAAAAAAAAATGAGCCATCATTATTAGTATTGTAATTTTGTAGTTGTACTGTAAAATAAATTATGAAATGCTTTTTTTTTTTTTTTTTTTTTTTTTTACAGTGAAATATGACAATAGTAATTTCTTTTTGTTAATATTTGTATTTAATAATTTATTATTTCTTAAATGCTACTTTTTTTTACAGTGAAATTTTTACAAGATAATATATTAACCATAATATCATTATTATTATTATTATTATTATTATTATTATTATTATTATTTAACTTGATATAATTTGATATATATAGGAATCACAAAGGAAAAATTGCGCTGCCCTGCTAAAAAAGCACAGCAAATCTGGAAGCGTCTTTTAGTATCACATTTTAAATAGCAAATTTCGCCAAATTGCGCAGCCCTGGTCATTGGTGCTTGCTCATGCAGACGTCACAGTCATGATGGTTGCCAGCGCATTGCTAGATGGTTGCTAGTGTGGTGTGGATGGTTGCTAGGCTGTTCTGGGTAGTTTTTCGGTTCTTGCTTACTGACACAAGTCAAAAGAGCTCACCAATAAATCTGTATGGTATTCTCGTCTCTGGCTATTCATTGAACTTCTCAAGCCATACCTAAAGCCTGATCACATCCTTTATGCACATCCCTAACCCTAATATGAGCAATAGTAGCAGTGATGCTTGCCTGTGCGAGAAGAGTATCTGTGTATGTGCTGAGAGTGAAGCAGTAATGGCCGCTGGTGGAGGCAGGGCCCTCTCTCTCCCCCATCACTCTCACAGTCAGTGGGCTGGTAGCGCCCCCTCATGGCTGACATCTGTACAGACACAGCACACTATACTCGGGTTCTCCTTCACTAGGGAAGAGACGTTTATACCCCAAATCCTGCTCTGATTTGGTGTGAGGAGCAAAAATTTGTGTTAATAATCTTACAATCAGTTGTACGTGCGTGTATGTGTATGCATGCACGTCTGGCCTGGTGTGTTTGGGTTTGCTTTAACTTGACGTCTGCGAGATGCGTTGCTCATCCAGATACGGTGATGCTGTGTAGTGTTAGTTGACAGCAAGTGAACGGTGAAGGCCTGTGTGTGTGTGACTGCACTGTGACCTCAGCGGCGGAGGGGGAGGGGGGGGCTCTACTTTGCACTAATGTGTCAAGCACGTGGAGACAGTTGCTATGGCAACCTCACAGATGCAGCTGCATGTGTGCATTTTTTTTTTTTTTTCTGTCCCCGTCTCCTCCCTCCCTCTCTGCCTTTCCTCATTCTACCGTTTTGGCAACAGATGAATGGGCGAGTGTGTGTGTGTGTGTGTGTGTGTGTGTGTGTGTGTGTGTGTGTGTGTGTGTGTGAGTGAACAGGAAAAGGAGAGGGAGTGGATCAGCATCCAGAGCCAGCAAGGGTCAGACTTAGTCTGTAGGTGCGTCCCAATTTGCAAACTTATGCACTATTCTGTGCCATTTTTTAGTAAATAGTGCGAATAGTGTACACACTGAAAATGACAAAAAGAACAAGTGCAATTGAAATAGCTGGATGATGCACTCATTTAACCGAAAAACGAAGTGTGGAACATTGGACATGCACTCAACTGTCGCAGCTTTTCTTTGCATAGCAGAGGTGGAGGGGCTTTCAGACTCCAATACTGGATGACAAAATAACCTTATGAAATTCATACACTAGACGGTTGAGTACTTAGTGCATAGTATAAGTGCATAGCATAGAGCGTGTCATTTGGGATCCAACTTCTGACACTGCATTCTGAACCGTACATCCCTTCTGCACGCTGTCTTACCTCTCACAGGATTTTCCCTCACCTCATTGTGACTGGCGTTAATAAAACACCACAAACAGCATTTGCTACGTCACAATGTGTTTCTGTTAAGTTCATAAACTTGAGTTTTTCACTATGGTGTCTGTGAAACATGGCTGCCTTAGTGACTGTTGATATTCATCACAACTCACTGGCCTGTTTTATGCTAAATATATTTTTGAGAGTCCCTAATGTCATTTGCTTTTGAAAATCTTATTTTCTAAATATCACTAAAGTGTCTTTAAATAAAAGCTTTGATAATGTAAAAAAAAACAAAAAAAAAACAGGCAACAAATAAAGCATGTAAAAATAATTCTAACAAATTAAAAAAAGAGCATAAAATGTTTTAAACTGCCTGAAAAAAACATTGCTACTTTAGTGTAGCTTAGAACTAGTACTGTAGCTTAGTAATTTAGTGTAGCTTAGTTGCACCTTTTTATTTATAACAGCAGTAATATTACAAAAAACAAACAAAAAAAACCTCTTATAATATTCATAGACATTTAGTGCTTTTTTTTAAATTTTTTATTTTAGGATGATCCTTTTACTATGATTGAATTATTTGTGCTATAAGTGGTTGTGATTTAACTCCTAAGCTAACGGTGAGCGGTTTCACAAGTCAACAAAACAGTTGTGTTTGAGAAATTATTATTTTTTTTTTTTTTTTGAGTGTGACAAGACTGCTACTGACAGATGCCCTTTTCATGATAAGCATAGTTTCAGCAAAAATGCCATGATTAGGGTTGCGACAGTACAATGGTATGACACTATATGACGTTATAAACACGTATGATTATCATATCGTGCACATTTGCTTATCTGTAGTATTGAAAAAAAAAAAAAAAATCAGAATTTCACCTGCGCATGCGTAACTTCTTTTCACTTGACTGCTTACACTCAACTTGCTCCACACACGTACAGTGGAGAAAATGTTAGAGGCAGAGGCTGTTATTTCTAATCTCTATCCCCTGTCGAAAAATAAGTTAAAATTTGCAGTAGGCTATGGGAATACTTTGGATATAGAAAAAACAAACGCGTGTTTGTCCTTGAGGATAGATATGAAATTTTCAAAAAACGTAAACGCAAAGTGGCTGCAAAAGGAGGAAACGCATCGAACGTGTTCGGCTATATTCGAGAACAGTTTATAACTTATGTCTTGTTTATAACTTAAGGTCATATGATTTTTTTTTTTTTTGTGATGCAGAGGAAATCCTGGAATCCAGTCATGAAAAAGGAATTTACAGTATAACACAGATGTTACGTAAAACACGCAAATTGATGGATGGATGAATAAATTGCAAGTAGAGCTGTGCAATAAATCAAATTGCGACAATGCAACACGGTTTGTGAAAATTAAAGCGTGATATTTTGTAAGACTGTTATCATACCATGAAAATCTCATACCGTTACAACCCTAACCATGATTATTACAATACTGTAAAACAGTTATACTTTTACACACTAAGGGGCCATTCACACAGGTCACTTAAGCAGAAAAAAACGCAAGATCTAGAGAGACTTTTTTTTAAAAAAAAGTTGAACTCATGGTGCGTTCAAGTCATGTCAAAAAGATTGCATTTACGAGTTGAATGCACATGAACGCCACCACAAAGACATAAATACGAATGGGAAGCTCTGGATTTTCTTTAAGCCCCGATCTTTACGAGTTGGGGGCGTGTAAGTGAGAAACATGGAGGAATACAACAATTTTTATAGGTATTTAGCAGTGACATTGTCAGGCTTTTTTATTCACAACAAAATAAACTAATTCCCTGCACAAAATATAATAGCATTATAATATAACAATATAATATGTAACGATAAAGTAAAACCTTGCTGTATTTTTGTGTAGTTAAAGAAAATGTACACCGCCATCTTGCTCTGACGAAAGTGACTTGAACGCACCTGACTAAACACAACTTCCCAACTCGTAAATACGAACTGTCCTGAAGGACTTAATGCACCATTATTTTAACTTGAGTGCCACGTTTTTAGAACGCTGCGTCATGCATGAGATGCTGCAATGGTCAAACACGTCCATCTGTCACGTTTACATTGGAAAAACAATGGAAAAGTAGCCCAGTGGAATGTAAAAACGCATTCTGTGTGATCTGGCCCTAACAGGCTTTCACATCAAGCTCACGCAGAAATGTCTCATTTCGAAGGCTGCATCCTCCTGAGGTCACATTTGTCGACCGCATACGTCATTGAGGCTGCTTCATTTGAGTAAACGGACCACTACATTCCAAAGTCATAAACAAATTAGAACAATTTAAGCTTCACTAGGAATAAGTCAATTTTATAATGGTTACTTTTCTGAAATAATATATCCTTTGACATGTGGCCGACAAATGCGACCTCCAGAGGACGCAGCCTTCAAAATGAGACACAGCTATTGTCTGATGCCCATCACATACTACAGGATTTTCTGTGAAATATGTCTACTTTGACTGGCCAAAATCTGCAGACTTGCTCTGACTTTCTGCAACTAACATTAACTCCTCCAGACTGCAAACCAGGACACAAATCTGGGCAAAAGTCACGTAGTGTATTCTAGCTTTAAGATATTTTTTTTTTTTTTTTTTTTTTAAATTGGTTTTGAAACCCAACCAGAGAGTGAACTAAAGGAGAGGCCAGCAGAGGTGAAGCCTGGAGGGTCAGTCTGTGAATGCATACTGCAGTATGATGTATTGCTCTGTTCAGGCAGTGTAACATGTTGCTCAGTACCGCTCTCATGCCCTGAACTGAGATGCTACTCTTGACCCCTGTGTCATCAGGAGAGCCCAGTCTGATCTCTCATGACTCCCTGACATTTAGAGATCACAGGGTCAGACAAGTTCATGTGACTCTCCTGTCAGGACAGAAGGGGTTAAGAAACCCTCAGCCGTTAGTCAGATGACTGGTCTTATGATAGCAGAGTGTTCCTGTGCGAAGCCACAGTAAAAGAGTGAGTGTGATAGAACTGTCTGGCTTTGTAGAGGATTTTTTTTCATTTATCAGTGAAATTCTCTCACTGTTTTGTATTTAATTGGATATCTCAGTTTCTTCCAGTTTGTTTGAACTTGAGATATTAAATATCACAATAATCTAGCATTCTAGCCCTTAAATTTTGAAGGATAACTTTAACAATACAGTGCTGGTTGAAAATGGGCAATGTCTGTAATATATGTAAATGAACTATATGTGCTCTTTCTCCATATTATTAGCACCCACATATATTTGTTGGCAAAAGTCCGGGCTGTTGCTGAATAGGTACTTTATAAACGTTGGCATCAGATTATTTTGCAGTTTAATTTCTGATTTTCAGGGAGAAAAAGCGCACATAAAAGCTTGCCGCAAAGCACCGGAAAAAGTACTGATAGTGAATATGTTGGGGAAAAAAATAGCAAGGAGACATTTTAATTATTTATTAATAAACTAGTGTTTTCTGAGTGTGTGTTGGCTGCAAAGATGTTGATGATGATGCTACCTTGCCATTTCCGCAGTATAGTCAACGCACCTATAAAGAGTAATGCACCTTTCATACAGATTACATAAACAGAGTATTTCTTTTCGATTTGAACTGGTTCGTTTAAAAGGTAGACATTTCAAGCTTTCTATAGATGCATTTCTCATGTCTGAGGCAAGTAGTCTATATATGCTGGGTTTCAGTTAATTTTTGTGACGTGCTCCAATTCATGGAGACCGAGACGGCAGAAAGCGCAGAAAGTGTTTGTTTTCTTTATTTTACAAGGCACGTTTTCTTGTTGTTTTCTTGTTATTGTGAGTTTACACAAATGAATTTTGAATGATGTATTACTCTTATCTGTATGACCAAAAAATTACAGTATTTCAAGTTGTTTCTGCTGTTATCAGGAAAAAATGCAAGTGATCGTGTTGGCGCCTCCATGTCCTGCAGTAAGCGCGTTATACTTTAGCTTCCACACTCTGCACAAACACTTGGATATGTGCCTAATAATAGCGCACATTTATCTAGGTTAACATTAGAGTGAGCAGCCATGTTAAGTTGCTACTTACATGTTTCAAATGATAAGCCATATGAGGTTGTTGGATGATAGGTGAAAGTTTGGATTTCCTGCCTGACATACTGTAATTACCACAAGGAACTGCCGTTAATGAGCTGTCCCTCACGGACTGCATGACTTCGCCACAATTTTTCTTTTTTTTCCTGCGACCTAACAATTTTGGTCGACTAAGCCACTTCTAGTTGACTAACATTTAGTTGACTATTAGGGGGCAGCCCTACTTAATATATAGGCAAACATACATATAAATGTGACGTCAGTCCCATGATTCTTTCTGAAAAGCCTTGTGTTTTTCATCCTTTGTACTTTCCACATTAATGTCATTGTTCACAGAGTTCTGTGACAAACTCGTGTCTGAGCAAAATGAATTTATAACAGTTCTTAGGTAAATTGCAGAAGTTTCCCTAATGTGATTTGTTATTGGGTTAGTTTTTTGTGCACACACACCGTTTCGGTCCTCAGAGTCTCTTCATTAATTAATGCCTTCTCTTTGGGATCAGTGATGCAAGACTCTGGGTTTACAGCACACTTTTGGGTAATAAACACCTTCCTCATGGGTCACATACACAGGAATCGCCTAGTAGACGCACACATGCCAACATAAACACATATCCACAGAGGATTGTTTCCTGTTAGGAGAGCAGACCTGGGTCATACAAACTCTCTCCATGGATGCATTAAGTGTGTGTGTGGCAGTTAAAACAGGAGCCTGAATCAGCGTCCTCCTCCTGTCTCTCCCTGTAGGGTTCCTCCAGCAGGTCACAGCCCAAAAATAGCAGCGGGCGCCGTTTCAAGTGCAAAACCGCCGACTTTGGGGCCGCAGCCAGTCTGCGAGTGTGAGATTTCTATGGGAATACTTGGCTAAGCTCCAGTCGGGCTCTGTGTGTGTGTGTGTGTGTTTCTCGTTCCACTCCCACTTTTTTTCCCTTTCCCTCTCTGATCTGACTGGCAGATGAGCTTGCAAATTTTCACTGAACACATGCGCTCCACGTGACGACAGTTTAGTGTGTAAATATTCCCACACACACGCACTCCTCCGCTGGGAGGCTTTATGACTGACTGCCAGATTGATTTCAGCATCACACCCCAAATGAACTCGCTGCTCATTTTGCTCAGGCTTGTTTTCAGGCAGCCAGTGTTCTGTAATGGGCAAAACCATCAATAATCAAAGACAAATGGTAGCACAAAATATCCATGTTTACTTCATGTATATTGAGCGAACATTTTCATATCTAATTCCTGTTTTTTTTTGTTTTTGTTTTTTATGTTATACGTGTCATGTTGTATTTATGTTATGCACTGTTTGTGTAAATGTCGCTGATGTTTGCCCTGCAACTAGATTTATTTTTTCAAGAAAATGTGAACAGTATTTGCCAGTGCAAAACTTGACACAACAATGCTATTTTTTTTGTGGGTGGTATCCAGATCGTTGCTATTAGGGACTGGTCAGGATGGTCCAACAATTGAGAAGTCAATTCATTCACCCTCATTTCGTTTTAAACCCATAATACTTGTTCATCTTAAGAACACAAATGAAGACATTGTTATAATTCTCTCATTATTTGTGCTTATCCATTGAAAGTTTATGTAATCAAAAGTTTAATGCATCAAAAAGTACAAAAAGACATTGTAAAAGTAATCCATATGACTCAAACAGTTTAATCCAGGTCTTTGGAACAGATACAATCACTTTGTAATGAACAGATTTAATTTAGCTTTTTTTTTAACACATAAACATTGATCAACGCACATGAAATATGGTAAACAAACATGCTTGCTTGACACATTAGGCTTGCTGCGGTAGTTAGTGGTGTTATCAGTAGTATCAGTGTTGTAGCAAGTTTATATACCGGTGTGAAAATTTCCTCACTGTGACATCCCTACTTGAAATTAAGCAATGAGATTTGTTTTTTTTTTCATCAAGTCAGTACAGGTGAGAAGACCTGGATTAAACCGCTCCATTCACATGGATTACTTCTACAATATCTTTTTATACTTTTTGAAGCAAGAAAATTTTGGTTTTATGGACAAATGATGAGAGATTTTTGTTCAGATAATGAACAAGTCTTTTTGTTTTATAACATTTTATAATGAGAATGATGACAGAATTTTCATTTTTGGCTGTGTTATCCCTTTAAGATTTAAATTGTGATGACAAACATCTTGGAGAGGGTTTTAGCATGATGTCCTTTATTATGCTAGTAGTAACCATTACAGTCTGTCTACAATGCTAAAAGCAAGAAGCTCTTCCCAATATGCCAGAAGTACATCCATAGACCTTAGTCAGGGCAGCGCCATATTTAATTTTTGATTTTTGACAGGAATGAAAACAAGGCTGTGAGGGATAGAATACAGTGCGTTCAATGGATTGTACTGTTGTTCATCTGATGTCTTTCCAAAAAAAAAAAAAACCTTTCAGACGGCAACTCCATAAAACAATTTTAAAAGTTGTGAGTTGTGAAAATTGTGATCTAGGACCATTATGCAGTGTGTGCCATTGTAAAGACAGCCTCGTTTTTATCTGCGTTAAATTCAATATGGCGGCTAACCTAAGGTCTGAAGCGTGCACATGCTTAGTTGATATAACATTGCTAAGGTGTTCTGAAGGGGCTTTGTATAACAATGGCCAGAGCAAGATGAACCAAATCTTACAAACAAATAACACGTACTCCACCAGTGGATCTTCCTCAACTGTCATGAGTTAGATGGTAGCAAAATCAAAAACAAGTATTTAGAGTCTGATATTGATCTAAATAAATATAGATAGGCCTATAATTTAATATGGGGTTAGTGGTTCTCATTTATGGCTGTAATATTTCACAATTAATTGTATGGAATTGTGTAATAAGAAATAAATCTTTTTTTTTTTTACAGTGTGAAAAACTTTTGAGAGTGAATGCAAAAGTTTTGCGAGCGAACTCAAGAATATTGAAATATAATTTTTCCTTAGTGCCTTTGTAGAAACTACTAGCACACCTCTCATTAAATCATGTGATTTGAGGTATTATTATAGTCTAGCACAAGTTCTAAAGGGTTTGTTCAGATTGCTTAGAATGTGCAACAGTAATGGTGACGCTTGCCTTATCAAACAACACTAATAACATTTTTTTCATTCCTCTCGTTCTCCTGTGCAGGATTTGTCGGGCTCCATCGACGATCTCCCCACAGGCACAGAGGGTGCTTTGAGCCCAGGTGTGAGCACATCGGGTGTGTCCAGCAGTCAGGGTGAACAGAGCAACCCAGCGCAGTCGCCCTTCTCTCCCCACACCTCTCCTCACCTCTCGGGTATCCGTGGCCCCTCTCCCTCACCCGTGGGCTCACCTGCCAGCGGCCCAGCCTCGCGCACAGGACCCCTCTCACCCGGAGCCATGCCTGGTGGGAACCTCATTTATACCATTTATTTTAATAATGCAGTTTTTTTTTTTTCTTTCTTTCTTTTCTTTTAGAAAATAAGATTATCAGTAGTTGACCACTTTTTTTTTTTTTTTTTAACTTTGTTGTTTACACCACCTATAGGAAACCAAATGCCCCCCAGACCCTCGAGTGTCCAGTCGGATGGTATGTTACATTCCTCCATGGGTCAGGATAGAGGTGAGTCTTAGTTTTTGAAATTTCTGTGACATTGTATGATTTTTACAATTTGACTGCACAAGGGCTGCACAATTAATTAAAATAAAATAAAACCGAAAACACGATATGGGTTGATCACAAATCACAAAGCCTGCGATTGAATTAAATATATGCACTGCGTGTTTTAGAGTGAAGCTTGGCACCATGTTAATTTACACGTGATCAGTTCATGATCAGGGCTGCGTTTGTTCACCAATGTTCTCTACGATCAGCTTAGCTCACGATACTTTTGAGAAATGCAGCCTTGGTCTTTTCAGTGCCTCAGAGTGGATCGATTCACAGTAAATGCTGCTCCACAGGAATGCCATCTCTGAGTTTTTGTCGCTTTAATGTGCCGTTGGGAATGCAACACGCGCCAACCATCTTTCCCATACTTGAAATGAGAATCGCTTAACAACAAATGAGAAGCTTTAAGCTCCCTGTAGTTTTCCGTTGAAATAAGTTTAATGATTTAATGTCTTCTAATTTTTTTTTTTGCTATTATTCATGCAAATGCTTTTAAACCATTTAAATCAAGCGCCACAAGACAAACGAGAACGCACTGTCTGTGAATGTTGTGTCTGTGTGACACAGACTCATGTGCACTGAAAGATGCGCACCACTATCAAGTAACTACAAAGAATTATGGCAAAATGTCAGTTTTGTCGAGTATCTTCATAAGAGCAGTCTTAAATGAGTAATATAACATCTTAAATGAACTTAAAGAGTTGTGAGAAAATTAGATGCTTGTCAGTTCTGGGTCATGTTCGGCAGCGGCAGATCTTAAAGTCACAGCAGCCTAATAAACCAGTTTCTGTGATGTCTGTCATTAATGTTAATCAAAGAACAAAGGTAACAGAGAAAATTAGAGCTTTAATAAGGATTAATCTATATTTAATTTATAATTTATGCAGTGAAGACTGTAAAGTGTTTGAGAACTTTTATTAAAATTCTGTATATTTCCTACCTATTAGGCAGGTATGAAGGCCACAGGTAAATATGACATTTATTATAAAGGGTTTATGTGAAGATTAAGTTCACTTTAATTAAAGGTTATTTTTTTTAAAGCCTAATAAATGTTGAAATTGATAGCTTATAGTTATACTGTAATGTTGAATGTCTATAATTAATGTTTTTTAAAAAAATCATACAGACATTAGTACCAGTATTGATAATGGCCTTCATTCATAAAAAGATGCCATTAAACAAATATAAAAAGATGCCCCACCCCAAATTGTACTTCCATAAATTGATTGTACTCTTCCTGATGTACCCTAGAGTAAAAATGCCAAGCTAGCTGGTCACTAAAGGTTCTGTGGAGACTGTAATAGGCAAATTATACATCATAAATTGTGGTTTGCTCATGCAAATTTGACTGTATTGCTTTTAAATTGTAAACTATATTGGTGTCTATACAAACTGTGCAACAGACCATCATTTTTTACCAACTTTACTTCAGTGCTGTTCCATGCTGTGCACTTGAGTTTAGAAAGCTGCTTGCACAGCAATCAACAAACCAGACATCAAACACCTAGATCCACACCAAAACTACTAGCATGAAAGTAATCTCAAGGATAGTTTACCATAGCATAACTGTGTCTGCTCTCTACAGTATATATGAGGAACCCTCAGATGCCATACGGCTCTCCTCAACCCGGGTCAACTTTATCCCCACGGCAATCATCTGGAGGCCAAATGCATAGTGGGATGGGTTCCTTCCCCCAGAACAACTCCATGGGTAACTATGGGCCGCAGGGTGGCCAGTATGGACCACAAGGTGAGAAGCTTTATTTTGACTGAACATTTGACTGATGCTTTTCAAAGGGGGCCTATTATGCAAAATTCACTTTTACATGGTGTTTGAACATAAATGTGTGTCGGCAGTGTGGACACAACCACCCTATAATCGTAAAAATCCACCCACTTTTTTAATCCCCATAAATCATAAGCAGTGTCTCAGAACAAGTTGTTTGTAGATTCTACCTTTTGTGACGTCACAAAATGCCTAGGTCCCGCCCATGACTGCTGACGGACTCTGCCCTATTAGCATAGATCCCACCTTCAGTGAGCTGTACACAGTCCATCATGTCCTCCTCACCAGAGCATTTAATGGCAGCATTCAAGAAATAAATGTATTCTTATTTTATTCAGTCAAGTCTTATTTTATTCAGGAGTGAGTGATTTTCTGTTTTTCTTTTGTTGTTTAATTCAAGTAAGCAGTAAGTACTGTGTATTACGCTGCTTTCCAGTTAATACACATATCTAATATACACATGCAATTTCTTTACTTGCTGTTTATGTTCGTAGACATAACCGACTGCGTTTATGTGAACTTTTTTTTTTTTTTTTAATATATACATAACCTTGTGTATATTTGACAGTTTAAGCACAATAACATGTGAAAGAGATCTTAGTTTAATACTCACAGGGTGCGCTGTCTGAAATCCAGCTCTCTGTGCGTGTGCTTTGGGTGTGTGGGTTCAGGAAACCATATATCAGAAGTTTAGACTGATATGGCTTTAAATGCATGCAGCTAATAAACTTTCATGATGAAGACAAGCGGCAATGTCACGTGAGCGTGACCGTGATAGAGATGATAATCAAAACCAGACAGATGTTTTAGTTTTTGGCAGAGTATCCGAGGCATGAGCTGTAAAGGCTCCACCCTCTTCTGGAAAGCGGGGTGGGGAGCAGCAGCTCATTTGCATTTAAAGATGTATGCAGCAAAACAGCATGATTTTCCTTGCACTCAAAAATGGGCATTTACAACATGATATAATAAATGATCTGTGCGGAATTTTGAGCTGAAACTTCATAGATACATTCTAGGGACACCTGAGACTTACATCTTGTAAAAAGGGGCATAATAGGTCCCCTTTAAGAACATCAAAAACATAACTTTCACTTTTATTACAGTAGGCTAGTTTACATTAACCTCAAAATCTCTTTAACAGGATACCCGAGGCCACCAGGTTATGGAAGCATGCCAAACGCTAACTATCCAGGTGGTCCTGGCATAAGTGGCTCCATAAACCCTATGGCTGGGCAGGGTGGAGGGGGGCCGTATGGAGGGATGCCTCCAGGACGCATGGGTCCAGGTCAGATGGGTACGAGGCCGTACGGCCCTGGCATTGGCCCCAACATGGGCGGCATGCCCCCTCAGGTGGCATCTGGAATGTGTCCGCCACCTGGAATGAATAGAAAGCCTCAGGATCCTGCGTCAGCGGGCATGCACCATGGCCCATCCAACTCCATACACAGGTAGAGTGCACCACATGCTGCTTTTAAATGATAAACTCATTGAGAAGTGCCATGCAGAATACAGACCGTCTTGGACTGAAAAAACATTTTGATTTCATCTGACAATGCCAGTTATTCAGTGCGTTTGGATCTGATCTGACAATGCCATTTATTCAGTGCGAGAACAAGCTCATTGGTCAGTGCCGTTTGCGCAAGAGTCCATTCCACTGACTGCCAATACAAATTTAAAAAAATGCTTGGTCATAGGGTCGTAGGTGCAATCAGCAGGTAGTTGAGCGTGATCATATACTGTAATGCTAGCCAAAGGATGTGGGGAGACATTAGCATTAGCTACTTCAGGAAGGGAAAACAGACGCTGCATTAGATTTTTTATTTTTTTATATATATTGCGTTAAATATTTTTTACGTGATTACAAGCAAGCATGCAATAAATTCAAAATCCTTAACGTGTTAAAGCTGCAGTCCGTAAGTTTTGCCTCTTTGTCGCCATCTCTGTTTAAAACCTGCAATTGCAGTTCTTTGCGGAATTATCATCTTTATGTGGGTTGTGCCTCGGCACGACGACTCAGCGCGGATGAATCTAATGTTTGCTGTCAGTCACCACACTGGTGTGGATACTGTACTTCGGAATCACAGATTGTAGTCTTGAAGTATGACCAAAGTAAGAATTTTCACCGAAAAATGTCATCTGAACAAGTAAGTAACATGCCTGCCACTTTTGTTCTGACCAACTGAGGAAAAAAAAGCTTTACAGTAAATTGCGCTGCCAATGGTGATTAAATCTAACGATCACTTAGCTCGGATCATGTCAAACCGTGCAAATTATTATTATTGTTATACTTTGTTCTCTAATTGTTAGTTAACAACATCAGCATTGCGTGACTGTGTATTTAGTGTGTATTAGCGTTACCTGTAGATTTCAGTTTCTGTACAGTCTAATCTCTAAACTCTAAATGATAAGTTTAATTATTGCAGCTGCTGTGAGAAAAAGCTATAAATGATCCGCCTCACATGCGATATAGCCTACTAGCTGGGACTCGTTCTTTAAACAGACGTGACACAATGACGCAAAGACAAACAACGACATGCTCGAATTTCCTGCGAAAACCCACCGGTACCACCTGAATTAGAAAACATTATTACAAGCTTACCGTTGTGAATTGGGCTAAGGTAAGGAGATAGTTTTGAACACTGGCTGGTTATGTGCTTGCTCAAAAATTGATTTTGGATCATTTTTAACCAAAAAAAGTTACGGACAGCAGCTTTAAAATAATTTAACGCAAATAAATTAAGCATGCAAAATTGCGTCATTAACGTAATTTGCGTCATGCAGTTAGATGATCTTGGCAGTTGTGAGTTTTATCAAACTGAGCATCTACATGGCACAATAGCTGTAACCCTCGTAGGTGGAAACTTCTATTCTAACCCCTTAACTCGATTTTGTTTCTCTGTTTGCGAGCAGATCATCTAATGCCAATAAACTCCAGGAAAGTTTTCAGTCCGATTATCCAGTCGGCGCTAATGTAATAATGTAAGAAAATCAGGCTTATTTTATCAGAGATGGCAGAGAGAACAGTAAATTGCGGCCAGTATTCAGTGAATTATTCATTCCATTGTGTGTTTCGCTTTAAATATTCTGTCATACTCTGTGATTGTTTCTGAAGAGCGTGAGCCCTCACGCATCACGCTGTGTGAAATACAGACTGAACGGAACATCAAAACATCCCAACCTGGCCAGATGATATGCAAACTACGTTTCTCGGCTGGATAAAGCAAACTTCTCGCTAGTAAAGTTTTGATGGATGCGAATTGTAATCAAGGTAAAGATGATTGCAGTAACGTACAGGAGTCGTACAGTAAGCACGCGTGAGTCCGTTATATTGATGCGCAAACAAACCCTGTATGTGCGCTCTCGATGCACTGATCGCACATTGTATTTATGCACAGACACTTTCACTTCAGTACATTCACGTTGTTTCCACACATTCAGGATAAAGTTTTGATCTGTCTTGTGTATGTTGCTGTGTTTAGTAATTCTGAATGGATCTGTGTACTGTAGTAGGCATAAAATGCAGTCAGGTCAAGGCGGTTGGTTTAGGTTTTTTTGGCATCTCTGTGTGGTCCTGTTCAGTATCGTACTTTGTCTAAAACGTAAACAAGCTCTAAAAAGCTATAAACAAGCTATTTGCTGTTGCACTGTGCACATATTATATACACTGAATTCTGAAAAGTTTTTTATTCTGTAATGTTTTTTTTTTTTCTTGTGTACTTTGGTGTGCATAATTTTATGAATTTTATAGACTCCTCCTATCACTTGGTTCACTTGGTCCTTTTGGAGTCTCCAAGTGTCCTTTTTTGGAAAGAAACATTAATTTACCGTGGAAAAAGCTTGCAGAAAATAGTTTTGTGTAGTGGTGTATCACCCTTCAATCTGATTGTTTACTTTGCTGGATATAGCAAATGATGACAAAATTAACGTGGTAAACAAGAGAAATGGTGTATGCTTAATTTCACGATATGGGTGCGATTAATCTCAGTTGTAATCTATTGATAGCCCTTATATATGGCTTTATATGATGAACAGATTTACAACAACGCTCATACTGTAGTGTAAACAGACGTTCAAATGCTTGCATGATGCATGAAAACAACATGAGAGTAAATTTTTGGATGAACTCACCATTTTCAGTTTGGGAATAGTCATTTTGACATGCTTTCTTGCTATTAGAACTGTGATTGATCATCTGAAGCTCATACACGCTGGAACGGCACTCATCAAAGTGAAAGTGCAAACATCATTTAAATCACTATATCACATTTAGTTTTAGTAGTATGATTATTCAAAGCGTTTTAGATTACTTATTCTTATGTATAGTGCATTAATAGCGGGAGATGCGGGACATGGCGAGCACCAGGAGAGTCTGCGTGTGCCCAGCTTGTTTGTGTAAGAATGCCTGCACTGAAATCGCGAGTACTGCGTGAGGGGGGGAAAAAAAAAAAGAAAGTTTACGGAGTTTCATTTCTACTGTATATAATGTTCAATGTAATGTATAATAATGCAATGGGGGAATATTTGTGTCCTAATAACAATAAAATAATAGTATTATTTTAATAATAAAGTAATAATAATAAAAAGCCTCTCTTACTTTGGCTTAAAATATCGCTATCGTGAGTTCAGTTTCCGGATTTGTATTAAATCGTGCCATGAGTGTATCTTTATTTATATTTATATTTATCACCCTCAGTGTAATGTCAAAATGACGGACGGTCTTCAGATTTTTCCGTCACAGCTAGGGTTGTGCCGATAGACAATGCCATCGTCCATCGCCAAAGGAGATAGATATATCTATCTCCTTTGGCGATTGACGATGGCATTGTCTATCGGCACAACCCTAGCTGTGACGGAAAAATCTGAAGACCGTCCGTCATTTTGACATTACACTGAGGGTGATCTATTGTAACTTGTAACTGTAATTCCCATCAAAGACTATAGATATAGAAAGACGGTTCACTCCTATTATGAATGGGAGAAACTGCAACGCGCAATATGGCGGAATACGTCCCGCCTTCTAAATAAAAGAGCCAATCACTGATTGATAAAGTCATTGCATCACTGTAGCTGCCGTTAGAGGCTCCGGTTCCCATAGAAACCTGAGACTTGCGCTTAGGACTGCACATCCGCATTGGCTCGTTTAATGCTATTTTAGCATAAGAAACAACATTTATGGGACGGTTCATGTCAGATTTTGTTGCTGATTTGAAATATGTAATTTAATTGGGAGTTCACAAAGCAGTTTTTGAGATTTCAGGATTCCCCCATTCAAATAGATAGGACTTGGTCTGCCCGAAATAGCTGCCCGGAGGCGTTGCAAATATGGCCAGTGAATAGACTTTCCTTGAAAGGGACTTTGTCCCCACCCATCAAGTTGGTGGCGAGTGTGCTCTAGTGTGGCAGCAGAGTGCATCTTCAGCCTCTAGAACAAAATTAAAACTGCCACAAGAAGTCGTCTGTCCGACTGATGCTAAATCTAATGACAGTTACCTCTGCATCAGTCTCCCTTGATGGTTTTGATTACGCACAGGCATCATCAATTAAAATGACTGTAAGTCATAGATTATGACGGAATTTTTACGGACAGTGTGAAAGTCTAACACTACCTCTGGTGTTGGAACACTCGCATAGCTGGATCTCTCTTGTGCCTTTTTTGATAACAAGCAAGTTGGTAACACAGTAGACAAGTGCATGTTGTGAATGATTTGTAGAGATCACATGGAAATATTAAATATGAATTTATCGCTTTTCTTTAAATGCTTTTATACAACCCTGAAGCCTCGTACACACCGGAGCGATTATCGCGCGAACGGTAGTGCAAATAAACATGTTTATGAATTAGACATTCTAAATAATATTTCTTGAATGTAAATAAAACAATAAAAATACAGAAATAAAATGGCATATAATACACATCTATTGGTGTGGCCAAGAACTGGCAGAGCACCCATAGTTTGTAGGGGTGGTCTTCGTAGTCGTCTTCTTATCAGTGTGTGTTCGGCAAGACCGTTTTGTGCTTGAGTGCCACCAAGTCGTGTTTTACTGTAACTTCAGCAGCTCCAGGCATGTGAACAAAAGCGGAAATCTCATTGGTTGGCCAGTTTTTAACGCGGCGCGTCAAACCAAAAAAACGAACCCGAGGCATTTTTTTTTTTTTTTTATATATAAATAAAAATGGCTCTTTTACGCCTGCCGTTTTGCGTGTCAGTGTGCACACTCACGTTGGCGCCCTTTGTTTAGTCACGAGGCGTTAAACATCAGCGATAATCGCATGCGATAATCATCCCGGTGTGCACAAGCCTTGACACTGTGGAAGTCCTGATGCTCCAAATGTCGGTCCATCCCTGCTCACTTTACAATGAAATTAAATGCAATACAGCAGCAGTAAAGTTGAACATGTATTGATTAATTTGTTTGGGCTCATAATTATAAATTTTGATTAGCTAGTACTGTTCCCCACCCTTGGGTTAATGTTTCTGCAGATAAAATGTCTAAAAAAAAGACAATGGCAAGCCACTGCAAATAATGCAGAGCTTGCTTGATTTTACATTTAAATTCAGCAGTCGCAAAACCATGAAATCCTGGAGGGACTGCCGGTAGAATTAGACTTGCAGCAGAGATTTTACAGTCCTGGGGAGCACAGCTGGAGTCAGTCTGGTCATACTGTGAGAGCTGAAAATGAGATCATAACAGTGAGAGTGAAGGAAGTGTGTTGAAAGAGACAATGGAAGATCATCTAAATCATTCATACCATTTAAGATTTTTCAGTTTAGTCAAATTTTTCAAAATCCGTTTCTCTTCTAGACCGCCTGGATATCCCAACATGAACCAAGGAATGATGGGAGCTGGGTCTCCATATGCCCCACCCATGAACAGCATGCAGGGTATGATGAATCAGCCAGGCCCGTACCCCATGCCAGGCAACATGTCCAATAACTCAGGTAAGCACTGAACTTGCTTGTGAGCTGCTTCCTGTATTTTTGTTTCGTTTTTTCGTTATGCATCAGTTTTTGTCTGCACATTTTTCTAGTTGTTTTCACTTTTTTTTTTTTTTTTAATTGAAGTATCCCACAATGACAATGTGTTTCAATTTGTCTCATAGGCATGGCTCCCAGTCCAGAGTTTGGCATGGACAAACTCAACCAATCTCAGAAGTTGAATAACAAAGTGGATGGGACTCCTAAGACTGAATCAAAAAAGGTGAAGAGCTATTAATATTTAAATGGGTCTCGGCCTTAGTTTTGTAGGCCGGCATGCCTCTCTTAAGCTCAAGGACATGGGCAGCCCTGAGCTCTGTGAACAGCGCTTGACTGATCATCTATATGGAGGGTTGTGAATGCCGGAGAATGTACATGGGGAGGAATGCACATTCAGGGGTTTTGAAATTGCTCCCTGCAGTCCTGGCTTTATACATCATTAATGAAAATGCTTTTCCACTGAAATGCGCATTGCACATATACACCTTGTTGATGTGTCCGTGTGTTGATAGTGTGCTTTTTTTCCCCCCAGTGCTTCCTGTTTATAAAAATTGCATGTTTTTTCCCCCATAACTAAACAGCAGGAATCTAATATATGATTTTTGCTTTTTCATCCTTGCAGAAGTCAAGTTCCTCTACCACCACTAATGAGAAGATAACCCGTCTGTATGAGCTGGGTCCAGAACCAGAGCGGAAAATGTGGGTGGATCGTTACCTTGCATTTGCTGAGGAGAAAGCCATGGGCATGAGCAATCTCCCTGCTGTGGGCCGCAAGCCCCTTGACCTCTTCCGCCTCTACGTGTCCGTCAAAGAGATTGGCGGCCTCACTCAGGTGTGGAGATGAACTTCTCCTGATATGGTAGCTGTAAATTACAGAATGGTTTCATTAGGAGTTATTTATGATTTTGTGTTGAATTTCAGGTCGATTTAAATGCTTATTTTGGTTTCTTTTGGCTTTGGAGTTCACTTAAGGTCTCTCCAGCCTGTCACAGTCATTAAATTGTGTCTGTCTGCTGTAATCAGGTGAACAAGAATAAAAAGTGGAGGGAATTAGCCACTAACCTGAATGTGGGCACATCCAGTAGTGCGGCCAGCTCTCTGAAGAAACAGTACATCCAGTGTCTCTACGCCTTTGAGTGCAAGATCGAGCGAGGGGAAGACCCTCCACCCGACTTCTTTAACAGTGACCCTAAAAAGAACCAGGCCAAGGTCCAGCCCCCATCACCAGGTCAGTGCAGACATGCCCAACTGGTCATAATGCCTTTATCTGAAACTAAATCCAATGCCATGCTATAACCAGGTGTGATGCAAAAAGGCACATTTCACATGTTAGTTCTTCAGTCTTTCATTTTTGCTATGTTGCACTGGGTAGCCCTGCCACTGTGCAATCTTATCGTTCCTTAATTCCTCTTCAAAGAGCTGTGTATTAAACATCAAATATGTTCTGACTGTTTGTGAGATTTGCCCCTTGTTTTCAGCATTTCTCTTTCTGATGTTAGATTACCACAGTATTTTGCAGAATTGAAGCAATTTGAGATGAATTTGAAGGAAAGGTTAATGCATTGTTATTCTGAGTCATTTTCCCAAATGCAGGTACAATGTGTTTATGATGCCCAGGAAAGCTGACATTGAAAGACGATAACTATCTGGACATAAACCTCTTCCCATTGCCCTGATAATGCACCTGTAACCAGCTAGATTAATGTGGTTGTAAATGTGACATTATAGTGTGCATGTCTTGTTTTAATGGAATTTTGCTTTGATGTGGTTGAGTACAGCTGGTAATGTTTATATGCCAACATTTGACGTTCATTTCTTGCGTCGTTTATAGTGATTTACTGTTCTGTTAGCTACCTCTCCTTTCTGCTTGGATATCATAGTTTATTCCCTTCTGTCTTTAGGGCTGGGAAATATATTGATACCTTTAATTTGGCAGTGAAATTTTTCATTTAGCCAAAAACAGGAAATAAAGTTTGGACTGTTCAATTTGGGTAATTGGGTACTTGAACTTAGTATTCTGTTTAGGGTGTCGCCTTCGCGGGTGATAAATTAATCCAGTTTTAGTAATGTTCTTCGGCAATGATCTGCCTTTGTGTTTCAGCCGAACAAGTTTTACATCTTGCTACTTCAGCATCCTTTTTGGTCATGGTGAAGTGTGTCCACACTGCTAAAATGTTTACCTGTTGTAACTAGTGTTGTCACGATACTGGAATTTCTCATTTTGATACGATACCTTGAAAAATATTGATATTTAATACCTTTTTCGATACCATGGAGAATAACTGCCCCAAATAATAGCCTAGATATTTTTAATATTATCATTTTTTTCTATCTATTGAAAGCCTAGGTAATCAATATTTTGAAACGTCCCAACAGTATTCCATATGAATCAAGGGGGTTTAATCCAAGTCTTCTGAAGAGACATAATCACTTTATAGGATGAACAGATTTTAATTTAGGATTTTATTCACATATAAACATTGATCAATTACCATTACATTTATCTCACATGTTTGCTCACTCGATTTATTAGTGTTTTTACAATGGGGTAATTTTGTTGCAATAGCTTACACACAGCACAAGGAAGCTTGATTTCAAACTTTTAATTGAATTTACAAAAAAGTGAACAGTCAGTAATAAAATAAGAACAAATAAACTAATGGCATAAATAGATACATTAGAATAAAGATACAAATGAAATAAACAGTGCTTTAAGTTTTTCAGGTAGGTCTAACATAGGGCTGCATGACATTAAAAAAAAAAAAAGGTCATTGCAATATTTTGTTTTTCTGTGATTATATTTTTGTTTTTTGAAAACATTTTCACCAAATATCTCAATTTGGAAAGAATTAATCATTCTCAGGGCTCGAAACTAGCGTATTTACTTGGTAGCACTGGTACTCCCTACTTCATAAAGAGCACTAGAAAAAATCTATAACAAATTATAATAACTACAAATTATAACGGATTTATTTTATTTAAAAACAACTCGACACATTTTGTAGAGAAATGAAAACAGTAGTGATGCACTGATCGTGATTTTTTTTTTTTTTTTTTTTTTTTTCTCCATGGCCGATTCAGTTTTTTTTATTTTTTATTTTCCCCTCTTCTTCTTTCTTTCTTAACAAGCAAATTGGCCGATTCTGATACTGGTTGCTGATTTTTTTTCTTTTTTTCTTTTTCTTCTTTAAGCAAATTTATTTGTTGTTTAACAAGTTTATTTATTGCCTTAAACAAAAATACCTTTAGCCATTTGAAATTACAGGCAACACTGCTTTAATTAATCCAATATTAATTATTAATAATAATTAATCTGCATTAATCAATCAACTGCATTAATTGTTCCAATCAAAGATACACGCGTGTAGCATAAGCAGTTGATTTTGATTTAAATTGGATTGTATAATTTCAAGATTTAAAGTAAAAATAGAATGGTCTGACTTTAGATTTGTGAAATTATGCTAAGACACTTGCACAAAACAAAAACGGCAGACAAACTGAATGAAAATGCAAATTCACTCGCTGACAGTAGGTGGCGCTTGTGGAACAGCAGTAATATAGCTTTTCCTTGGTTACCGTTGTACTCAAAGCAGCACTGCGCTTATAAACACTACTTTATATGGAGATGAGGAAAAGAAAATGCATTTGAAACTTTTGAAGACAGTTCCCTTCAGATATATTCATATAAACCCCCAATTCATTATATTTTTCTTCATATTTCACGCATCATGAACAATGAGCTGCTGTGCCTGGTACAGTATTTTCTTTGCTGGCGAGTCTGTGCTCTATTCTTTGCGCCAGTCTTCAGCGCGTTCCCTCTCTGGCCTGTGTTAACATCCTGTTTACAGACGTCGTAATTTTTTCACACAAATGACAGTATTCAGGTACAGAAATTGAATAATCAAACATAAAGCCGCATTTCCACCGCAGGAACTTTCCCCAGGAACTAGGGACTTTGGGGTGGTACTCGGTGTGTTTCGACGGCAGGAACCAGGGTCTAAATGAAGTTCCTGGTAAAAATTTCCTTCTCAGAAAGTCCCTGCTCACAAGGCAGTGCTTTTACAAAGTTCAGGAACTTTCGGGGGTGGGACTTGGGCGCTGAACATGCTGATTGGTTGAGTTGACGCAGCATTTTGATTGGTTGACTCAACGCAGCATTTTATTTCAACCACCATTTTTAAAAGTCTGTTGTGGTGCATGCAGTAAGAGTTGTTTGCTATTCGAATCAACAATGGAGTTCAAAATAAAAATACAACCAAAATACAAAAATACAAAATACATCAAAATACAACCAATAGACCGACAACAAGGTTCAGGCTTTATTAAGTTAAGATGCAGAGGACGAAATCCAGCGGGAACTGGAATGTCGTGCGCAGTCCTACGTCACCAGACTAATTTGCCTAATCTTCACTGTACTTTAGACCGTGATGGAAACGCAGACAGCAGCAGGTCTGGGGGGGAAAAGTTCCTGGGACAAATTGTTCTGGGTAATTTTGGTGGAAAAGCGGCTTAAAAAACACTGCATAGTCTTCGCTTTATAAATTAAATATAAAGATGGCATGTCTACTTAATTTCTCAATGGTTATGCAGCACATGAATATCAGTTTTAAAATAATGGACAAGTCAGAAGAAGCTTTGCACTGGACAGGCACCCCAAGCGTATTTATTGTATCAAGCATAGCATTGAACTGCAACAATGACAGTGTCCAGCCTATTATATAAAACTGGCAAAAAGCCTGGGTGTTAAATACAGTGAAGGAGACTGCTGGGTTATGAATTCCTTTCTGTTTCACTGCATCCAGCTGTTTTTCAAACCAAGAAAATGTCTCATGTAAAAGAGAGTAAGTTCAGTTGAGAGAGACTGAGATTACAAGAGAAATGGGGCGAGTTAAAGGGGATCCCCTGTGATGTAGAGCATGTCTGCTTGGCACTGTGTCAGGTGCTCCAGGCTGACTGTTTTTTTTCCCCCTGCTGCAGACAGCTTTTTCCTGGCCTTAGGATTCAGAGGCAAATCCCTGGAGGGCTGAACCAAGCCAGAAAAAGTTTGAATGGGTTGGGGGGGGGGGGGTGAACGAAGGGGTAAGTGGTATGTAAAGTCAAGCTGGGGTTTTTCTTCTTCTTTTTTTTTTTTCCTTTCCCACCCTCCCCCCTCTTTATCTGTGTTTGAGGGATATCCTTGCCCAGAGGAGGGAGGCTGAGGTATTGTGCCGTGTGTGTTAAAGAGCATGTGTGAAGTGTGAGATACGGATACGTCTGACCTGGCAGTGACCCCGATGTGTGTGCAAGTTAATGAATGGAAGCATGAGTCATCCAACAGCCGTGCCAGTAGTAATCGTCGTCTAGCTGGCCGCAAGATGAGCTGCAACATGTGGTGTGCAAACATGCTGTTCATCCACACACATTTGTGTCTGTCTCTTCATCATTCCCTGCGCTCTGACATTTACACACATGCACATTGGCTCTGACATTTACACACATGCACATTGGCTCAAGTCTACTTAAACATGGTAAGCATTGGGGTGGGAATCGCAGGGTACCTCACGATATGATACGATCACGATACATGGCTCACGATAACGCTAATATCATGATACAGTGATTCTGTGATAATCTATATATTGCTAGACAATCCTATAATGATACATCACGATATCCAACTATGAAAACAAAATTCCAGTGAAAAGGCTAAGTGCAGGTTTTCTCTCTTTATTAAAGTCCAAACTGTTAGAAAACAGCACAAAGTTCAGTCTGTAAATTAAACACTTTAAGTAAATTTAAACATTTTATACTTAAAATCTTAAACTTTTCTTTGTGTGTAAACTGACACATTTAGCCTAAGTTAACTGCTTATCGACTTGTTTTATATAAACCTGGTACATTAAAAAAAATGACCAACCTCTTATTTAAACCTGGGAACATCTCAGTGTTTACCAGCTTTCTTAAAATCAACCTGGGAATGGTGTTGTCAAAGGTACCGACTTGGGTAGCGACGGTGGGAGCAGGGAAATCTATTTATATAATTTTATTAATTAAAATACTGATATTCGTCACCAGTGTAACGATTCTCCTATCGCACAGAGAAGGACAGCGATATATCGCCCTATCAATATTATAGTAAGCATGTTGGTTGGGATGTGCACGAGCACTCAAGGACTTGAAAGAGACGGTGAAGTTCAAAGTGTTTTTTTTTTTTTTTTTTTTTTTTTAATATAAATATCAGACTATCAAACTATATCAGATCCCAAAAGCAAACAACAAATGGTACTAATACTAAAAATCATCATCCTAACCTTTAGAACCATAGCAAAATCTCAGTTAGCCAGACAGTGATTAATTTATGAATCATTAAAATATTGGTTTCTGGGATGTTGTGAGCCCAGAGACTGTAATAGTACATTGGAAGTTTTTAAAAGCTTCGCTTAAATGTGTGTTATAAAAAAATGTGCTCATTAACATCTGTTGAAATATGATTCTTAATTGAAGAATTGAGATTTGGACCCGGAAACAGTATTTGATACGACTTAACAAGTGGTTAGCTAAATGCAAACATACCAAAATGGGACCTCGTTTGTAATTTTATGATTTGCATTTGAGTACTTTGCCTGTTTATCGAAGTACTCAGGCGATCCAGCTGACCACCCTTGAGGCATATTGCCTCATCTTTCTCGGCACATGACTAAGCACTTAGCTGTGTGTTAAGAGTGTTGTTAGCTTCTGGTTGAGTGGTAGTAATGGAGACTCTGTCATGCTGGGATATGGAACTTCAAACCTTAGGATGCTACTCTCTGAGCACTTAGCTGGCAGAGCACCTCTCACTGTGTCATCGGTGGGGGGAAGTCCTCAAATGAGATTAAGTGCCATGAAAAGCAGCGTGATTTCAGGCTGGGGAAGGTTGCCAAATGAGCCGAGCTCAGCACATTTCCTCGAAAGCGTGTCGCTGCATGTTGGCATGCTGTCTGTCCACACTGACAGTGAAAGTGCTGTGGAAACAACAAATGCAGCCCGTCAGAACATATTTGATATTTAAATTACAGCCATGTGGACAGGGACTTTTGTTTTCTGGTTTGTGTTTCTTAAAGGACAAAGTGTTTACTATACACGCAATATGACCACCTAAACTTCCTTTAGGATTTGCTGACTGACCAATCTGATATCTCTTTTCCCCCCAGCTGGATCAGGATCGTTACAGGGTCCTCAGACGCCTCAGTCGACCAGCAGTTCTATGGCCGAAGGTGGTGACCTGAAGCCCCCTACACCTGCCTCAACACCACACAGTCAGATGCCACCAATGCCTGGTGCTAGGTACGTCAATATTGTGCCCCTCTATATCAACTGTATTATCAGTTTTGGGACGGGACATTCAGAATTAATTTCAAGGGCCAGAATCTCTTATTTGAGCTTACCATCATTATGTCTCACACAGGAGCAGTGTGAATTTGCAGGACCCATTTGCTGATGGTGGGGATCCAGCTTTTTCCAGACGTAACTCTGTGACCCCCAATTCAGGTTATCAGCCTGGTATGGGTGGACCAGACATGATGGGCCGCATGGGGCCTTATGAGCCAAATAAGGACCCCTTTGGTGGTATGAGAAAAGGTGACTCTTCTGGTCATATCCTTAGAGTGGAATATTAAGGATCTCTTTTGTGAATTTTTCTGTTTGTTCATTTTCATATGGTGAGTTTTATATCTCTTGCCATTATCATGTATGAGACAGACATACATATATTCCGGCCCAATTTATATGATGAAATCTTTATAGTTGTGCTGCTATAATATAGAGCCAACTCTGTTACGGTTCAGTTTGTTTGTACTTTGCTACATTAACATTTCAAAACTTCAAGTTGTCTGCTCTCAAAAGTATTATGTACATCCCATTATTTTTATCCCAGTGTGGTTGATTGTTCAAAGGCTTGACAAAAAAAAACATTATTTTAAACATAAGTATAATTACTAAATTTCTAAGTATACATTAGTATACATTTTAATGATTTGTCATATAGTAAATAACACACCATGATAAGAATCATAGGTTGTACATAATATTTTAGTATACAAAAGAGGATGTTCAGTGTGTCTCTCTGCTTCCATTTTCAGCGGGTGAGCAGTTCATGAGCCCAAGTCAAGGCCCAAACAGTGGCATGGGTGAACAATATAACCGAGGCGCCCCAGGACCTATGGGCAATATGCCGATGGGTCAAAGACAACAGTACCCATATGGTCCAGGATACGACAGGAGGTGAGAGCATTTATTTCTCGGTTTAACCTTTATATTAAGTGTAGCCATTGAATTTATCACAGCAATGAATACATTACTACAGAAATCTGACGAGTGTTCATTTTAATATATAATAGCTTTGCTGTGATTTTTACATTTCAACCCAACCCAACCAAGGAGTAGTGTCTTCTGTTACCATTTCTCAAATGCCATTTCTTTATTTCCTCACAGACCAGAGTCAAGTATGGGCCCAGATGGTAATATGGGTCCACAACCTAACATGATGCCTTCTGGTGCAGATGCAGGGATGTACTCACCCAACCGGCCCCCACAACAGCAGAGGTTAGCATTTAATTAAACTACACAGATGTTGTATAGAAAGCTTAATTAGAAAACTTGCTTAAAATGTTGATATGTTTGAAATTGAAATTTCACAATTATTGCTAGCTTATTTCTGTTGTTTGCTACTCAGTATTGAACATCTGTGCTTTTTGGGCCTTTCTGAAACTCTATGTATTTTTTTTGGTTTGCAGGCATGATTCTTACAGTAATCAATACCCTGGCCAAGGTGCTCCCCCTTGTGGACCATACCCAAACCAACAGTCAGGAATGTATCCACAACAGCAACCGGTCAGTGCAAAACAACCTTTTAAAACTTATTGTATTATTGGTAGATGTCATTGCCTAAGATCTAAAAAAAAACCTTTTTCTCATACAGAATTACACACAAAAGAGACCGGTTGATGGTGTTTATGGTCCTCCTGCAAAGCGCCATGAAGGGGACATATACCCGTTTAGTGGTCAGCAACAGGGACCCCAGGCCCCAGGTGGACCTCAGTCCCAACCAGATATGTATAACCAATATAATACCTATCCAGGCTCAGACAGACGCCCACCAGGCCCACAGAGCCAATTTCCTTTTGGTTTTGGGCGAGATCGAGGACCTAACGCGGGTGGTCCAAACTCCCAGCCCTCCATGCAGCCACAGATGATGGGTAGCTCCATGAGTGGTTCCATGCCTTCAGTCCCAGATGGACCCCAAGGTCCCATGTGGCCTGGGCGTAATGAGATGAACTACCCAAACTATCATAATCGCCAGGGGCCCCCTGGTGTCCCTTCTCAAAGTCAAGGCTACCACAGCATGAATCGTTCTGAAGACATGATGCCTTCAGATCAGCGCATAAACCACGAGGGATCTTGGCCAGGCCATGTTAACCAGCGGCAGCCCCCATACGGGCCTGGAGCCTCTGGGCCACCAATGTCCAGACCTCTTCAGCCCAACTATCAATCCTCCCAGAACCACATTCCACAAGTGTCCAGCCCTGCACCCATGCCAAGACCAATGGAGAATAGGACTTCACCCAGTAAGTCTCCATACATGCACTCGGGGATGAAAATTCAGAAAGCCGGACCTCCAGTTCCTGCGTCACACATTGCCCAGCCACCAGTGCAGCCCCCTCTGATTCGGAGAGACGTAGCATTCCCACCAGGTTCAATAGAGGCATCGCAGCCCATTCTGAAACCGCGTCGTCGGCTTACCATGAAAGATATTGGTAAGAGGCTCACAGCATCGTTGCCATGAATACTTGTGTCTTGATCCATTTGTAAAATGTTCTGAAAGTTGGGTTTTGTTTTGTTTCAGGAACCCCGGAGGCTTGGCGAGTCATGATGTCCCTCAAATCAGGCTTGTTAGCTGAGAGCACATGGGCTTTGGATACCATTAATATTCTTCTCTATGATGACAACAGCATTTCTAACTTTAATCTGAACCAGGTCAGTAAATTTTTTAGACTATAGGGGCTTTCGCACCAGAGGAACCTTTTCATAGTTCCAAGAACTATTGGCTGAAGTACCCGGATTTTGCCGTGCTCGCATCGCAGGTTATTTTAGTTCTAGGAACTCCTTTTGGGGGAACTAAATTAGCTCCTACTTCAGAGTAGGGTCTAAACCAGCACTATAGGAACTATCAGTGACGTAAGTGTACGTTGATTGGTCAAACACATGTCAAACACCAGCACCTGGCACTTTTAAAAAGCTGTGTAAACATTTTTACTTCACGAACATGGAAAACAGCGATAACGGCAATTACCTGTTGTCTGCAGGGTTGTGTTCTTTTTTCCGCCTCATTGATATGTAATACTGAAAGTTGTCATAGGAGATTTTGTCTCTTAGCCCCACTTTTTGCTCTTTCAGTCAAGTATACTATGCGTTTACATTCCATCTCCATTATCACGAAACCCACGACACACAACAAACACAGCTCCAATCACGACATCCTCCATCCACTGGTTTTTAGCGTTTGTAAACGCTTAAAGATACCGCTGTCGGCTGATT
This sequence comes from Mylopharyngodon piceus, assembly GCA_039654765.1. Lineage (NCBI taxonomy): Eukaryota > Metazoa > Chordata > Actinopteri > Cypriniformes > Xenocyprididae > Mylopharyngodon > Mylopharyngodon piceus. The sequence goes on along the minus strand of CM077448.1, from coordinate 1,984,521 downwards.
CAGAGTTCCAATTCCCGGTGCGAATGCAACTAGGAACATGGCCCGGGTGAGAAATTAGTTCTCGGGGAACTATCTTAGTGGCTAGTTCCTATAACTGAGTTCCTAGAACTATTTGGTGCGAAAGCCCCTTATATGACTAGGGATGGGTCAGGTTTGTCAACTAGTGTGACTTATCTTTTAATTAATTTTTGTTCTGATTGCAGCTTCCTGGCTTCCTCGAGCTCATTGTTGAGTACTTCCGAAGGTGTCTCATTGAGATCTTTGGCATCTTGAAAGAGTATGAGGTTGGAGACCCTGGGCAGCGTACCCTAATTGACCCAGATGCCATTGACCCTGAGATGTCTGATGAGGAGGGGCCAGAGGCAGAACAGATGGATGAGGAGGATGAGGAGGAGGATGATGAAGATGTCGAGATCAACCCTGTCCAGACGGCACAAGTCCAGGTCAAGCAGGAGAAAGAGGAGTCAACGCAGGTCCAAAAATCCAATGAAAAGAATGACGTAGACGAAAGGGAAGGCGAAGATACTTCATGCAAGGATCATCTCAGATCATCTACCCCATTGCAGGACACGAGTGCCTCCCAGGAGAGGCCAAAGCAGGCTAGTAAATTTGACAAGCTTCCCATCAAGATACTGAGGAAAAAAGACCCCTTTGTGATTGGGCGCACTAGTAAATTGGGTCGGCGGCAAGCCTTTGATAGTGGTCTTATCCATTGGAGTGTGGGTGGTGGTGACACCACAGAGCACATACAAACCCATTTTGAGAGCAAGATGGAACTCTTGAAGCATCAGAAACGGGTGCCAGTGAATGTTGAGCCACGTAAGAAGGTATCTCCAGTAGTGGAAACTGTTACGGATAATGCTCAGAAGGCTCAGGCAAATGAAGAGCAGCAACAAGTACAACCTCAGCCATCCTCAAATCAACCATTGTCAGAAGGTAAAATTACTACAACAGCAAGCACGTCTGCGAGTATAACGGCCACCATTGATGATGTTCTGTCGGCAAGGCGAGGCTCTGTGACTGAGGAAGTAGTCAGAGGCAACAGGGATAGTGACAAGGAGAAAAATATGTTTCTCTTTGGCATCGATCTTGCACAACAGAGTCGCAAAATCAAGATCTTGGAAGACGAGCCACATAGCAAGGATGAGACCCCGCTTTGTACACTCTCAGATTGGCAGGATGCCCTTGCTCGCCGCTGCATCTGCGTTTCCAACATTGTTCGCAGCCTTTCCTTTATTCCTGGTAATGATCTGGAGATGTCAAAGCATCCAGGACTTTTGCTGTTACTTGGTCGGCTTGTGCTGTTGCACCATCGGCATCCTGAACGCAAGCAGGCCCCGGTTACCTATGAAAAAGAAGAGGAGGAAGATGAAGGTGTCAGCTGCGAGCGAGACGAGTGGTGGTGGGACTGTCTTGAGGTTTTGCGGGAAAACTGCTTGGTCACATTAGCAAACATCTCAGGCCAGCTGGACCTCTCCATCTACCCTGAAAGTATTTGCTTGCCACTGCTGGATGGCTTGCTCCACTGGGCCGTGTGCCCTTCGGCAGAAGCGATTGACCCCTTCCCCACGCTGGGGCTCAACGGGACACTGTCTCCCCAGAGACTCGTCCTCGAAACCCTTAGTAAGCTTAGCATCCAGGATAACAATGTTGACCTCATTCTGGCTACGCCACCTTTCAGCCGCTTGGAGAAGCTCTACGGTTCCCTTGTGCGCATGGTTGGTGACCGCAAAGTGCCCGTCTGCCGGGAAATGGCGGTAGTGCTGCTAGCTAATCTTGCGCAAGGCGACAATGTCGCGGCCCGGGCTATTGCTGTGCAGAAAGGAAGTGTTGGAAACCTTCTTGGCTTCTTGGAGGACAGTCTTGCAGCCACCCAGTTTCAACAGAGTCAGGGCTCGTTACTGCACTTACAAGGTGCACACTTCGAGCCCACTAGTGTGGACATGATGAGGCGGGCGGCACGAGCCCTGTACGCCCTTGCCAAAGTGGAAGAAAACCACTCTGAGTTCACGCTGTATGAGTCACGGCTACTGGACATATCGGTGTCCCCACTTATGAACTCTTTGGTGTCCCATGTAATCTGTGACGTACTTTTTCTGATCGGCCAGTCATGACAGCCGTGGGGGTGATCATGTTTTTCCCCACTCGTTTTTTTAATGTGTGTGTGTCTGTGTGAGTGGAGAAAATTTAACAGCGAAACTGACTGACTGTATGTTCATTTTTTTTAATTTATGCAAAATCACCTCAGATTCCACTGTCTATCCTGTCTACCCTTGCTTTGCTCTCAAGGAAGGATATACCATTAAGTCGCGATCGATTTAACATGTATGATAAGAATTAAACTAACAAGGATGTGCCGATCGAGATCCTCACCTGCAAGAGTGCGCTGCCCTTTGGACTTTTTTTTTTTTTTTTTTTTTTTTTTTGTAAGGAAAAATAAAATTACAAAAAAGACACAAAAAACAAAACTGTAACCAAAGTTGCTGTCACGTTTACAGTGAGTTTGGGGAAAAATTGTGCCCATATTTACCTTCTGGGTGAGGATGGGCATGGAGACGACCATAATCTGGTTCTTGGAGGCTAAATGGACTTGCAGACTCTGGTGTGTGGTATAAATTGCTGTAACTTTGATTAAATATATACTTAGCCCTAAAGGAACCAGGTCGTTGGCTGTGAACAGAAATGTAAATGGGAGGCCTGTGCAGTAGATTGTAGGACTTTTTTCTGTACTGTACACCTTAAAACTGTAAACATACTGTAACAATACTGTTTCACACTGAGATAATGCTGGCTTGGCAGCAAAAAAACTGTAGTTTTTAAAAATGATTTTAGTTCATGTTGAGAGAGGAAAAAATGGCTTTCCCCCCAAAGTAACGTGAACCTACAACACCCCGACCTCTTCTTTGTCCCTCGATTGTATGACTTGACCCTTAAAGAAATCACCTCTTAGGACTGGTCTTGAGCTCTAGATGCAGTCCAGGCTGCAGTGTATATAATGATGTTGTAAATTACACTTTGCTCTTTTTTTTCTTTCTCTCTCATCTTTTGGCGCTCTTCACCGTTTTTAATCTTTGACGAATTAAAGGTTTCACTCAACAGATCTCTCATTGCGCATTGCCATGTGTTTATTTACCACCTTTCTCTCCTTACATCTCTGGTTGTAGGGATGCAATCTTTTGCCCTTGCGATCCCATACACATAACATTTCAATTCTTTTTGTTAAAGCTGTAGAGAGGCATATATCAAACCAGACAAGTCCATTAACTCCAACCGATTTCATCATCATTCACCGGAACAAAGATACAATAAACAAGTTTGTTTTCCCCTCTTTCCCAGCGGTTTCCTTAGTCGATTCCAGTGCTATGGATTCATATTTGTATTTCAGATGATGTAGCTAAAATCTTGTTGTAAATTCCTTTTTCCCCCTTTTTGGCTTAATGAATATCATTTATTCCGTATGAAATCTTTATACTATATGTTCCACGTGTTAAGAATAAATGTACATTAAATCTTGGTAAAACGCTTGTGATTGGTTTATTTATATCAATTTTTATCAGTTTCGCAGTTGGAGTTTATGAATTTATATGAATTTATTATGAATTTATAAGCTGTATGGACTGCATTTGTTGCATTGTTGATTACCACAGATTTCTCAGTAAACAAACAAAATTGTGGTTGGAACCAAGGAAGTTATAATGGAAGTATATGGTCAAATGCCAGTGTTTGGCAAGTACAGCCACAAGACATAAATGTTACACACGTTCAATTGTTGATACAATCTTAAAAACTGCATGTGCAAAGTTGCTGTCCATTAATTCCACGCCATGTCATGACTCTGACTGTAAGCACTTTAATTTTCATATGCACAAGGATACCTGAAAGGTCAAAATCCTAATATGTATTGCATAGGTGATAGTGACACAACTAAAGTATGTTCACCGTGAACAGTAGTGCTGCCAAAAAAGTGATTTGGACAACTTCACAGCCTAACTCAATTTTTACTATTCAGGTAAGTGCTTAAAAAAAAAACAAGACTCACATTTCTGCTGGTAAACATTCAAAGTGAATGTCCCATTTACTTCCTTTGCAATTCTATTATGAAACCTGTAAAAAAAAAAAAAAAAAAAAAAATCATTTCTGTAGTAATCAAAATTATCCTCGGGTGCTGTTGATAAGAGTATGAACACTTAACTGATTTGGCATCAGTATGCATTCTTTAGCTGTCGTGATGTATGGTGGAGGCCTGTATACAGTTTCTGTACTGTAGTAGTATGGAAGATGGTATAAATTGCAAATCCTCTTAGGCTATTTGAAATGGAATAATTGCATACTGTAAAAATACAGGCTACTTTATGCTGCCTACATTATTTTAAGTAGAATATGAAATGTATGCAGTTAGGTTTTGCATATTTAATCGAATTGTGTAAAAATGTCTTTACATCTGGCAATCGAATCCAATGAATCGAAGAGATGTTAAAATCGCAGTTGTAAATTTGCTTCATTCATTACACTGACACGTGGAGGTCAAGTCGAGCATACAGAAAAACTGCATCCTGTTCAGTTAAAATGTTTCGTACTGCAAAGATAGTATGCAATCCCGAATGTAGCTCTGCCTTTATCAGTAATGAGCACTTTAAAGCAATATATTTTGTTATTGATCTCTCTCTCTCTCTCAGTAGCCTATATTTTACATACAAACAAGATGACCGAATGATAACGATAAAGTTGTGGTAGATGCATAAATGAAGAACTAGTTTTGATTTTGTTTCAGAAGTTGTACTTTATACGTATTTTATATCATGCTAGCAGTAGACACGTGGCTACGTATCTAGGCCATAGACTGTAAAGATCTAGGCTTAGAAATATCAGAGCACACAATGTTAATCTCACAGCCCCATCTAGTGGTTACGTGCAGATTTTTTTTTTTTTAACCAGTACTTAGAAATTGATTAATAAACGGCAGGGCAAGGATGAGTGCAATGGATGTTGTCTCAAAAAAACGGAGCTATCTTTTTACAGACTGCCCGAAAGCTATGAAAAGAGAAGCAAATGGATCGCTGCAATTCGCAGAAACTGGAATCCAGGCAGCGAAACGTGGATTTGCAGTTACCGTTTTGCGATATGTTGGATTTGGGGGTAAAATTATACCCGATATATTGTATTGTGATTTAACATGTTGGGCTGGGCGGTATGACGATATAACGATATAAGTGGTAATTCTCCAAGTGGTATGGATGTTTTGCCACTTAGTCCGTCTGGGGGTGTGACAGCAATATACTGTTGTCACGTAGTAGCTGTTACTTTTCTCAGCGCTGGCCAAGGTGGGCTATTCACAGTCATTGTGATTACTGGAGTTTTTTAAACATATAAACGTCATCCAGGATAGGATTTTCAATTTGCATTCCAGATGTAATTTTTTTGGAATTAATACTATACGTGTACCAATGTCTCCAGCGTGACGGACAAAACGTGTCCGGAGGTTTGAATCATATTATGTCTATGGTTTGAATGCCATGTACTCATCTTTCTGGCCCGTCTAGACTAGCGCCCTCTAGTGTACAGAAAGAGCAATTTTCTGTCTCATTATTAGGAATCATTTTCGCTCAATCCAAAGTGAGGTTTTTTTTTTTTTTTAATGTATCTGTTCAATAAAAATAGCACTTGGATTTAATATTTGATTTGATTATTATTTCATCAGTTTAATGTTTATTTTCTAGAGTGTATCTGACATGGAAATGCCATGCCGTCTGTAGAATCCTGTTGGAACCATCATGTATTCATACTGAGTTTGTTCTTCAAGTTTTTTTCCTTTGTTTTCTTCATGTTTTTCTTTGTATTTGTATGATGTTGTATATGGGTCAATGACGTGACGGGTCATTTTTTGGTCCAAAGGCCTTAATAATAATAAAAAAAACCAAGATATGACATCCAAAGTATGTAAGGTAGTACAACTAGATCTCTTTTATTAAATCCAAAAGGTTTTAATTATATTTTGCTACATATAAAGGTATTTTAAAGATTTTAAAGTGTCAAAAGGTCATTTGGTTTAACGGTCTAAAAGCCAATACAGCCATTTCATTTGTGATTAAAATATCTTAAAATGTAATAAATGTATATATTTCTGTATTCTGGCATGATTTCATAACATCATATATAAACATAGTGCAAAATGGTATTAAAATTATTTGTAGAAGTTGTTGCTTTGTTATGAGAAAGAATGTCCGGAATTCTCAATGAATTTCATTGATGTCATTCGGAATAACCAATATAAAGGGACCATTTTTGATCCAAGTCATGCGGTCAATATCATGTGACAGGATGTGACATCACTCAGACACCTGCAAAGGACCACATGGTTGTGAAGCAAAGTAACTAACTCTCTAACTGTTTGAAAAATTCATGTTTTCACTTGACCTGAAACATCAGGTCATCCGGTACAACCGCTATAAAACATGGAAAATGTTGTAATATTTTAAAAACTTGTACTAAATATAAAATGCTTGGTTGTCCTTTTGTTAGCTAGCTAGCAAGTTAACTAGCTAGCTAGATATCAGCCTGTTAGCATTGTTTCAAAATATTGTCATTTGGTATAACCAAAAGTGTCATTTGGTAAAACCCAAATTTTGGTTAAACCAAATGACTTTTTTGGTGACAAATTTTGTCCATCTTGTAAAAAATGTCAAACGCCATGCTAAATGATTATAAAAACCACATAATCTTATCGTTAACACTTAATAAAACTTTAATTAAAAAATTAATTATATCTCCATTATGTTTTTTTTTTTTTTTTTACACTTTTAAAAACCTTATTCATCAATGACCCCATATCCTTTTCTCTAAAAGGTTAAAATGAAGAATTAAAAGAGGTTGCAGACATTTCTGCAATTTTCTTTGTACTATTGCTTATGGATTTTCTCTATTTTTATTACTGATAAAAGGAAAAGAATAAAAAATTTAGATTTAATAAAAAAATTTTAATTTAGATTTTATTCTTACAACTCAACTTATTAGATAACTATTCATACAAGATTTTATACATTATACAAATCAACATTATTGAAGAAAATTCATTAGATAGATATTGAATGACACTGGAGTGAGCTCTGTATCCCTGTCACTGCTTTCATCATGCCACAACAAATGTGTTCTTGCAGAATTACACTCTAAACAACATAAATATGTAATACACGAAGAGCTTTCAAAAGATTATGATATGAGCCTTATTACGCAGCCTGCTGTGTGAAGAGCATCTGAGGACTGTAGCGTCACATCCTGTGTGCCATCCACATCATCTGTGCGGCGGTATGAATATGTGCGGCAGATCATCTTTTATTGTGCTCTAAATGTAAATAAAAAACCGATCCTCATTCGGCGTACATCATTCAGCGGAGAATGAAAGCGGAACCGGAACGTTCACATTTGAATATGTAGCGTGCATTTGCGTTTGCGTTAAAATAAACTACTGAAGCCGCTGGTTTATTATCGAACCATGTAGCGAGGACGCGTTTGTGACGTCGCCGCTGCATATCGCGTTACGTCACATGCTGGTAAATCCGTCGCGTTTCGCGGATTGTGATATGTTTGCCAATAAATCGGGACGCGGTCGGCGTGTGTGCAATGACACTATTAAGCAACATCTATACGCTCGTATCGCGCAGCAGCTGATGTTTGATGGAAACTGAGCGCGATTTCACCGCCGTAAATGATGAAAAACCGCGAATATCAGCAAATAGATCCTCAGGCACTGGCGACACCGACCCCGACGCCTCCTCCGCGACCTCTGCCCGACCACAAGCCCAAACGAGCCCGGAGAAAATGGGAGGTGTTTCCCGGCAAGAACCGCTTTTACTGTGACGGTCGCATCATCGTGGCGCGTCAGAGCGGCGTGCTGCCGCTCACACTGGGACTCATCCTGCTCACCAGCGGACTCTTCTTCGTATTCGAGTGAGTCTGATGCCTTTGGCTGGTAGACCGCATGGTCACTTAGCTGGCTGTTGTTAGAACATTTAAGCAAGTAGTGCTGTCTGAAAGCATGATGAACACGACAATATAGGCCTAGATAGAGGAGATCGAGGTGAAGGTGTCACAAGTGCATCTCAACGCGGTCAGGGTTTTGAGAGAAAAGTCCGACTTACATCAATGTCTATTTATTCTGCTTGTGGTTTTGTGGTCTCAAACACCTGCTTCAAAACAGTCTTAAATTAGGATGTATATGTGAAATAATGCTACGCGGCCACATTAAAAGGATATAGATCACTCAAAAAATCCCTCATGTCTGTATAACGTGAGAGATTTTTTGTTTGTTTGTTTATACAATTGAAGTCAGTGGTAACATTTTTCAAAAAATGAATCATTATTTCTATAAAAATATTAAAGGGTTAGTTCACCCAAAAATGAAACTGTCATCATTTACTCACATTTGCGTTGTTCCAAACCTGTATGAGCTTCTTCTAAAAAGAAGATATTTTGAAGAATGTTGGTAACTGGAGAGTTGATGGTAGCCATTGACTTACTATGGAAGTCAAAGCTACCGTCAACTGTCCGGTTACCAACATTCTTCAAAATATATTATTTTGTGTTCAACAGAAGAAAGAAACTCATACAGGTTTGGAGCAACACAAGGGTTGAGTAAATGTTGACAGAAATTTTCATTTTTGGGTGAACCATCCCTTTAGGCAGCAGTTTTTTATTATTATTGATGATAACTTTAATAAGAAGTGAGAAGACATGTTCTTGATCAGCATATTAGACTGATTTCTGAAGGATCATGTGACACTGAAGACTGGAGTAAATAATAAATTACATTTTAATTTATTACATTTTAAAATAACTATCCCTAAAGTCAAGGGTCATAATGAAGGTAATATTGAACTTCAAGATTGTACTGTGTTCATAAGACAGGAGTATTTTTCATAAATGTGACCCTGGACCACAAAACCAATCATAAGGGTCAATTTTTTTTTTAAACTGAGATTTATACATCATCTGAAAGCTGAATAAATAAGTTTTCCATTGTTGTATAGTTTCTTAGGATAGGACAAATATTTGGTCGAGATACAACTATTTGAAAATCTGGAATCTAAGGGTGCAAAAAAAAAAAAAAAAAAATCAAAATATTGAGAAAATCGCCTTTAAAGTTGTCCAAATGAAGTCCTTAGCAATGCATATCCACTCAAAAAAATACATTTTTGATATAGCCTATTTACGATAGGAAATTATCTTCATGGAACATGATCTTTACTTAATATTCTAATGATTTTTGGCATAAAAGAAAAATCGATAATTTTGATCCAAACAGTGTATTGTTGGCTATTGCTACAAATATACCCGTGCGACTTATGACTGGTTTTGTGGTCTGGCGTCACAAATGTCAGATTGGGCCGAGTTGTCATGTTTTATAAAAATTGTATTTTGTGTATTACATTAAAAAATGTCATTAGTGTTAATAAACAGTAGGTTTCCACTGTGACAGCTTGCCCTATTTATGTGTCAACGTGTCCTTCTATAGGATCAGCATTGGACAGAATCTGATATTGTTTTTCTAATCAATATATATTATTTTTATGTTTTATTAAGTGGTCGTTAACCTATATGCAGTACCTTAATTATTTATAATTACTAAATGATTCTTAGACTACAACAATAAAATATAATAGGCATTATGTATGTTTTTAAAATTATTATCAAGAACCATTTTTATTATTGCCATTATTATTTATACAAATGTGACAATGTGTCCTGCTAAAGGGTCTGCAGTGGAAATCATCCCATGTTGTTTTTTTAATCGATACAGATGGTTTTTACGTCATAAATTCTCTGTTTTATAAATTAGTTTTATTTATAATAATCACTAAATCATTATACTACAGCAATAATGGGTACTGTTTAATAACTATAATTAGTAACAAAGTATTAATAATGCAAGCTTGTTTTGTGATACAAATGGTTACAAATATATTGTCTAATTGTTTAGCTATATATAACTCAATTATGACTGAATGCCTGTTTTTAAAATAAGTTTAGTGCCATACCAGTAGACTCGATATAAATCCTGATAATATGTTGCAAAGTGTGCATATGGTAAACATTTTTGGTCTGATTTTCGGTCTATTTTTAGTTAGCATGCGTCTCCGGGCAATAATATTGGAAATGTTCAGTAGCTTCATTTGTAGGCAAGACGATTACTACAAACTGAAAATAAACTTTGAGAAATACTCACTGAAGCAAAACTTGCCTCCCTATTCTGATTTATATAATAATAGAAATTGTTCTATAAATCTGCATGTGAAATGTACTGTGTCTCTCGAGGCTTTATTTGTACTGAGGCCACTTTTAGGGACTTAATTAAAGATGTATGATTACTTAAAAGTGGCTTATTTAATTTTACTGTTAATCATACCCCTCATTTTAAAGCTATTCCTTGTGGATACAGCACATTAAGTGGAGATTCAGTGTGATACTGTTGTTCAAATCTTTATATTACATTAGGTTTATGTCATTTATTTTCAATGTACTGCAACACCTTAGATATTAGTTCTTGTTTGAATCCTCTTACACAACCACCGCTGTCTCTCGTTCTCTTTGTAGGGCATTGGTTTAGCATTAGACATTGTATTTGGGATCCACAGAGCTGCAGGGAATGGAACAGTTTAATGGAGCACTATGTTTTAAAGCTTCCTTGTTCCACAATCAATGTTTTCCTAATTGAGCCGTTCTGTGGTTACAGCTGCCCATTCCTGGTGCAGAACCTCACCCGCTGCATCCCGGCCATCGGAGGGGTCCTTTTTGTGTTTGTGATCATCTCTCTCTTCCAGACCAGCTTCACAGATCCAGGGATTCTGCCCCGGGCAACACCAGAGGAGGCCGCAGACATTGAGAAACAGATCGGTGAGGGAGCACACATCTCCACGTGTCCATGGTTATGTTCAGAAAGGATAACTAGAGTACAGGCTGTATATGGCATACTAGTTTTAGCTTAAAACTAGGGTTTTTTTTTTTTTTTGGTTTTTTTAAAAAAAATCTTTTAGGTACCCCCAAATATGATCATCTGTGTGCGAGGGACAACCATTCTAAAATTTATAAGGCAGCTATTATTTTCATGTCTAAAGACCCAATTTATACTGTAATTTATACAGTTATAAATGTGTAAAATAAATTTGAAAATATTTAATTTATATTGTTACATTACTTTTTTCTATTCGAAATAGTACTGCACTGTTTTTTAAATCAAATTTAAACTATTTTAAATTTCTTATTTTAATCAAATGTATTTTTTTTTATTTTTATTGATTTTTTAAAAAAAAAAAAAAAATTTAAATGTTTTAAAAAAATTCCACGGACCCCCTACAGCACTCCTTTGCGGCCCCCGAGGGTCCCTGCACCCCAGTTTGAAAACCCACTGCACTATGCAATGATAAATCTGTTAAAAAAAAAAAAAAAAAAGGTGTGCAACACTGTCACATGACCTCACCGTATTTAATGTTTAATTCAGCGAGTGTTCAGTTATCTATGAAAATGAATTTGATTTTGCATTTTTAATCCAAGTTTGTCTAAAATATCTTTTGACAGTTGATTATATAATGAGTCAAGATAGAGATGTCTGATGTTGTTTCTGGTTCATTCATTATTCTGGAAATGTGAGGAGTCTAGGGCGTTGCATTATGGGATAGAGTGCCCAGTGCAGTGTGCTCTGTTGCTACTACATTTTGACAAATGTATTAGGTTCTCCACACTCATGCATACAGATATATATAGATATAGATACAGCAGTATACTATGTATGTAGTAGAGCTGCATGATTCTGGATACATTGGGTATTTTTTTTTTAATACAGATTAAATTCCTTGACAATTCTGAATAGACAACTAAACAACGTAATTTACTAGGGGTTCTGACAAAATGTTAATTGCTGCAGTTTTAAAAATATTTAATTAATTTAAAGCTGCAGCCTGTAAGTTTTGCCTCTTTGTCGCCATCTCTGTTCGAAACCTGCACTTGCAGTTATTTGCGGAACTATAATCTTTACGTGGGTTGTGCATCGGCACGACTCTTCAGCGCGGATGAATCTGTTTTGAGGAGAATGTGTCACCACACCGGTGGATGCTGTACTACGGAATCACAGATTGTAGTCTTGGAAGTATGGCCAAAATAAGAATTTTTACCGGAAAATGTCATCTGAACGAGGATGTAACAAATCTGCCACTTTTGTTCTGACCAATGTAATGACGCAAAAACGAAACAAATTTCCCGCGGAAACCCACCAGTACCACTCGAATTAGAAAACATTATTACAAGCTTACCATTGTGAATCAGGCTAAGGTAAGGAGATAGTTTTGAACACTGGTTGGTTATGTACTTGCTCAAAAATTGATTTTGGATCATTTTTAACCGAAAAAAGTTACGGTCTGCAGCTTTAAATTAATATTTAAAAAAATAAAAAAAAAATTGTTTGAGTGAATGATTCAATGACTCACTCATAAAGACTTTTCTTTTGTGGCTTAATGCAATTTTAATAACTCTTTATTATTGAGCACATTCTGCAGTTTAGCAACAGTAGACTGCATTTTACGACAGTCACTGATCTAGCTGATTTGGGCATTAAGTTTGGGCTTTTATGGAATAACAAAAGTTGTGAAGAAACGAAATGCACTAAAATCGCACAGCTCTAGTTTCTTGCTGTCATTGCTGCAGGGTTGCTGTTTTATTATTGAATAAATTTATTATCCTTTTCAGACACCTAGTAGAACTGCCATTATGTAGAACTACTAGTTCTACATAATGTAGTGAAGCGATTTTAGCTGCACCTAGAAAAATTGTTTCATGAGTTTTGCGTTATCTGATTGGCTTTTCTGATCGACTTTTATAGAGACAACCGATCAAACTATATAAAGCTATTATCGGCCGATAACACAAAATTTTGCAGAAGTTTCGCTAAGGCACGGTCACATTAGCGAAATGTGTTTGAGAAGATTAGAGGACATTCTGCCCTAATTACAGAGGGTGAAACTGACATGATGACTATCATATGACAGGATGAATGTCATCAGGAACACAGACTCACCCAGGCCTTAAAATATCTTCACTTACTTAGTAGTAGCACATTCTTATCTGATTGTGGCAATGAAATGCAGTTTCATTTATGCAGATTTATCTATTATTGTCCTCCAAACAGATAGCCTGCCAGTAAGAGAACTGAAACAGTCTGCGGATATTAGTTCACATCTGTGACCCATGTTATTTGTGACCTGTAAATTTACCGTTTGTGATGTCATTTCATTTTCAACAGTAAAGCTGTGCTGAATTTGATTAAGTTGGAATTTCATGTCAAGTTTGTTTTTGAGAGAGTTTGAGGATCAAATACTGTATAGTAGGGATGCACCGATACCATTTTTTTAAGGACCGAGTACGAGTACCGATACTTTTTTTTCCTAATACTCGCCAATACCGATACCGATGCCTATACATTTATTAATTTCTCTCTCTCTCTTTTTTTTTTTTTTTTTTTTTTTTTTTTTTTTTTGTGATTTTCCAAGCACAACACAGTGAGACTAATGAATGCAGGACAGCTTTTTTATTATTACTCTAATGAAAAAAGTAATAATTTTTATGTGCTTGTCACAAACTTAAAGAACAAAAATTTCAGTGTCCAATAACCTTCAAAGGGCATAATTACCAATATATATATAATTGTTGTTATATAAAAAGAAATTTACAAATTACAAACAATACAACAAATACTATAGAGATACAAATTAAATAAACTTGTTTTTCAGATACAGTAGGTTTATTTACCATTATTACATTTATTTAACATATTTTGTTGTTTTATTAACATTAATGACAAATATAGGTTACGGTCCCTTTAAGACCGAATCCATGGATACTGACACGAATCCTGTTTTCACCCAAACGTTTACGTCGACTTAAGCCATAACCGACTGTATTTACGTGAGATACTCCACACCATGGACATTTTGACAACTATGTGTGCATTTGACCATTCAGGCGCGAGGATAACTGATCGCGCGCTGTCTGAGAGAACTGGGATCGCGCGCAAGAAAGAGAGAGAGCCCAAGCGAGAGAGAGAGCGCTTTTGGTCAGTGTCATTCAGCGCGATTCCATCTATCCCGCCTTCACTAATCGATAACAAATTGTGATTGAAAGCATGCAGTTCGCAATGTGTGTGTTGTCATTAATTTTGAAGTATTTCCACACCTCTGAGGCTGACATTGTTTATGCTGCTGCCGCCGGTGTCTCTGTCAGTTACGTCACGTGGGGTATCGGTCTGTGTAATCGGGGGTATTTTTACGAGTACAAGTACAAGTACATGAGCTTGGTATCGGTGCATCCCTACTGTATAGGGTGTAGTTTATGATGTGATTGACTCATTGACTGAATCAGAAGCAAAAAATCACAGATTAGAGGCTTTTCCATGTGCACTTGATGGATGTCTTTGACTGTTGCCCTTGTGTCTTGCAAATGTGCTCATATCTTGCAAATGATGCAAGATATGAGCACAACAGTTAAAGTCTAGTGAGTGTTTACATAGAAAACGATGGAAAAACAGCAAAACACATTCTTCACACAGCAAGCCTTTTGCACTTAAAAATGTGAGACACATGGCAGTGAAATGAAAGAAAAAAAAAAAGCAAGGTCTAGAGATGAGTTTTTTTTAAAGCACAGTTTTAGAATGGCATTGTCATACATGAGACGCTGGGCACAAAAGACACAAGGGCAAACATTTTTAAGTGCAAAAGGCTTGCTGTGTGAAGAATGTGTTTTACTGTTTTTCCATTGTTTTCTATGTAAACACTCACTAGACTTTAACTGTTGTGCTCATATCTTGCATCATTTGCAGCTGTTCTAAAAACACAGCGCTCAAGTTATGTTCAACTTTTTAAAAACTCATCTCTAGACCTCAATTTGAGCACCGTGTTTTTAGAAAGCTGCGTGCCTTGCACGCGAGACAGCAAAAGACGTGAGACATGATCTCAGTCATCAAAGACTTCCGTCAAGCGCATATTTACATAGAAAAACAATGAAAAAGCAGCACAGTGTAATGCAAAAACAAGTTCTGCATCTTTTTGAACTGTTAGTGTAATTTAGTTTACTAAGGTGAGATGATTACATTCATTTAAACCTGTTGCCATTGTTTCATTTACATGTTGGACTAAAATTTAGTGTAAGCATGGGTGTGTGCCTCTGGTTTGAACTGGATGGAAAATATTAACCAGTCAATACAATAAGTGACCAAATTTGGTCAGTATGAAACAGAATAGGATATTGTGCATTCATCGAACAGATGCTTTTTCTCAATGTGACTTACAGAGAGGAATTCAACGACAAAACATAAGACACAAGACTTTTTTTTTTTTTTCCCCTGAGGCAGGACACATTTTTTTTTTTTTTGATGCATTTTTGCATGTGAAGCAATGAATATAGCACCTTTAAATAATGTATCGCTATTTTTTTTTTTTTTTTTTTTTGATTGGCTTTTTGCTTTATTAATGCATTTTTGCATGTGAAGCAATGAATATAGCACCTTTAAATAATGTATCGCTTTTTTTTTTTTTTTTTTTTTCCAAGCTTACAACAAAAGCAGCATTATTTAGCTTTTGAATTTAGAATGTGTAACCAAGGGTGTAACTTTAGTTTGAGAAGTGGGGGGGACATAAAATGGGGGAAAATGTTTTAAATTTGATCCTTTCATTGAGCTATTTTTAGAGTGTGCACGCGACGTTCCTGGACGCAGATGCGCGCATCGACACAGGCAGGCTCTCTGTGGCGATGACGGTGTGCGGTTAAAAAATCAAGTTTACAGAGTTTGTGTCACTACAACATTGAACTACTATATATAATGTTGAATATAATGTATAATAATGTAATAGGGGAATATTTGTGGGTCCTGATAATGCCAAATGTCTTGTTACCTTGTGGCCTACATTATTTTAAATGTATCTAGTCAGTGACAGAGTGCAAGAATATTTTTCTAAAATAATTCTGTATTTTAAGCTTCAGAATTTAGAATATTTTTATTCTGGTGTTGCCATTGTCCTGTGTAGTGGGTTACCAGCACCAAGTCCAAGCCTGCATCTCAATATGCATACTATCCATTCTAAATAGTATGTAACATTAGTAATTTTCAATACTATTTAGGGCAGATAGGGTGGATAGTATGCACATTGGGACGCAGGGCAAGCCTATTCATTTCCACCCCCAATGTAATAACAAATATAGCATTTTAATCATCAGTACATAATTTTTTTTTTTTTTTTTTAACCTTTTACCAAAGGTCTTGGAGTATTGCAATAATATCGTATTGTGAGTTCAGTATCGCGATATGTATCGAATCGTGACATGAGGGTATTGTTACACCCCTAGTGTTTGTGCTTAATACCTTTAACCTTATTCTGTTTGTCTAGTTGTTTCAGTAAACAGGAAGTGTTAGCTGTTTATAGCAACTTATTAGAAGCTGATCCTAACTGCATAGTTTTGTTGTTTTCTTTCATTTTTGTTATTGAAATTCCTTCCTGACATTTCATCCTCTGCTGGAAATGTTTTTCTCTCTCAGACAACCCAACAGGCTCATCTTCATCCTACCGCCCCCCTCCGCGCACCAAGGAGGTCATCATCAATCAGCAGGTGGTTAAACTCAAGTACTGCTTCACCTGCAAGATCTTCCGCCCGCCGCGCACCTCCCACTGCAGCCTGTGTGACAACTGTGTGGGTGAGTGTTGAGGAGGAGATGTACGGCAGAGAACAGCGAGCTCACTTGCAGCTTTGTTATTTGGCTTGGGCCAACAAATTTGGGTCAGTTTTTTAATAATTATTAGCAGTGTTTGCTAATCTTAGCACCATGCTGTACTGCTCTGGAACGCAGATTACCCAGATATCACCTAGAACACCATAGCAATTTTCCACCAACATCATAGTGCAACAGTCCCTTGTAATGCTGCACTATTAATCGAAATAAAACCGTAATCGCAATATGGTTTAGTGTGTTTATTACATTTCAAATGCTATGGTTTAATTAATTAAATTCAGAGTGAAGAGCAGCACTGTTCATTTACATGTGAGCAGCTCATGATCCACTGGTGTTTGCAGTGTCTCAGAGCGGCTCGGTTCACAGTAAATGCGGCTCTACACAAACTCCATCTCTGCATCTTCTGAGTTTTGGTCGCTTTAACGTGCATTTGGGCACCCATCATGTGCCAAATTTTCCCATACTTGTAATGAGAAGCGCTTATCAACAAAAGAAGATTTAAGCTCCCTGTGGTTTTCCATCAAAAAAAAGTTTTTTGGTTTAATGTTTGGAAATGAAGACACTTGTAATTTTACAGTTGTAATGTAAAATAACATTATTTTTCTTATATACTATTTTTTTTTTTTTTTTTTTTTTTTACAGTGAAATATTACATATATGTATTACATTATATTATATAATACTGCATATTTATATATATATATATATATAATATTACATTATTGTTTTTAGTAATTTTTATTTTAAAAAAAATTAGTAATTTTTTTTTTTTTTTTTTATTATTATTATTTTATTGTTATTATTGTTTTATAGCCATATTGAGATGTATCAGAATTTGGACCAAATTGTGCAGCCCTGCAAACAAGCACAACAAACTTGGATATTTTTTTTTATTCGCAATCACAATTTTTATAATAAAAATTGCAATTCAATTTTTTTTCTTTTTTCATTTTTTTGTAATTTAGGCCCCGTCCACACGGAGACGAGTTTAGCTGTATACACAAAAATTTTGTATCGTATAGGCGTTTCGTCCAGACGGATCCGGCGTTTTCAGAAGGTGAAACCGCTCTTTTTTTTTTTTTTTTTTTTTTTTTTTGGAAACCAGGTCCCAGAGTGGATAAATCTGAAAACGACACCCTTGCATTTTCGTGTGTATAGCCAATCCGTATATTTTGTGAAACGATGATGTCATCACCCCACGTGTCGACCCTAGTCAGATACCACTAACAGCACAAAACAGCAACAACAACAATAGTGG
Source organism: Mylopharyngodon piceus (assembly GCA_039654765.1). Classification (NCBI taxonomy): domain Eukaryota; kingdom Metazoa; phylum Chordata; class Actinopteri; order Cypriniformes; family Xenocyprididae; genus Mylopharyngodon; species Mylopharyngodon piceus. Next base: position 1,966,501 of record CM077448.1, on the reverse strand, counting down.
ACTACATGCTTGTGTTCGTGCTGCAGAATCTTCCGAGGCTAAAGCTTTATTAAAATAAAGCTTTATTTCTAAGCTTTACTAAAGTTAGTATAGAGCGCAAGGTTTATGCGCATGCTCCAAGTCTTATTCTTTGTTTTTAGTGTATATCTATTGCAGAATTACAGCGCCACATACTGATCTGGCATGTATACTACATCGTTTTGAGTCGTTTCAGTGGTTTCGTGTGTACGCAGATATTTCTTGAGACGAAGAAAAAAAAAAAGCTTGGATAGGGAAAGCTCTGGCTTCGTGTGGATGTAGCCTAAATGATTCTTTATTTTCTCCATTCATGTTTGCAAATAGGAATTTTAAAAATTATTTGTTAAAATGTTATAAGCGATTGGTGTTGTCACGATACTGGAATTTCCAACTTTGATAAGATACCTTGAAAAATATTGATATTCGATACCATTTTTGATACCATGGGGAAAACTGCCATACAGATAATTTATTATCTCCTAATATTTATGATAATTTGGGTAATTTTGTTGCAATAGCTTACACACAGAACAGGGAGGTTTTATTTGAACCGTTGAACTAAATTTACAAAAAAAGTCAAGTCAACAGTCAGTAATAAAATAAGAACAAATAAATTGCAAATGATAGCACAAATAAATACAATAGAATAAAGACACAAATGAAATAAACATGGCTTTAAGTTTTTCTGGTGGGTCTAACACTAAAATAATCACATGTAAAATATCACTTGATAGTTTTCATTGTAAAAATGAATTCATATTGATGCTTAAAATTAAAGTTACAAAAGTTATTCAGTCAAGACAATAGCAGCAAATGATTTTTTTCTTTGTTTTTTGTTTGATTAACATGACGAAAAGCAGCAGGTTTATTAGGCTGCTGTCACTTTAACGCCGGTTTCACACCGCAAGCGTGAGCAGTGCATATTTTTTTCGGCGTGCATGTTAACCAATAGATGCATTCACACCGGGAACAGTAGCAGCACGTCAGCGTCAAGCAGGAGCGTCGCATGAGCAGCAGTGAAGCGGGGGTTTCGGCAGCGAGTCTATTTTTGCTGCGCTGCTGACACTCAATTAAAGTGAAAGTACACTTCTGATGGAGACAATAAATATGATTTCACACAAAGGGTGCTCAAAATTCACAGAATAAGCATGTCTAGTATGTTTTAACAAGAATTTGACTGTCAGTTATTCTTTTAGTTGTTACAAAGACAGGTATATAGGCTTTTGCACTACCCAAATCAAACCTGAGTTTGCTGTCTTTTTTCACCAAGTTTGCTGTCTTGTAAACATGTACACGCGGCAGATGATGTAAAACACAAAGCTTACTTCATTCGTGTGCAGCAATGGATGACACGAGGCTTTTATTTATTTATTTATTTATTTTATTTATTTTTTACGTTTACATGAATGTTGCACAACTCCCCATGTTAACAAACTTTCAAGACTAGCTTATAAATGACCAACTTATAAGAACAAATTTATAGTTCTTTGTAAAGAAATGCTCACTTTATATGTAGCTTGGAGCCGCTGCTATGACGCTGTACATACGCTTCCGCGCGTCTCTGCAGCTGCAGTTCACGATGTAGTTACGCTCACGCGCTGCTCACGTGCCGCTCAAGCTTGCAGTGTGAAACGGGCGTAAGAGCTAATGCACGAATCCAATAAACTGTTACACAACATGCGTTTTCTTTCAACTATTTACGTTCCAAAACTTACAGTATTTACTTGAATACTTGGCAAGATGGGCATTTTGACATAATTTTGTATGTATTTGGCGTTTAAGCGCAATAAGCCATGAAAAATAAGTCAATTTGGTATTCGCGAGCTATTTGAGAGGCGGCTTTATGTGAGCGACACTTTCATAGATCAGTGGTGCGTGCGCTTTTGATGTGAGCACGAAACCAGTGTGTATTAGTAAAATTATGTGCAATACAAGCACTATTCAACCAGAGCAAGTGAGACGAGTGAGTGAGAGGAGACGGGTGTGTGTCAATTCGCTGTTGGAGAGAAGACAGCAGGAACACGCAGCTGGTATTGGTGTATCAATACTGCAGAAAAAGGAGTATTGGAATGGTTTCCGATATTTCAGTATCGATGCATATCGAAATTTCTTTTCTTTTTTTTTTGAGTATTTGAAAATGACAATTTTGAAAATCTGACAAAAAGACAAAGGTACAATACTGCTTTAATGAGGGAAAGAACTATGTAGCGATCTTGTACAGGTCTTTAATTAATTTATGGGTGAAATATATGAATATAATAAATCATAAAGCTTTATGATTGATTATAATACATATACCGACCCAAGAGGGAATTATACATATATTGTGAATTAATTATAACGAATTATAATCAATTACATATATGATTAGTTCTGGTTTAATAATTATTTAGAGAAACTATTAGTTTGTCCAGCAAACCGTTAGTTCCTCATAGACTATTATAAAAAAGGAAGGTTTTTCTCTGGCCACGAGAAAGACTTCCTATTCTAGCATCAATGCGTAAAGCAAGGATACTGGATCGAAACGTTAAAGTGACCTGGGTTTTGTTGAATGAGCAGCAGAAACAATCAAGCATGAATATAATGTATTTAATATATGAAACTACGGATATAGAGGTTATACGGCTACATATATACAAATAATACACAGGAAACGAAAGTAAAGTCAGGAAAACAGAGGTGATCAAAGAAATGGCAAATTACGAACAGTTAAAACCTTTGAGAGCCAGCAAGGAAACTCAGCTTATACATCGAGCTTAGAACGCTTCGAAAAGAATAGTTCTATACTTGCATAGGTTCAGGTGCTGTGGTTGTTTCGTGTTTCTGTAGGAGTTTCGGTTCGTGCGGCTGGATGCGATTGGTCCTTTTCCGAGGAAGTGTTCTTCGGCGGGATTTTCGAACAAGGTTTTAACTTAAGAGTAAAATAACCGGAAAATAAAGAAGAAAGGGTCCGTCTCCTAGGCGGTGAAGAGAGAAGACTTCGGGAGACGGATGAAGAAGGCTTGACAAAAGATGGTCATCCCGAAGAGAGGAGCGCGTGATGGAAGCGCGGTCGCCGAGACGTCCGGGAGAGACGTGCGTGAAATGGCGAGGGACAATTGAGAGACAATCGAGAGACAAAGCAAAACTGTTTGTGCTTGTCTTTTATGGACAAACAAGCCAACACACCTCCTTGGTTGAAACAACCAATGGTCAGGGTGCACTGTTTGGCGGGCAAAACTTCTGTCTTGTCTTGCGGCTCGATTTGCATAGTTTATGAGGTATCAGATAGGAGTGTATTTTCTTCACAGTATCATTAAAAATAGAACAGTGCATTTTGCAGTTATGTGACATACCTCAGTGAATGAGACGTGGAAAGAGCTTTAAAACGAGACCAAACTTGCCATAAGAAAAGCATATAAAAGAAGTTACAGTTTACAGTCAAATGTAATCGTTAGAAATGACACTAGTACCACTACAATCCTAGCTAAGCTTATACAGTGGGAATAACTATATGCAATTTGACAATACAACGGCGGTTACATTTATATATAATTATATCTTACACATACAGTCTTCAATGCATGTTTGTGTGTCTGTGTGTGTCTGTGTGTATTGGGGTTGTGGCCAGTGTCTGTGACACATGGCCCTTAGCCCCACCAGGGTGACTCTTTGAAGTCCCTAGAGCTGGTGAGACTTTCTTCTGTTTTCCTTCCATGGGGTAACAAAAGTGCCAATGAGGCAATCGGTCCCGGACTTGCCGGAGCCGATTCGTGATTTACACAAACAGTTCAGGAGGCTAAAAGCATTCTGAAGATTCTAAAGTTGGGCTGGCAGGATCCGATTTTGACCAGACGCTACAACTACAATCTCATGAAGCATTGCGACTGGCAATTGAATTAAACATTTTTTTAATTTTATTGCAAAACGTGCGTATGCAAATATTTAATTAGTTTGAGACCTTTGGGAAACTGACTCAGTTAAGTGATTTGCAGTGCTTCATGGGAGTGGTTGGGCGCTAACAAGTTATTATGCCGTGATTCAGATTATTATTATTATTATTATTATTTTTTTTTTTTTTGGTAGAATCATGGATAATGTAGTTTTCACCAGGATTTCAGCTGTTAAACACGAATCAATAATTTAAAGAATACATTAAAATAATGCACACAAATGGCTTCAACAAAAGCGTATATAATTAATTAACAACCTCGCAGCACACAGTAGGTCTGTCTTCAACTGTTTATAAGTTAAAAAACAGTTCCCCTTTGAAGAAAATGAATTGAATTTTTACTGTTGCACTCTTTTGTATAGATGAACATCACTCATAATGTCTCCATAAAATGTAACTGTAATCTAGTAACATTCAGTATTAAATGCCAATATATTTTTTCTGTTAGCAGTTTCACACTATTCTGCTTGTGAATCTACGTGGGATGTTATCTTTCTCAGTGTTATTAATAGTGCTAGATTTATGCAAGCCGATTTGAGCCAGTTTGTATTTTGGTTTAATCTCTCAAGTTCTCATTTGTTCTTAAGCCAGAAGACTTTTTAATTACTGTTGTAATAAATCAAGAACCATGTGACGGCCTGCTGTCTTGTATCTTTTGATAGAGCGCTTCGATCATCACTGCCCTTGGGTCGGGAACTGTGTGGGAAAACGAAACTATCGCTTCTTCTACACCTTCATCGTCTCACTCTCTTTCCTCACGGCCTTCATCTTCGGTTGTGTAACCACACACCTGGCTCTAAGTATGTGTCATATCATTTAACAGTTCAACAGTTCAACAGTTTCTCTATCTTTGAGCTTGAGCAAATATATGTAACAGCGAGAGGTGTGTGAATTGAAACATTAGTTCCGGTGATGGCAGATCACTTTCTGGTTAGAGTTCTTGTAGAAACAGATTTGTAACAAGACTAGGTATTTCTTTCTAATGCTTTTATTTTACATGTCATCTACATGCATGTTAGAATCACAGTTTCCACAAAAATATGAAGCTGCACAACTGTTTTTAATAATTATTTATAAGAAGAAGAAAAGTTTCCTGAGCAGCAATTTGTTATATTAGAATCATTTCTGAAGGATCATGTAACACTGACGACTGGAGTAACGATGCTGAAAATTCATATAATATATAATATTTCATATAATAGATATTTCACAATATTACTGTTTTTACTGTATTTTTGATGATATAGTGTCAATATATTTTTGCAAAATTTAGATTACAAAAACTAATTTCCAGTTTTTAAGCAAAAACCTTGGTAACACTTTTTTACAGTGTGTGTTACACATTACATGTACTTACTATAGTAATAACAGTAAATTATGCATAATTACATGCAACTAAACCTAAACCTAACCCTATAGTAAGTAGTACGTTAATTAATATTACTCAGTACTTAAATGTATAATTACACTGTAACAAGGACACCTTTAAAAAAAAAAAGTGTAACCAAAACCTTTAATTTTGTCAAATGTGTCCTGTCATATAACTGGTAGTGTTTACGTCAGCTCTTTTTAAAGAGCTAGATTGGTTGCACAATGCTGCATTTGTAAATCAAACACAGATGCCAAATTAGCTTGTAAGAGGCCATGTGAATCTCTTGTCTCATAACATGTGAAAAGAGGTTTTATTGACTAATGTTCTCTTTTATAGGGTCACAAGGAGGAAATGGGTTGGTTTTTGCTCTCCAAGCGAGTCCTGCCAGATATCCTTTCATTTTTGATGTCTGATTTCAGATTTTTACCTTAAAGTCTGTTATTCCTATAAAGGAATGTTCTGAGTTAATACAAGTAAAGCTCCATGAACAGCATCTGTGACGCCGAAAAAAAATTCAACTTGTCCCTGAGTTTGTAAAAACAAACAAAAAAATCGAGTCTGTAGTAATGTACTTACAATGGAAATCTATGAGGCTTGTTACACTTGCCCCATAGGCTTCCATTATAAGTGCAGTGCACTGCTTGTTTTTACACACTGAGTGACAGGTCAAAGTTATAGCCACAGATGCTGGTGATCAAGTTGTAATTAACCCAGAATATTCCTGTATTGTGTTGATTTGTGTTCATCTTTATTTGTACAAATTCTAAAGCCTTCCTTGACGTCTGTCCACTGCTCTTGAGTTAGTGGTTTGCTTCTTTTCTGTATGGTCCATTTTGGGCCTCTCAGGCTTTCATACGTACCTGGTGGCTGCAAATCTTACTACTAATGAGGATGTGAGTGTTGCCTTTCATAACTTAGATGATGTATTTTTAATTTCAGGGCTAATTTATTCCAGTACACTATCATATATATATATATATATATATATATATATATATATATATATATATATATATATATATATATATATATATATATATGTGTATATATATATATATATATATATATATATATATAATGTGTAATATAAATATATAATATATAATATATATATATATATATATATATATATATATATATATATATAAAATAAACACACACAAACACACACACAGAGTAGTCAACATTTGAAGTGGATCATCCTTTCATTAAAGTTGTCCTAAAACCTTCTTCTTAGGACAACTTGGTTCTTAGGGCAACTTTGAACTTTTTTGATCATATATATATTAGGGGTGTCCCTGACTAAGGATTTACATAGTTGAATCAGAATTGTTAAGTCTTGCCTATAGTCGACTGATAGTCTAATCATATATGGGGGGTGGGGTGGCGTGGGGTGGGGAGTTCGGTCCGTGTACAACAGCGCATGTGCCAGTGACTCGAACTTGTCTTTCTGCGCTCACGGCCAAAGGAGTATACTTTGAAAGGCTTGCGCGCTCAACTGTGCGTGAGACACAGCGGAGACAACTTTTATTTTCTTTCACACACAGAAACAACTTTCTAATAAAGTGACCAAAACTGCCTGTTAAGTGATAGACGAAACTGAAAATGCCTTTTTATCTTTAAGTTGAAATGAAAGGCAATGTGGATAAACATTCGTAAAGCTATTCCTCAAAACATTTTAAAGCCACGATGTACAGAACATCACACAAAGATATAGAAGAAAATGTATAAAAACATTTTGGATCAATAAACCTAAAAAAAAAAAAACTACTAATAACTGCAGAAAGGCCACACTGCAGACAAGATTTGCATTTTACATGTCGGCAAATCAAATTAAAGTGGCTAATGTTAAATTGCCTGTGTGAGCACCCTCTAAGTTCAGCTCAACATCGATGCATGGAAAAACAATTAAAAATTTATTGAGAATTAAATTAGAACAGAATATACCTTTCTAATAAATAAAAATAAAAAATAAAAAACTAAAGTCAGAATCAAGTCACAAGGTGCAGAACAAATGTGTGCAAAATGCCTAAAGTGCAGTAGAACATATATTCAAAACACAAATAGTGAAATTAGATAACCCAAGTGATCAATAAATAAAATAAAAATAAAGAAATTATTAAAATAACAAAAGTGTAGCCAGAATTGTCAACTTTCTTTTTAACTGCAGAGACAATAAAGAGACAATAAACTTGGAGTGGCAGTCTTTTTAGCTAAACATGTTCAGAGAATCCAAAAATCAAATTAGAAAGGGCTGAAATGTTTTGAAATCACTTTTCCCCTACCTGATCGGAAAAAAATCCAGTCTTTCACTCAATCTGCCTGTGTCCGTTTGAGTCTTTTCAAATAGTGTGCGAGAAAAACCTGCAATGTTTGTTGTTGTTGAGTGGTAAGACATGAGCTGTTGGCACAACTTGCATCTTACTTTTTTTGGATCATCTTTTACCATTTCAAAGTGCATCCGATTCCACACTTTAAATTTTCTTATCCCATTGTTAACATTGTTAAAGATTTAAATCCCTGCCGCCAAGATGTCAGTCACAGATCATGGAAAGTGAAACTTAAATCTGTCACAGGGGTGGTTGGATTTATTCATGCACATTAAAAATATTTATTAAAAGCTTCTTTCTTTTCACATTTTTATTGACAGCATTATCATAATAGGCTGTATATTAATTTATTGGGAGAAAACCGGTAGTTCTATCTGACATTGAGCACCCCCATATAGCCAAAAAAGCATGATCCTCGTCTCTTAACACCTATGCGAAGATTCGACTGTGAGATTGGTAGTCGAATCAGGCTCCTCCTATTGAAGCATCAAATCCTCAAATATTCCAATGACAATAAACAGTGTTCATGGCCATCCAGTTTGAAATGTCAACTACAAACATCAAGGTTTTTCAGATTTTCTGTCGTGGTGTTCTCTCCATATTTACAATTCTTTGCAGCCTTTAGATGGAAAGTGAAAGCAACTCACTCCCGCTAAACATTTACTCTTTGAATTCTTGCACCTGGGAACAATATAAGTGAACACCATTATGACTAAAAGTTTGCTAAGTAGTACTTCCTACTAAAGCAAGGCGGTTTTTGACTCCAAGTGTATCCATAGCAGACTGGTGGGAGTGGCCTTGGAAAGCAACATGCCCAGTGTATTATGAGTGTTCATAATGTGAGTTTTCCTACCTATTTGGCAAAAGGGAAGACAGCAGCATTTTTTTCTGTTTTCTCTTTTGCATCCATTTGATTTTATTTAAATTTATAAAATGATTTATTCGGATTGCTTAGAATCAGAAATTATTATTTATTCAGTTAAAAAGTATGAACAGTTAGAATATGGCTAGCTGTGGAACATGTAATATTTAGTTAAAATTTATGAGGCTGAAACAAATTGGATTTATTGATGATAAATATATAAACTGGGTTATTTAAAACAAGTTCAGGTGATTAGTACTATTGAGAAATCTTACCCATTTCATTTATGTATGAATGACAAATATGCATCACATTAAAGGGTTAGATCACCCAAAAATGAAAATTCAGTCATTAATTACTCACCCTCATGTCGTTCCACACCCGTAAGACCTTTGTTCATCTTCTGAACACAAATTAAGATATTTTTGATAAAATCCGATGGTGCAGTGAGGCCTGCATTGCCAGCAAAATCATTTCCTTTTTTTAATGCCCAGAAAGGTACTAAAAACATTTAAAACAGTTCATGTGAGTACAGTGGTTCAACCTTAATGTTATTAAGCGACGAGAATACTTTTTGTGTGCCCAAAAAACAAAATAACGACTTTATTCAACAATATCTAGTGATGGGCGATTTCAAAACACTGCTTCATGAAGCTTCGAAGCTTTCCGAATCTTTTGTTTTGAATCAGTGGTTCGGAGCGCCAGAATCACGTGATTTCAGTAAACGAGGCTTCGTTACGTCATAAGAGTTTTGAAATTTCAATAGTTCATGTGACTTCGGAGTTTGATACTCGCTCCGAACCACTGATTCGATGCAAAAGATTCGTAAAGCTTCGAAGATTCATGAAGCAGTGTTTTGAAATCGGCCATCACTAGATATTGTTGAATAAAGTTGTTTACTTTTTTGGTGCCAAAAAAAAAAATTCTCGTCGCTTTATAATATTAAGGTTGAACCACTGTAGTCACATGAACTGTTTTAAATATGTCTTTAGTAGCTTTCTGGGCATTGAAAAAGGAAATGATCTTGCTGGCAATGCAGGCCTCACTGAGCCATTGGATTTTATCAAAAATATCTTAATTTGTGAACGAAGATGAATGAAGGTCTTACGGGTGTGGAACGACATGAGGGTGAGTAATTAATAACATAATTTTCATTTTGGGTGAACTAACCCTTTAAGTTTATTTGTTTGTGTTAGAACTGTATAATCCAAATTAATTGGAAATTGAATGGAAACTTAATATGCTGTTCAAATACATAAATCTTAGATTAAATATTTAAGTATAGCTGTATTTTTATTTATTTATTAATTTTTTTTGTCCATATTACAGATTAAAGGTTCCTGGTCAGGGAAAAGTGGAAATGAAGATGATGGAAATCCTTACAGCTACAACAGTGTGATCAAAAACTGCTGTTCTGTGCTCTGTGGACCCATGCCGCCCAGGTGAGACACGTGTAGATTGAGCATATATGGATGCCACTATGCCGTGGCAGGCTGAAATAGTGCAGTTGAAGCCTGTATTTATTATTGTGGCTGAACTGTGATTCCCGTTTTTCATCTCTCGTCTTGTCAGTTTAATTGACAGGCGAGGTTTTGTGCCCTCCGATGACTCCGTCCAGACCAGTCCAGTGGAAATCGAACTTCCAGCTGCTAAAAACGACATAAACATGGTAGGACGAGCAGTCACCTCAGGCCGACCTCCTCCTCCTCCACCCCCGGGCGTAACCCTACAGCAACCTGCCATCTCCATTCAGAACCACTCAACAGCCTGACTTCTTGTGTCTGTTCCAAACCGAGCATCCCCCCTCTTGCTGTGTTGTTTGATGTGTTTTGGCATGGGTCGCACCCTTCATTTAGATGTCAGACAGCGTTCGGGTCGCTGGGCTTCGGCCAAGTGCGGCTGTCTCAAATTTGTTTGGTGTTGGGTAGAGCTGTTATGGCTGTGCTGCCTTGGTCAAAGTCATATGTAGATGAGATTTGTGGTTACTTTCAGTTTGAAAGGGAAATAAATGTTTATGGACTCATTCTCTATGGTTTAGCTCCCTCTTAGATCAGCAGGTTGGAGTGGAGATGGGTATAGCTGACATGCTTTATGTTGCACAGTTACAGAAAGAGGAAATGAAACTTCTGGCTTCCTGTTACATTTAATTCTGTGTTAGTGAGCAGGAAAGATGCTGTAGTTTCATGTGATGGTGGTGCTTGTTTTTGAAGCCCTTTATTAGAAGGTTCTGAGACCTTTGTGCTACTCACAGATGTGCAAGATTATTACATGCATTCGCGCTCTTGAAAAAACATCTGAGTATAAACAAACATCTGTCAAAAAATGTTCTTTATTTTTTCCTTTATTAAGGTTGTTTGTGTAACTCAAGTTGTTTTTATTATAATCTGAACATATACAAACAACTCGGGCTGTTTAAGTTGTTTTAGTTTAATGAAACAAACTACTTTTTTTTTGTTTTAGTTTTTGTATCTTGTAGTTTTGTAGTGGATGTTTATCAACATGAATGTGCCTTGAAGTTATTTGTTTTTCTCAGTTATTTGTTTTGTTTTATACTCGGATGTTAACCTCGTCACCAACCAAAAGTACATCTCATCACGTCAGCAAACAAACAAACAAACAGCGCTAGTGATTGTGTACATTTCTCTGGTTGTAACTTGGGTTACATGTCATTGTGTATTTTGTGAAGTCTAAAGTAAATATCTGAATATGACTTCTATTCAACTATGGAAAGTATCAGGCTGATTTGCAGAATAAAACTGATAAAATGAATAAGGTGCTAATGCATCTCTTCACTGATGCACTGTTGGGAATAGTGTGGCTATACTCATACTTGCCTTATTATTGTGTTTGTTTGTGTGTGTGTGTGTGTGCGCGCATGTATATGTTATGAAATAGTTTGCATGTGACATGAAAATGTCCCTATGGGATTTTATGTATTATGACAGCATGGGTTTAAATCTTTTTTTTTTTTTTTTTAAATGAAGATCATTTCTGACATTTTGTACTTTTTGAACATATTTGTGCTTGTATATGTTAAAAATGCATTTTAATGTTAAATAAATATTTTTTCAAACTAAACCACAGAATTCCTGTCCTGCATGTACACTTTTTGTTACTGCCCTAATTTGATTATGTAGGGTGAGTTGTTTGTTTACTGCACTGTTTTTCCTGGCATGTTCCGATGCATCTGTGTGCATTAGTGCACATTAGTGATGTTACACTTACCGGTCTTAGCACATTAACCCTTGTCTTCTGTGTGTGTGTGTGTGTGTGTGCATGTTTGTTTAGGAAAAAGATTGCCTGGATTTCGCCCTGTCTTGTGCCAGCTGATGGTTCAGTGGGCAAAAGTAGGGGATTTTAGGGAGGTTGGTAAGACTCAGGCAGGTGTTTGGGCACATTCATAGATTCCTGTAGGTGGCGTCACATTGGCTCCACATGCTTTTGGCCTGCATGCTGCCTGACTGCTGCTGCCAGAGCTAATAGTGCTGATGCACTGCGTCTGGCCTGATGTTTTACAGCATCAGCACACAATCAGCACTGCTCTTCCTCTGACCACTAACCACTATTCCATGTTTAGTTTGTTTAAATATGTGTGCAATATATTTTGGACTTGGGCTTTGATTTAGACTTTTGTGTCAAGCTGTATTATCATGCTGTGGACCAAAATCTTAATAATTCACCAAGAAATTACAATTTATGTCATTATTTTCTCACACTCATGTTGTTCCAAACCTGTATGATTACTTCTGTGAATAACAAAAGATGTTAAGCAGAATGTCTTAGCAGTTTTCCCATACAGTCCCTGTTTACTACAAGGACAAAGCACAGTAAAAGTACAGTATTTTTAAAATAGTCCATATGATCTATTCCTTCTGAGGCCATATAAAAGTTTTTTACGAGCAATAGAAAAAAAAAAAATCTTATTCACACTTTTTTTTTTTATAACCTCTTTAGTTCATATAATTATTATTATTATTATTAGATTACCATTACAACGAAACTGTTGTCAATATGCATTTTAATTATACGTCATATAAAAAAACAGTCAGTAAATATCACTGCCATGTTAGTGTCATAAACCTAAAATATGCATCACAATGCTTCTTGGCTTTGGTCATGTCGGGCATAGTGGTTTAGTGAGGGTAAGTGACTCACTGACTGAGCGAGTCTGATTCAAACCGCAAGATACACATCTGTGAATGGGACATCACGGCTCACATGGTGTTTGTTATTGCGTGTGTCAGAAGATGGTGTGCACTCTAAAGATTATATCTGATGAAAACCGCACTAAGTTTTTGCAAGTGTCACTCACACATTATGGCTAGATTTGAAATTTTCACAAATTTTGGTTACACTTTATTTTAAGGTGACTTTGCTACAATGTAATTGTACATTTACACTGAGTAATATTAATTAGCTGTACTTACTATAGGGTTATGGTTAGAAATAAGGTTTGGTATAGGGTTAGTTGCGTGTAATTATGCGGTATTTACTGTTATTACTGTAATAGGTACATGCAATTTGTAACAAGGACACTGAAATAAAGTGTTGTATTTTTGTCGCATTTGCAGCTATTTAGTTGCTTTTAGAGTTGTCAAAAGTACCAACTTCGGTACCACGCCAGTACTGAAATTCCAAAAATGTGATGCTTTGAGCGCTGTTGAGCGGATTTGTAAATGCCTCTGATTGGCCATTGTGTTTACGGCTCAACTGATATGTCTATGATTGGCTTCAATGATCAACGCTTCAAAAACATTGTAAATAGTCATCAATGATGCTCTTCACCGAGCGCTTACAGATACACACGGGAGCGTTTGAAAGCAGTCCGCTGATAGACGCCTGCTTTCAAACGCTCCCGCTTTCGAATTCAAACGCTCCCGTGCGTTGATCATTGTAGCCAATCACGGACATATCCGATGAGCGCGTCAACACAATGGCCAATCAGAGGTGTTTACGAATCCGCTCAACAGCGCTCAAAGCATCACATTTTTAAAAATTCAGTACCGATTGGTACCAAAGCCGGTACTTTTGACAACTCTAGTTGATTTCCAGTGCCCAGTTTTTTGTCGTTTTTGGAACATGGCAGCCCCTGTCTATTTTAAGAGCAGCGTGAACTTCTGCTAAACATCTCTTTTAGTGTACTGGACATAGTGTCAAATAAGTTTGGAACGACATGAGGGTGAGTAAATAATGTTCGAATTTTTATTTTTCAGTGAACTACCCTTTAATCGTTATTTTGCGTGATTTGTTCTGATTTGACTGTAATTCTCATGATTTTGCTGTTAATTTCCATTGTTCTCTCCTGGCAGAATTGATATGAGCACTTCAGTATGACTTAAGTGGTCATACACAGTTCTGTATAGCAGAACAAAAGAAGAATCATCTGCATGAGTCATCAGTGACACTGATATCTGATTGGCTGTTGCTTACTGCTCAGCTATTTAAGTTTCTCTTTTAAACCACATGAAAATACTTTTACTTCTACTTTTTCTAACTTGAATCTACTTCCTTTTTTGTCTTTGTCACACCCATTCCCTTATCCCTGGTTCTTAATAATTTCTGTCGTAACCCTTCGTCCATTGCTCCCTCACCCTTTCCCATCTTCCTCCACAGTGCACGCATGGTACCAAAGGTCTGCTGGAAACAGCCTCTCGATCTCCTCTCCTCACAAGCTCCTGTCCACAGGCCAAACCTCAAGCAGCGCCGGCCGTCTTGGAGCCTCTTCCAGAGATCACCCCGTCACCTGCCCTGGAGCCACCCAAGATCGCTGGAGAACGCCAATCGACCAACACCTCTCACAAACATCACTCCCATCACAGATCCAAGGGAAAACAAGCCAGTCATCACACCCACAACCCGACCCACAAGACAGCCAACTCCTCTCCAAGACCCCATCACAGCCACAGTTCAAGACGGAAAGACTCCAAGAACAGAGACACAAAATTCAGTTCTCTGCGCTGAGCAATGAGACTCCATGAACCTTCAACGTCCTGTCGTTTGGATTATTTGAGTTCGTCTTCATAAGATTGATCAGTTTGTAGGGTGGCTTCAGTTGGGACTCCAAACAAATAGGTCTAACATGTCCAAAAAGACCTCCAGTTTTAGTAAACTGATGGTGGTGTTACAGTCTTACTGTTCTGAAGAGGAATACCATCAATGCTGCAATCTGGAGAGCAGGTATGAAGTATGGGCTTCTGTTAACAGACTGATTACTGGAAAACTTTGTAATTCATATACTGTTTCCATATAGACAAGCACAAAGGTCTAAAAAGTGAACTGCAGGGCAATTGTCTTCAAGACAATTGTCAGTCTTAACAGTGAGTTCCAAAATGAGCTTCATCAGAACAGCCATATTGGAACAAGAACACTGTTGTCCTCGATATGGACATGAACTCTGGGATCCATTTCTCTGGCCTCTTTTAGGCCTCATCGGGGATACATTGGTCAAGCTTCAATAAGCAAGAACCAATCTAATTTATGCAAAAATAAAAAAATAAAAATACAAGAGCATGCCTGAAGAATATAGCTCACAATCATTCTTCATCCATCATGTTGAGTCTTGTTGAATTCTTTCTTCTCCCAAAGGACTTCAGCATGATTTTGTAACATATTGTGTTTGAAACATGGTATTAAGTGTGCACAAGTACCTGCTAATGTGGATGAGATGATGCCTCCTGATCACCGTGTTGAAGATCTAGTTGAAAAGTATCGTTCTCTCTAAACCTCGTCACAACTGCTGTTCTTCACATTGCATTCCTGACCCACTGCTGTCTATCAGTAAATTAGTAATCAGACAGTCTTAATGCACTAAGTCTCAATGCAGCAATACTGTAATGTTTTAGTTACTCATTGTTTGACACGTGCAACAGTATGTGTGGACACTTTGTGTTTGAATGGGAATGGGAATATGGGTGTTATTGTTATCCAGGTTTTGACTTAATATGCAAACTGAATGTTATTTATGAATGCTGAAATTGATCCTCTGTTTCTCAAGACCTCTGCAACATTTGCACAAATAAATATGAAGAACCAACAGGCCGTGGGATGTCGTGGTAAATTCTGTGTTTAAAGCTGTGCTGCCTCACAAACAGGTCACATTACGTTTAGTGTACAATGAATTGTGATTCTGAGTGACAGAATATTTGTGAAGCTTGTTATTTTATTACCGTGTGAGAGAAAATACCAGTTGGTAATTCTGATATTTAGGATTTATGGATTCAAAAGTTTTCTAGGTCTGTGTCTGGAATGGAATACTAGCTTACTGCATACTATCTCTTGTGAAAAAAAGTACATTTTAGCACACTTTTTAAAAGTATTTATTATGGAAATTATATACTTATGTAATGTTTTGGAACACTTAATTACATTTTAATTGCAATTAAGTAATGTATTATAGTTTACATTTATATTGAATGCAATTAGCTGAACTTTAGAGTGCTTTTTGAACCACTTAAGAAGGATTTCAGTGCATGTTTATAATTTCATAATTACTTCTATTGTCATTGAAATATGATTAAAGTGTACTACAGAATGAACTGACAAGCATTTTTGGTAAACTGAAATATATTTTAATGTTATTTTTATTGAAACTGGTATGTCATGTATTTAAATATATCTGTAATTACACATTTGTAATGGTGCAATTTGGTAATAAAATAACTTAAATGCAATATTAAATAACACACTACAGTTGACATTGATGACATGAAGTGTACTTTAAATCACAGAAAGTTTTTAACTTAAGTTATTAAAAAATACTTTAAAGTAAATCTTTAAATTTGACATTATTACAAAGTGTACTTTTTAAGCTAAGACAGTGATAAAAGTGAACTCTCTTTAAGTACACTTAAGCTATTTTTTATTTAATTAATATAATAATCTGCCAGTATATTTTTTTAAAATATATAGGCCTACTTTTAAGATTTGAAGTGCATTACAAGTACACAGTCAATACAATTAAACGGATAGTTCACCCAAAAAATTATCCCATGATTTACTCACCCTCAAACCATCCTAGATATATATGACTATCTTCTTTCAGACGAACACAATCAGAAATACATTTAAAAATATCCTTAGTCCTCCAAGCTTTGTAATGGTTGTGAATGGGGGGCCGCGTTTTGAAGTCAAAAATAATGCATCCATCCATTAAAAAAAAGTAATCCATACGACTCCAGGGGGTTAATAAAGGCCTCCTGAAGCGAAGCGATGTATTTTTGTAAGAAAAATATCCTTATTTAAAACTTTATAAATTCAAAAAACTAACTTCCAGCGGACGACCTTACGCAAGTCGACTTGCGCCAAATGAGTATCCTCTGACGCGATGTATGACGTAGGATGTAGGAGTATTGTTAGCTTAGACGCCTCTCGTGGTTCAAACAAATAGAGCTGTGCAACAAATTTAAGTTCCTCTTATATCGAAATCCTCCGAAATTTCACGTTAAAAATAATCGTTTTAGACTTATAATACGTGACCGGTGATTTGTTTTGCTCTATCCTCTATCCTGACGCGTTCGTCATTACATTGTGCGTCAGGTCAATACTCTTCCACCGCAAATCAACTTGCGCATTCTGCGTACGGTCGTCCACCAGAAGCTAGTTATTTGAATTTATAAAGTTTAAATATGGATATTTTTCTTACAAAAACGCATCGCTTCGCTTCAGAAGGCCTTTATTAACCCACTGGAGTCGTATGGATTACTTTTTTTTATGGATGGATGCATTATTTTTGGCTTCAAAACACGACCATTATAAACCTTGGAGGACTAAGGATATTTTTAAATATATCTCTGATTGTGTTCGTCTGAAAGAACATAGTCATATACACCTAGGATGCCTTGAGGGTGAGTAAATCATGGGATAATTGTCATTTTTGAACACTTTCTTTTTCACAAGGGATATGCTGCCTAATATTTAACTGCCTATAACAATTTTAAATACTTGATGCTGTATGCAACAATAATTGTTTTAAACAGTAATATGCTACATTGTTGTCACATGACCTCATAGTGCTGCACGTTTAATCCAGTCCAGTTGTCATCTTGAAAATAAATGTGGTTGTTTTTAACCATTTTTTGTGTAAAAATATTACAGTTTTTCTGAATTGCTGAAATGCATTTCTTGAAACCAGTACCCACTTCCTCAAAACCTTAAACACAAAACCAAATCTTCAAACATTCAGAGAACATCTGACTCTTCTGGCAAAATCAAACAATTGCCTCAAAACCATTTTATCTGTGCTCAAAATCAAATGCTGCTTTCAGATCATACACACAGCCAGTCAAAATATAAACATTACAGATCATTCATTAGACACTACATCAAAAAATGGAGAACACAGCATCCAAAGTATGCAGTTACAGAAAAAAGTATATGTAACACAGTAAATTAATTTTGCAATTACGTAAAAAGTATAGTAAAAGGTGAATAAATTGAATACTGTATGCACTGCAAGTATAGTATTGTGCTGAATATTGTATAGTAGGCCTACTGAATGTCTGTATATTCACTGCTTGCATACTGTAAAAATACAGTAGTCCAACTGCAAAAGCCAAAATGGTTTTAAAAAAAAAAAACTCTAAATGAAAAGCGTTACAATACACTCAAAAGAGTTGTGCAACTGCAAAATCAGCCTGAGGACTTTGTCCACATCACAGGCAATGTTGTCTCTTGCCAGGCAAAGGGAAAACCCTCTAATGTTAGTCTCTAGTCTTGAGTCGTTGTGTGTAAACGATGACAACTGTGTTTTAGTTGTGTTTAACCTTTACCTGCCTGTGTTTACAGTGCGAAATGTGTTTTAGTGAGAGAGAATATGTTTAGAAGCTTTGCAAAAAGAGTGCATGAGATTTGCACTGTTTGGATTTTTTTATGGTTTTACAGAAAGAGTGATTTATTCGACAAATTAGGCTATTGAGAATTTGGTTCAGAGAATGGGGTTTAGTTATTTAGCAATTAAGAAAAACTGTAGCTTCTGTCAGTCGAATCAAAAAGTGAAAGAAAGGGATTGTAAAAATCTGATATCTGACCGATATTACTTCCGTGTGTTCTGTTGTGTACAAAGGAGGGTTTGGCTAGTTAGAATGGCTTCTGTTTGCCCCCTGCTGGTGTAGCGTAACTGCAGCATCTGGCGTTTTGCATTTTTAACAGCCGTTCAAAAATGTATGCCTATTCTGTAGAAATAATAATAATAATAATAATAATAATAGTAATAATAAAAACACAAGTAACATTTAATTTTCACTGATTCTTTTCAGGGGTGCTCTGTTTGCTTGAAATAGACACATTTCCCCCGTCTGGTACGTCACAGCCGTGCATGACCACTAGATGTCGATAGTACCTACTAAATCCAACTGGAGGATTTTACTTGGTTCGTAAGACACGAATAACAAGAAATCAAAGTTTAATCCATGCGATTTTTGGAATGCTTACTTATAACCTCTCTGTATGCTTATCTCATATGACCAATGATGGCCTGTGTTATGTTACATCATTAAATCACTGGATTTCATAAATAAAAACGGCCAACTACAGCAATATTCGTTCCACAAACTGGCAATTGAAAGTAGTTTCTGGAAGTATTAAATGTTTTTATTACCTTCTTCTGGAACTTATTTCAGACATTTTCGTGTTTTTCCAGTGTACCCACAGATTTGATATGCACTGCATTTGGAAAAGTGTTTTCAAGTATTATATAATAGCTTTTTCCAGAATTGATTCTGTGTGCAGTTTAACAGTTGAATACATGAGCTTTATCTGACAGAATACTGAATGTGACGCATTCAATCTGACCTTCCATTTCCAGTGACAAATAAGCTATAAGCTTGCATGTGATTTTAACACTTTTGACTTTTGTAGTTAAGATATTGCTGCACAAAATTGGATTAATAACTGTTTTATTAGTTCCTCTATGAATTAAACACATTTAATGAGGTCTTGTGATAACAACATAACAGTATTATTTAATTAATGTTGCATTTGGTTTTATATAAGCAGCCATTCAGTGTAGTGCCTGTATTTCCAGCCAGTGAATGCCATGGTAATCACCTCAGTGAGCAATGAAACATTGTAAACACATTTTCGCAATTATATCATCTGAGACACGAAAGTGTAGTGCAGGAAAATCCAAATCAATGCACTGGAGAGCAGCAATAGCTGTCAAGAAAGACAAAGTCCTTATTCGCACATGCAGTTTATTCAAGCATATTATCATGTAATTTGAGCTGTGCTAGACTGCTTTAGGCACTTAAATTTGTCAGCCACAATTTGTTCAGTTCATTCGTATGAAGTGAAATTAAATAAAAGATGGAAATGCATTAAGCTTTTGCAGCTATTTTTAAAGAAACAAGACAATAAATTCGAATAAATAATAATTTTTCGCATTGGAAATGTAAGTTCAAGTCATCCGTATTGCATTTTGAGTTCGATTACTTTGTGCCGTGTGACTCTTGTTATCTTTAGGGACAAGATTTCAACCCTCTGTCTCTCCACATGCTGTCTATGGCTCACTCTCCTTTTTGTCAGAACAGATGAGGGACAACGGAGGAGGAGAAAAGCAAGTTTGTAGCATTTATGAGTTCTTAACAAAAATATATACAGGTTTGGAGAGCAGCCAGGCGGGGGGTTGCGCTCGTGTGGCTGGCTGGTATGAGATGTGAGGGATATCCCACGTCTGGGGCACATGAGAGGCACCTTTGTCTAGGCGACGGAGCTCCGGGTCACAGCTTTTCAACACAATTTACTATACGCTCCTCGCCAAGGCTCATGTTACTCCGGTCTTGCCGGAGCATGTTAGAGGGGAACATTCCAAAAAAATCTATCAAAAACAATGTATGCTTTTGAAGTGAGATAAAGTGCCTTTGAGCACTCACATGTGTGTCTGAGAAGATGAAATGGAGGCAGTGTTTTTACTATGTCAGTCGTAAGTACACCCGCTCTGCTCTCACATCACATAGGAATCATTACGGTTCTTTATGGGGCAGATTTTGGCCTCAGAGGTCTAATTTACAGGGAGAGTGAAACTGCAGCGGGCAGTCACATGTATCTGGGGTGTGTTTGGAGATGTGGTACATTATGTCTTTCTGGGTCTGGACAGTGTGTGAACTGCCCTTCCTGTCTGGCTGCCTGTGGCTGCAGTGAAAGGAGAGACAGAAGTGCGTGAAAGTGTGTGTCATGGTCTCCTTAGTATTCAGGGTTCCCACGGTCATAGAAAACATTGAAAAATCAGGGAATTTTTCTTAATGATTATTGTGGGAAATTCATGTAAATTTTGCTCTCCTCTAAAATACTTCAGTCTGTCGGTGAGTGACTCATTAGATGGAAAATGTTACTTTCTAAATACCATCCCTGTTACAAAGTAGTATAGTGGTCACCCAATATGAATTTTGAAATGAAAAATATGGATTTTTTTGGGGAACCCCTATTTTTTTATCAGCTGAATCCGCCATAATACTTTAAGTACCAAGTGAGATTTTAAGTTAATATTTCAATAATTTTACAGCACATCTGCAAATTCACAGTTCTCTGATGTTGGTTAATGGTCAAACAACATGCAGGTAAACAGAATTTTTTTTTTTTCTGTAGATTTTTTTTATTTTTTTATTATTTTTAAAATTATTTGCACAACATCCAATATATATATATATATATATATATATAATTTAAAAATGAATATTTGATAATTATAAAAATAATTTTATTTTACACTATAAATTACCAACATTTATGTCTTAAATTCTTTACTGTCAAACGTTCTATTTCCTTAAGCTTTTATTTTTGGCAGAATGTGTGAAATTCTGTAAACTTCTGTCCACAGAAATGTTCTAAATGTTGTGTGGATGTGCAAATAAAGTTATCCAAGCACACACTGCGTTCCCAAAAGGCACATTAAACTCACAGCGCATTCAGAGATGAAGTTTATGAGAACCTCATGCAAACCTCTGAGGGTTTAATACTATATAATACTTTTTCATGTACTGTTGGCTATTTTTGTTTAACATTTCTGAAGATGGAGAATGGGAGCTCCTGTGCTTCTGTCTTCTGGCACTCTGGACTTTACAGCACTATCAAAATAAAAGTCGTTTTCAATATAAAAGTCTCACTACTGGCACTTAATGGACTTAAAGGATTAGTTCCCTTTCAAATGAAAATTACCACAAGCTTTACTCACCCTCCAGACATCCTAGGTGTATATGACTTTCCTCTTTCTGATGAACACAGTCGGAGAAATATTAATAAATATCCTGACGTATCCGAGCTTTATAATGGCAGTGAACAGGGGTCATGAGTATGAGCTGAAGAAAGTGCATCCATCCACATCCATCCATCATAAACATGTATTCCACACGGCTCCGGGGGGTTAATGAAGGCCTTCTGAAGAGAAGCGATGCGTTTGTGTAAAAAAAAAATATCCATATTTAACAAGTTATGAAGTAAAATATGTAGCTTCTGCCAGACCGCCTTCCGTATTCAAGTTACAAAGAAAGTGTAAACTGGCGTCGCGTCAGTTACACTTTTTACGTAAGTTGAATAGGGAAGGCGTAGGACGTAGCGCAAGCTTTTTGAACTGCAAGAGTTTTACACTTTCTTCGTAAGTCAAATACGAAAGGAGGTCTAGCAGAAGCTAGATATTTTACTTCACAACTTGTTAAATATGGATATTTTTTTTACACAAACGCATCGCTTTGCTTCAGAAGGCCTTTATTAACCCCCCGGAGCCGTGTGGAGTATGTTTATGATGGATGGATGTGGATGGATGCACTTTCTTCAGCTCATACTCGTTGATCCCACTCACTGCCATTATAAAGCTTAGATGTGTCAGGATATTTATTAATATTTCTCCGATAGTGTTCATCAGAAAGAAGAAAGTCATATACACCAAGGATGGCCTGAGGGTGAGTAAATCTTGGGCTAATTTTCATTTTAAAGTGAACTAATCCTTTAACTTTTTTCTGGCCAACCAGAAAAAATTGTCAACCAATTTTAAGATAATTTAAGAATGCCAAATATCGGCTGATATATCAGCCTTGGCTATATATCGGTGGACCACTACAAAGTAGTCTTCCTCAAGGATGCACATTCTAATCTCAGGACATATTTTTTGTCTGCTAGAGTTAAAATGTGAAGTTGCAGGTTTAAAGGCACAATGTAATATTTTTGGATTAAAAAAAAAAAAAATCAAAAACCACTAGAACAATGTTATATATTTTGTTGACTTATGTACTTACATTATCCTAAATGTTTCCAACAATGTTTAAATCCAGAGAAATTTTAACCCGTGTCGCCGGTCAATGACGTCATATCCGCAGTACCCACGGCTCTCAGCCCCGCCCTGCTTCATACCACAGTAATGTTAATAAAACTTTAATACATTAGCTCATCCATGAAAAATTATTTCTGCCTGTGTCCCGTCAGATTTCTTTCCATCAGCTGTTGAGGTGAAGACGACAACTCCCATGATTCCACGCTCATTCACAACATCATCAAGCTATGCCATTGTTATTGTTTTGAAAAAGCAACTTCTAGCGGAAAAACTTCTATGTATTCCAAAGATTAGTATTACAATCTTTTTGTTATTGTATGTAAATGTTTGAAAGAAAAAAATCTTAGAAATGTACTTTGTATAGTTTTGAAAACTTTTATACAATTTTCAAGAAAAGATTAAAGGGATCTCATTCCAATATATTAATATCATTCATATCATTCCAAACTATATTTAACACTATTTAGACCTTTATTCACTCTCAAATTAATTCAAATCACAAATTAAATGAAATATAGCGCCACAAACCTTGAACAAGTGTACACACTTGATGTTGAAATAGCGATCGATATCAGTGGTGTAAACCATGCCAAAACGCTTCTCGAGGGCG
Organism: Mylopharyngodon piceus; assembly: GCA_039654765.1. NCBI lineage: Eukaryota > Metazoa > Chordata > Actinopteri > Cypriniformes > Xenocyprididae > Mylopharyngodon > Mylopharyngodon piceus. The sequence continues at coordinate 1,943,121 of CM077448.1, read as the reverse complement.
CAACTTTCAAATTTGAATCATAACGAGCGCGTGCTTTGACTGCGACGGTCGCTGCTGAGAGATCGCCGGATAAAGGGCTAAATTTGGATCTGTTCCTTACAAACATATGGATTGTAAAGATTTGGAGTACAGCGAACAAATAAAATTTATGTGATTTGTGAATTTATGTTGTGCTTTGGTGTATCTTATGTATTGTCAGTCGCTGCATAGGAGAAAACGCCTTCTGTGTCGCACAGCAAACAAACTAAATATTACAAAATGGTTAAACAATTACAAAAATTTTATTCATTTAAATGCTTTGTTAATGGTAAGTCATGTTAATAAAGAGTCTACAACTGTTAGTAACACATCAGTTAATGTTGAAATAGTGTACAGTTAACAATAAGGTTCACAAATTCCATTAATAAATGCTTTGTTGAATGTAAGTAATGATAGTAAAGTGCATATAAACATGAACAATATATCTGTTAATGTTCAGATGGTTTCCACGTCCACTTCCACTTTACAGCCCAAATCAATGCCTTATTAATAAATAATGCTGATAAGGTATGGCATTTTTTACCTTTAGGGTAAGATGTTGAGTTAGAAATGTTCACCCTTAGTGTGTCAACTGCTACATAAACTAATGTAAAAATGTACAGTAAGTTAACCTTAAAACATTAAGGCTATTTACAGGCATTGTTCATGATTAGTTCATGTTATCTAATGCATTAATTAATGTTAACTACTTGCGCTGTTAACGTGAATAGATATATAGATATATGTGTGAGTTAATGTTAACAAAGATTAACTAATGCTGAACAGAGGTGTTGTTCATGGTTAGTTAATGTTAACTAATGCATTAACTAATGTTAACTAATACAACCTTATTGTAAAGTGTTACCATGAAAATACAGTTGTTCATTGTTTGTTCATGTTAGTTCACAGTGCATTAACTAATGTTAACAAGATTTTAATAATGTATTAGTAAATGTTGAAATTAACATTAACAAAGATTAATAAATGCTGTAGAAGTGCAGTTCATTATTAATTCATGTTAACTAATGTAGTTAACTAATGTTAACTAATGAACCTTATTGTAAAGTGTTACCGTTAAATGGGAACTGCAAGAGAATTTTTAAAAAAATCATTCCACATATGCTCAATTTGAGTGATCTGTACTTAAACTGGACCGTTACAGGTCACTAAAGTTATGTTTTTAAAGCATCATGGGTCACTGCCCTGTTGGAAAATGAATCATCTTCCAGGTCCCAGTACTCCTGTGGAATTCTGCACACTTTTTTTGGGGATTTTTCTGCACTTAGCTTCATCCATTCATCCTTCTTTATGAGTTTCCCAGTTCCTGTCACAGAGAAGATTCCCAAAGCATGACTCTGTCACCACCATCCCTCACTGTGCCAGTAGTGCTTTTTGCTAAACATTCTTGGTTCTGCAGTCCTTCATTGTAGCTGTAGGCCTTTTGAAGGCCACTCTACTTCTACAGCTCTTCAAGTCTGGAAGATCAGTCAGCTCTGAGCAAATTCACAGTTGTTCCACATTTTTTTCACCATTTTATGATGGATTTCACCTGTTTTTTCACCTGGTATTTCTCTTTTCTTGGAATTGTGTTTCCTTGGTGGGGAAGCTGGAGAGATGCTGCCAGATCCAGGTCTGTTTACTCTGACATCATGTGAAACACTTCAAAAACACTAAGGTGAGAAGATTGGCAGGGCTGTCCATCTATCACAAATCCATGACATTTGACCTTGATCCTACCACAAAATCAAAGCTCTGCAGATGCTGTACTGGCCTAATATTAATGCAAAGAGTTTCTGAATCATCCTTCTCTTCTGATCATCCATATGTTGCTCTAGCTTCAGTTCACTTAAAGTTTCTTGATTTATGAGTGGAAAAAAGAAAAAAGAAAAAAACCCCAGAAGTTCAGAGTGCAGGAATTTATGTTAAAAAAGAGAGACAGGCATAACTTGAGTTAAAAAGGTTAGAGCCCAAAAGTTAACAAAGCTGTGTGAATATGTGAAGGCTGGGTGCACAGCATGAGTTATGAGTTAGTTCCAGAAGCTTAAAGGGAAAAATTCAGAAAGCACAGGAGGTGTGCACGCCAAGCATTTGTTGAGTTTGCTAGAGAAAAAAAATCCCTTTGAGAAAAGGTGCGCTGATTGAATAGCTTATATATAGCTTAGAAAGCTTATAGGTTCACCCCAAAATGATAATTCTGTCATCATTCACTAACATTAATGTTGTTCCAAACCTGTATGACTTTCTTCTGTGCAGCAGGGTCAAATATTTTATATTACGTCAGTGAATTGTTCATTTCAATGAACTGGTTTATCTGGTTCATGAATCAGATTGATTAATTCACAAAGCAAAGACTTTATTATGTGATTGCAGTCGTTCTTGAGTTAACTAAAAAGGAAATATTATCAGTGAATAAAAAAGTGCTATCATATGACTTCAGAAAACTTGGAATATAGTCATATTACTACTTTTATGGTGCTGATTTTGTGTTTTCAGTCATATTTAGAGCTTGACATCAAGGAATCAAACAAAGAATAACTTATTTAAAGAATTAGTCCCTTTCAAATGGAAATTAGCCCAAGCATTACTCACCCTTAAGCCATCCTAGGTGTATATGACTTTCTTCTTTCTAATGAACATAATCGCAGAAATATTAATAAATATCCTGACGCATCCGAGCTTTATAATGGAAGTGATAGGGTTCAATGAGTATGAGCTGAAGAAAGTGCGTCCACATCCACCCATCATAAATATTTGCTCCACACGGCTCCGGATGGTTAATCAAGGCCTTCTGAAGCGATGCATTTGTGTAAAAAAAAAAAAAAAAAAAGCAATATAACAAGTTATAAAGTAAAATATCTCGCTTCTGCATGAGCCGCCTTCCGTATTGAAGTTACGAAGAAAGTGTAAACTGGCATCACTTCAGTTACACCTTTTCCGTATGTTGAATAGGGAAGGCGCATGACGTAGTATTAGCTTTGCGAACTGCAAGAGTTTTACACTTTCTGCGTACGTTGAATACGGAAGGCGGCTTACGCGGAAGCGACATATTTTACTTCATAACTTGTTATATATGGATTTTTTTTTTTTTTTACACACATCGTTTCACTTCAGAAGGCCTTTATTAACCCTCCAGATCCATGTGGAGCACATATTTATGATGGGTGGATGTGGATGGAAGCACTATCTTCAGCTCATACTCATTGAACCCTATCACTGCCATCATAAAGCTCGGATGCGTCAGGATATTTATTAATATTTCTGTGATTATGTTCATCAGAAAGAAGAAAGTCATATACACATAGGATGGCTTGAGGGTGAGTAAAGCTTAAGCTAATTAATTAATTCTACTGTGACTTGTTTGTTTATGGAGGTGTTGAAAAGAAAGATCTGACAAGCACACTGTCAAAGGAAAAACTTCTATTTGCACAAATAAACTGCATGTGCAAATAAACTGCATTTTCACTATGCTTGCAGTTATTTCTGCATTTGTTTTTTAATTGTTAGTAATTGTATACATGCATCAGATGGATGATGGACTTTGGTCATCTCACTGTTTTATTCAGCTTAAGCAAAGCATTCAAAACAGTATGTCAAAGTTTAAAATTGTGTCTCAAATTTTGCCTATAAGACTGAAAGTCACTGCGTAAAGTTACTGTCCACCTACTGCATGACTAATCAGACTGCAAGATACCACCCAAAATCTAACAAACAGCATAAGACTTAAAAATTAAAAATGAGGCCCCATTTTGGCATTTTCCTCAATAGTATTTCACTGTAAGAAAAAATACATAGAAAAATGCACTGATATTTTTCTGCCAGGACATCCATTAAGTTTACAGATGTTTCCTTTAACCATATAACAAAACACAATACAATGCATAAAACACCTGTGAAAAATCAATATGGAAAATTCCTTCATATTAACACATTACATTGTTCTCTATATTGGGCCCTTCCTTTTCCTATAGACATCAATCACTCTGAAACATTATTAAGATAAAAAAAACAAAAACAAGTCACAATACTTTTTCATGATCATTCATTGCTGTTGAATGAATTTAACACAGTTATAAAGCAGAGAAATTGTCACGAGATGAAGAAGAAAACAGATTGAATGCAGATTCAAAATAGATACACAAGGAAGCGCAACAGTGTGCTCAAACACAAACAATAACCGACAAAGAACAGGAAACGGGTAGGAACTTAAATACACAGAGATGATGACTAAAGACAAACAGCTGTGACGATTAGTGTCCATGGTGACTGATCAGTGGCAGGAACAAAGACAAAGACATAAGTGATGAAGGTAAACAAACTGAACATCCATGAAAACTGCAACTAAACGTGACATAACACCCCCCTCGGAAAGGCGCGTCCTAGCGCCATGATTAAGAAAGTTCGGGAAAAGAGGGCGGAGGCTTCGGTGGAGGGCGTGGAACAGGTGATGGGCAGAAGCCTAGTGCCACCATGGTGGCACTGAAGGTGGGAGGATCCAGGGTGAAGCTTTGACTGACGAGCTGGGCGGCAACTGGGAGCCGATCGACGGCGGCAGAACCATGGTGAGTAGTGGAGGAACTGGCGGAACAGAGTGGTTGACGGACCAGGGCGACATCGCAGATCTGGAAGACGGGAGCTGAGCTGCTGAATCGCGGGACTGAGGCAATAACATGAGGACGGATGACTGGGGTGACGATGTGGTGAGGGAGGCTGACGGGGAGGTCGGAGGAAGGGAGATGTCCAGTGATGCCGAAGTCCGTGGCTGCAGCTGGGCGTCGACCACCAAAAGGCCGACCTGGAGTGTCGAGCGATCCCAGTGCAGCTTCCGGGCAGACGGACCACGGAGGCGATGAAGGAGTGTTGCGTCGAGGTGAGGGCGACAGGCTGACAGGTCGAGGTGGAGGTGTGGGCCTGGAGGCCAAGGTCTTGGCCTGTAGCCGAGCTGGTGGTAGGGAAGTCTGAGGTGCGGAGGATGAGCCACACGAAGTGAGCGGCGGTGGCAGAGCCGAGGAGCCACGCAATACCAATGGTGCCGACGGATCCAGGGGGCTGGCCGTGACCAGCGATGGAGACGGGACAAGGACAACAGGCAGGAATATGGGGCAAAGACTTTCAGACAGGACCGGCGAAGAAGATGATGATGATGTGAGGGTGGGGACTTGGGTGGGAATAGGATCCGCGGACCACAGGTCTATCAGGTCACATTCCGCTCCTGGCTCTGAGATGGACTTCCTCGCTTACGTTGACTCCAGGGCTCTGAAGTTTTCCAGCTCTGGCTCTGTAACAACCTCTGTGGGCGCCTCGGGCTCGCTGGCTGGGAGGGAGAGGCCGCCATCCCGGAGCATCCAGGCCAGGTACCCCAGATACGGCCTGTTCTCTGGGAGGAGAAGGAGACGCAGCGCTGGTGAGTCCATGTTTCTTTTTTCTCTATATTTTTTTTCTCGTCTTTGAGAGGTCGGTTATTCTGTCACAAGATTCACAAGAAGACTGAAGAATGCAGATTCAAAATAGATACACAAGGTTTAATACAACGAACTGGCGGAAGCGCAACAGTGTGCTCAAACACAAACAATAACCGACAAAGAACAGGAAACAGGTAGGAACTTAAATATACAGAGATGACGACTAAAGACAAACAGCTGTGATGATTAGTGTCCATGGTGACTGATCAGTAGCAGGAACAAAGACAAAGACATAAGTGATGAAGGTAAACAAACTGAAAGTCCATGAAAATTGCAACTAAATGTGACAGAAATGTCATTATGTAGTCAATTATGTCTAGTGTTAATTGATATAAAAATGTCAAAACATTAACACATTGAAACAGTTTTTTTCATTTGGTAACACTTTATTATGATGGTCCACTTTAGACATTCTACTAACTATAAGTAACTTTGCAACTAACTACCAGTCATTAGAGTATTAGAAGACTGTCTGCTTAATATCTGCTAACACTTTATTTTGATAGAGACAGAGCGACACGCGTCATAATCTGAAAACCACGCCCACCGGGGGGGAAAACAATCCAACCGTCTCCATTGACTTTGTATTGCGTGAGGCTGCCTCCTTGTCATTTCTGACTTATAACAAAAAACAGAACAATGTCTAAAAGCTGCTATGTGACAAGGTGTACAGAAAACAAGCTAAAAAAAAAAACCCAGAACCAAAAATCCAGAAGTTTTTATAAGCTGTCGACCCAAAAAACGAGCGTTTAAGGACTAAAAAGTGGATACAGGCGATTGAGACAGAGCGCGTCATGTCATATTACTATGAGAACTACGTTCACTGGAGGGTAACGTAATCAGCGACAGGAAATATAATATATAAAACTGACATTTGGATATTTGACTTAACAGTGACAAAATGTTTACTGCACACATAGGCTTACTGAGGCATACTGAGTGTCAGGATCCCAAAATTTACCCTTTCTTCCTGCTGATGCTTCACGTCTTATTGTCTGTATCCACTTTTGTCTCCTTAAAGGCTTTTACGGTTCGGTAGCTTATAAAAACTTAGTTCTGGGTTTTTTAGCTTGTTTGCTGTACACCTTGTCACACAGCAGCTTTAAGGCATTGTTCTGTTTTTGTTATAAGTCAGAAATGACAAGGAGGCAGCCTCACGCAATACAAAGTCAATGGAGACGGTTGGATTGTTCCCCCCCCCCCCCCCGGTGTGGGCGTGGCCTAAATGCGCTCTGTCTCTATGCTCCCCCAACAGACATTCTAAGTAACTTTGCAACTACATGTCAACTTCTTCTATAATCCAAACACTTACACCAAACCTAACAGTCTACTAATACTTTAATGAGAGTTAGTTGACATGTAGTTGCAAAGTTACTTAAAAGTTACTTAAAAGTTACTTAATAGTTACTTAATAGTTTGTAGACCATCATCCACCAGGAATACATAGGTCAAGCGATTTGGAAAATGGATGGATGGAAAATATGCTATGCAAAATTGCCAAATTAGCGTATACTGTAGAGTAAATTAGAGCATTTTGAGAATACTATCTTACTTCATGGTCAATAACATAAATTAATTCATTAAATATAATTATATGTTTTGATCACCATTTTTGACAGTTCTAATTGGTAATTAATGCTGAATGAGGTTACAGAATCAACTGGCAGTGCCATGTTAAGGTCTAAGTGAATTTCTTAACTTCTTGGGTTTTCTTTGGATATGCACATTGTGAAGTATATTTAGGTTAACTGGACTGAATACACAGGAATGTGTAGAACACTTTGAAAATTCCTGGCTTATCTTAAAACCTGCCAAATAGCAGTCTGGAAGGCAACAGTAACATACCTTGGCCAGCAAGTGATACAGATTGATGGTGCCGAGTGCTCATGGACATTTTTCAATGTTAGATAAATTCAAAGCAACTCTAGCCAAGCCATACTATGTTGAAATTCTTTTGTTAATTAATTTAATGTAATTTACTTTGGCAACCCAGACTACGGCACGTTTCCCTATTCCAGCCGAATGAGTAATCTTTTTATGTTGCAATGATTTTACCTTTTGAATTGTAATATTTAAGAGAACAACCTGAGATGTTCTTATCTGTCCAATATATCATGATTTTATAAAATCTCTCTGAATTATGTGTGATAGTATAGATGTTACAGTATAGTTTCCAACCATGATAAAGTTTAATGGTTTGTCTGTGTCATATCCGTGTGATTGATTCTCCTTATGTGCTCATGACGAGACTGAAAATCTCCTATTCACAGACTATTTGACCATAATGGTGCATTAATTTGTGTGCCTGTGAGTATGCAGTAACTTTACAGTGTGTACCTCAACATAACAAACAGTGACAGCTGTTCTGTGTACTACTGAAAACTGTCACTGGAGTCTCTAATTGTTTCTGAAGGGTGGCTGATACCTCATACCTCACTCAAGGCCTCTGAAACCAGTTAAAGGCAATCACATCCATTCCCTCTGTGCTTCTGCCACTCTTTAAAAGAAGATAAGTACTTTCCGGTTTTCCTGTCATTTCTCTTTTCCCCGTCCTTGTAAATATTCAGTGGCTGGTTCCCAGATAGCATGTGAATGGAAACAGTGATGGTAGGCCTGGCCAGCACGTGTAGCCGTAACTTCTCAGAACTGCAAACCCAAGAAAGAGAGGCAGGAAAAGAGATTAAGCTTTTCCTTTGGGCTCTCATGCACACCCTGTGATTTTCGTACCTCTGGCTTTGAGGACTTCTGTTGTGATGGAATTCCAGCAGATGCTTGTGGTGGTGTGTGACGGGACTGACAAAAATCATCCAATGGAATCCTCACATTTCTGTTTCTCATTTTCCTGTGCTACTGCCTTACTGTCTTGATTACCTTATTCTCTTTCTGCGTCTAATCTGTTTTTCCTTGTATACTAAAAAAGTACCATAAAGCAACTCTGACTCGATAATACATTTTACACAGTACAGGACACATAGTCTAAACCATAGACACAGACCTTTCACTGACCATGTGATGTACTGTAATATTGCACACAAAATTGAAAAGCTCTGGCAGAAATAGCCAATTCCAATCTGACACAGTTTCCCAGGAATCAGGGTGCACAGGTTATTATCGGTCTGCTAGGGGAAACAGGAATGGGTTTGTAGAATGAGTGTTCCCTATCAGTCAGTCACATTCAGCGTTACATCAGAGCCATAGACTGTAAAAAAAAGATGGATGATGCACCTTCACTCTCTTCCATTGTAGTAAGTGAAGCCGCCAGTGTGCCAATATGGCACTAACATCTTGAGTCTTGAGTCAGTGAATTTGGAGCCCGAGTCTGAGCAGTAGTGAGCGTGACGTGAAGCCGCGATATCAAGGTCCCGCCCACACTTCTGCAGAATCGGTTAATACAGTTTACTGCAAAACAACACATTATGTCGGTGTGAAATAAACAGTTCTGGAAATGTAGAAATTAAAGTTAAAGCTCCAATTTCCTCCCGAAGATCCAGAAAAAAAGTCTGTCGGTGCTTCAGTGACTACTTCGCTCAGAGAAGCTGTCAATCTCAGCTGTCAATCATAATGTCAAAACCTGTGTTTTTATAGCATCAAATAAATATCTAAATCCAAACTTATTTAAAGAATGAACATTTGAACTAACATCAGCATGATAAAAACTGCCTAAAATGACAAACCATCTTTACAACAACATATGTGAAGTGTAATTTGATTGTTTAGTTTGCCTCATGTCCCATTACATTACATGGAGAGGGTGGAGGTTTATGACCTATGCTGCATCCAGCCAACCTGGGGCAATCGAGACGCTTTGGCTTCACTTTTCAGGACTCGTGTGGCACGCTTGGTCAGACCTGAACTGATGAATTGGGATCTTGCCTGAGAGCCCAATCACCTTCGAGTGTAAACAGAACAAGCCAATGGACATTGGTGAGTGAGATTTGTATCGTGAACCACTCCCCGCGAAGTGGGGTACATCAGGAAGCATCAGGAAGTGTTTCTCACGATTCTGCTCTGCAGTCATTGTTGAGTGTGTACAACGAACCAGGAAGGTTCAGCTTTGCAGAGAGCGCCCTTTGAGCCACTGCAGTCGGTAGAACTTAAGTTCCTGTCTCTCAAGACAGCGTTCCTGACTGTGTTCTCTTTTGTCAAGAGGGTAGGGGACCTGCAGGCATTTTCGATCGAAGAATCATGCCTGGAATTTGGGCCGGCCAACTCTCACGTAATCCTGAGACCTGGGCCTGGATATGTGCCCAAGGTTCCCATCAGCCCTTTCTCTGCTCTGTCCTGTTCGCGCTTTGCGCTTGTGCTGATTTGGTAGGGATCCCAATTTGTCAGTTCAGTTCTGATGTAACGTCGAACCTGACTGACTGACAGGGAATGTCTAGGTCACTAATGTAACCCCCGTTCCCTGAAGAAGTCACAATCGCTGTACCGCCGCTGAATAATGAATTCTGCTGTAATTTATGTTTATTTGATACTTTTATAATTCCTGTTATGTTCTGACTAATGTTAAATTTAAAGGATTTATTGTGGAGAGAGGTGAACTAAAATACATGTTTATTGTGATTATAATGTTTGTAAATGTTTTATTTTATTTACTGGTATTTTAGCTACATTATTTCTTAATGCAATAAAAAATGTGACTTAATGTGACAAGAAAGAAAAAAAATATACAGTCAGCTGGTCATTATCACAAAATAAACCCTGACAGTGTGATCAAGACCCTGACATGGAGTATTTTCACTAGTCGCGAGACACACAAAAGTAGCGCTGGTTTCAATTACCTGATTGAAGTATTGCAGGGACCTGTGTAATGGGATCATGGCATCTAATCTTTATATATTCAATTTTTGTTTTATTAATTTAGTAGCAAGTTAACACAGATTTGTTTTAGTTTGGTTTAGTTTATTTGCACAAATATAAAATATATACAATAAAAACAAAAAGTACAATCCAGGGAGAGGAAGAAAACTTTAAAAGGGCCTAAACAACAACAAAAAGAAACTAAATGTGAATGTAATATCTTGGTATAATGGATTTCAAAAGAAACTAAATGTGAATGTGATATCTTGGTATAATGGATTTCAAATTTGTTCACGTGGTAGGAAGTTTCACAAGTTGGCCAAACTGCCCCTTCCTGCCTATATGGGTAGTTCATGGCTAGAATACACTTTCACACTTGGTTTTATTGCCTGGTCCTAAACCCGAGTTTGATAACGGGTTTAAAATTAGATCTACATTTTCTCTACTTGCAGTGCGTCAGTCACGCTTGTCAGGAAAGTGAGTAAGAACACACAGTTTTATCGAATCATATGTTATTAATAGCAGTTTACTTTTTATGATAGTACTATCACTTTCGTGACAGTATGACCTGAGCACACTTTTAGGTGGACTCGGGTACAGAAAACAGTGTTCACATCATCCAAATTAACTGAACTCTGACGTCAATAGAACCCGGGTGCTCGTGTGAAAGCCCCCTAAGTTCCAAAGTGAACCAGACTTTGTTCTCACAGTCAAAAGTGTGGCTATACAAGACTGATATTCTCAGCATCGTTAAACTGTTACCTTGCAGGCAAACAGAGCATCAGTACAAAGACTGTGGATACAGAGAATTCAGGTAACCATACAATACTCAGAATGCACCACTGGCAACAATCGTGTGAGTCCAGTGTAAAAGTGGGTGAGGTTTTTTACTGGCTTGAACCTCTTCAGCGCAAATTGGCACACTTTTTTCTTTAGATCTGTTGAGTTAGATTACCCATATTAAGCCTCTACAAATTCATTACAAGGATCTCAGAGGCCTACTGGCGCTCAGTTAAAGGCCCCCTGCCTGTAACATTGTTCAGCATCAGGTATATGTGAAGAAAGTGGGTGGTCTTGTGCAGTTGATAGAAAGGTGAGGTTGGTTTTATTGTGTTATACTGGAAGATACTTTGCACAGTTTTTTTTTTTTTTTTTTTGGAAGTCTAGTACAGTGCAATTTCTCCTATGAACTGTGAAATACTGAGAGAACATTTCCATTTTACCATTGAGCAAATAATCCCATATTCCATGTTATAATCTCAGGGTGTCTATGATGCATCACGTTTGTTTTCAGAAAATGTAAAATTGCACTACCATTCAAAAGTTTGGGAAGGTTTTTTTAAAAATGAAAATCAGCAAGGATGCAATAATTTTTTCAAAAGTGACATTAAAGACATAAATTGTTTCTATTTCAAATAGGTGCTGTTTGGTTTTGAACTTTCTGTTCTTCTGTTTCCCCAAAAATATGAAGCACAACTGATTTTAACATTGATTAGAAATGTTTCTTGAGCAGCAAATCAGCGTATTAGAATGATTTCTCAAGGATCATGTGACACTGAAGACTGGAGTAATAATGCTGAAAGTTCAGCTTTACCATCACAGGAATAAATTGCATTTTAAAATATATTCAAATAGAAAAGTTATTTTCTATTTCTTATTATAAATTGTAATAATATTTCACAACATTATTTTATTTTGTATTTTGATCTAATAAATGCACCCTTGGTGCATTATTTACCATACGTCTCTAAAACACTAATCCTTACACCATTGATTCACAGCATCCTTCATATTATTATAGTTTTATCATCTGGACAGTCACCCTATTCAGATTTTGTTCAACTCCTGAATTAAAAAAAAACAAAAGTTTGCCATTTGTTTGGCTTCAAAGTTGTATGGCACTTTGAAGATCAATTAATTTAGTTAAGTGAAATGAAACTAATGTGGTTCACAGACCTGGAACTACTTCATAGCCAGATGATTAGTGTCACTGTATTCATGAAGAATGCATGTGATGATGTGATGTCACTAAGTGCCTGAGGTTGATATGCTCTCTAGAGAACCCCACCTGCCTGCTCTTCAGGCTCCAAAGGTTTGCTGGGTCACTGCTTTCTAACAGAGCCCCTGGGAAAGTACTTCATTTGATCCTCTGCCTATAGTCTTACTTGATAACGTCCATTAAATCAATCCAGACCGCTCTCTTTTGTTGTGTTCCACTGCCAAGCAGGGACTAAAGTTTCAGTCGCTGTGAAGGGTGGCATCTTATATTGCCTGCTTTTGTTTAGTCATTAGTAGGGGTGCAATGGTTCAAATTGCTCACGGTTTTAGGGTCACGGTTTTGGTACGGTTCGGTATGTGCTATGTTCAGGGAAAATAGGACTACTGTCAAATAAAAATAAAGAAAACAAGAACAAATAATCAAACTACAAGCAACATCACAAATAAATACAATAGAGCAAATATTCAAATAAAATAAACAGTGCTTTTCAGGTTTTTCAGGTATCTAACAGTAGTTTTCAGGTACAGAAAATGGATAAAGTAATCAAATATAAAATAACACTGCATATTATCTTCACTGTATGAATTAAATAAAGATTAATCATTATTGAAGTTACAAAAGCTATTCAATCAAGAGCAGTGAGTGATATCTTTGTCATTTGTTGTTTGATTTAACATTAAAAACACAGGGAGCAGGAATAGTTTTTTTCCCTTTAAGACATGCACGATCCAGTACATATACTGTTACACATGCGTTGTCTTTCTCGACTATTATACGTTCACTTAAGACATAACCGACTATGTTTGCTAGTATACTCGCCAAGACGGGCATGTTGACATAATTTTTGTATGAATTTGTCCGCTGAAGCGCAAGACTTGAAAGAGAACTCAGTATTTGCGCGCTGTCTGAAATAAGCGTGTGCGCGCTTCGGATGAGCACACACAAATCTTCTCACAGCGCGTGCGAGTTCTCTTTCTCGTCTTGCTCTTGAATGTTTAAATTAGCAAGGCTTAAATGAGTTTAGTTTAAACACAGATAGCAACGTGTGCTGTTCAGGTCTCACCTGCGCTCGCGCACTATCAACACCTGAGCGATGACGGCGTAAATGACTGGACATTAGAGCATACGGCACTCGCATTGAACAAAGTTTACAAAGAGTGACTGTTTTGTCCACGCTTTTTGATTATCGTTGTTGTAACGTTTTGGGAAGCCAGAATGCGCATCCATCGACTGAAACTCTGAACTCTGTCTGTCTGTTTTCCACGTTGCTATTTTAAACAAACCATATTAGCCTATAGATGCATCGTCATTCGAGATGGACCGCGGTGCAAGTGCGTGCCGAACCGTAAGTGGAGAACGGCACGGTTCGATTTTTTACCGAGAACCGTTGCACCCCTAGTCATTAGGGCCCGAGCACTGATGGTGCTAAAAAGTCTTAACATAAACACCTAAATCAATCCAATTTAGTTTGACCCGAATTAAATTTCCATTGTCATCAAAAGAGGAGACTGTCCTCCAAAAAACGACCCTATAGGTGGTTTTTTCAAGCACCTTATTACGACCTATATTTATGTTTTAAAGTCATGCACCCTCTAGCTGGCGTAAAAATAATGACAGTGTCATGTTACGTCTGTTGTCATGAAATGACGTATGACCGCCATTACCAATCAAAAATGCGTGTTCATTTAAATGCAATGTGTGGACTTTTTACACGGTCCCTTACCCACTATTTGTCCTATTTCCATTTAGCAAAACTCATTTTTTTTATTAACAACTACACCTACACCTACCCCAACCCTAAACCTACCCTTAGTGATTTATAGTTCATATACACTTTATGAGCACATGCGTTCCCTGGGATCAAACCGACGATCGCATGATCACATGATTGCATATTGTTGTATATTGCAATGCTCTACCATTAGGCTAAGCGAAACCTGAAATATGACGCAGATAAAAGGGTGAAATGCATTAAAATGAAAGTGTCCTGTTGTCGATAGGGGCGCAACTTTAGTAAACGCTCCTATGGGTTGTATTTCAGGGAAGTGACAAACGACCTATATGGGCGTATTGGTTGGAGGACATGTTGGAAAAGAGGTAATGTAGACCTGAAATCATCATCATCATTATCATCAGGAAGGATTGTTTCATGTATTTCATATACAAAGTATTTTATATTGTTTTGTGTTATATATTTGTTTATGACCTGATTTTTTTTATTTGCAAAGTGAACTACACATTCTTAATTCCATGTCACATATATTGCCCAATTTCACCCCTTTGACAGATATTGACAGATATACATCTATTTTTATATTTGTCCTTGCCCTTAAAATGTGCATTTCAGTTTATACTGACTTTTTCTCATTTTAAACAGTCTCTGAATGTCACAGTAGTGCAAGTAAGAGGAGAGGTGAGGATTCAAATGCAGCGAATTTATTAAAAAACAGAGATAATCCAAAGATAGATAACAGAAAATAATCCAAACAGGGAACGGGAACAAGATAATCCAGACAGGGAACTAGAACATAATCCAAACTGGGAACAAGAACACAACAGCTTTACAAAATATGCAAAAACAGATACAATCAAGGGAACCAATGACACAAATGTACTACAAAGGGACTACTATCACAGGAAACAGCAAACTGGAAATAAAACAAACCTCTGGGACCACCGGACTTGGGAACCCCGGCCTTGGGCCCACCAAATTTGGGACCGATGAGACCACGGACTTGAGACCAACAGACATGGGATGGCTGGACTTGGAAGCGCTGGGACCACTGGACTTGGGACAACCAGAAAGGCTTATAACGCCGCTCATACCAACATCATCGCCAGGTGCGAAACCTTTGAAGCTGGTACGAGTCACCTTGGCAACACATACTGCATTGGTGTATGCTCAGCTGTAATGCCAAGTAGATGTAATATTCCAAAGTCCACTCAGGTTCCCACAATGGCATGACTGAGGTGAGCGACTCAGATAGATACTTAAATTTAATTATAGCCTGTTAACATCAAACCATTTCTTTAAAATTCCAAATTCTCAATTTTCTTCAAAATCCGATCAACGGGAAAAAATGAAGCATGTAAATTCTTGAATCTGACTATTTTCTCAATCAAATTCAAGAATACCTCGCACACATGCGTATTGCTGTGATGCACATAAGATGTTAACGTAAGTTTTAAGAGTAACACTTTACAATAAGGTCTCATTTGTTAACATAAATGTATTAACTAACATGAACTAACAATGAGCAATACATTTGTTACAGTATTTATTAATCTTTGTTAATGTTAGATAGGCCTAATAAAAATCCAGTTGTTCATTATGTCAGTTCAACAGTACAACATTTAATTTCAATAATGTATTAGTAAATGTTGATGTTCATGTTAACTAAAGTAGTTAACTAATGTTAACTAATGAAACCTTATTGTAAAGTGTTATCATTTTAAGTCATACAAACGTGCACTTCATAAGACAAGATGTCAATAAGCAGTGTACTGTTTATTTACATCTTGCATCTTACGAAGTGATCAGTACTTTTTTGAAGGTTGGCAACTCCTGGTCACTGCTTTTATTTTTGGAAAAGAACAGTATGCTGTGAACATTCTTCTAAACTTTTTTTTTTTTTTTGCATTACTTTCAGAAGGAAAAAAGTAATACAAGTCTGGAATAGCATGAGATTGAGTAACTGGTGACAGTCTTCATTTTTGGGTGAACTTTTCCTTTAAGCTTACGGTCAGGGTTGTTCTACATGTGTGGAGAAAGTGGGTTCATTACAGACTGAAAAGTGAGCTGTCAGCAGACTGTGGTCTCCAGCAGTGGAAGGTTTTACACTCAAATGACTCACCATGAGACACATAAAGCTCCTACTCTTCCCACAAGCTCCAGAGAAGGTCCCCGTGCCCTGAGGGAAGCCCGGAGAGAGGGGGTCTCCAGCAAATCTGCATGGAAAACCTCTGAATCAGCTTTGCAAGCAAGGTCGTTATATCTGTGGCGAGTTATGGTGGTGGTAAGAATGTGGTTTACCACTGGGGAAAACATCACTTTTTCATCATCAGGGAACTGTTAGTAATTGTTTCCAGAGTCTGATCACGCAATAGCATATTTAAAAAACGTTTATTTGGAAGAAATGTGACAATGTGTTATGTTTTCTGGCTCAATACATTTTTGTTTGCTACTCAATACAATACATACATGTAATTTTTTTTTCTACTAACATAGCGTTTGTATGCCATTAAGTGTTTATTTATACTAAGTGCAAATAGCGTCCCTTGTTGGCAAACGCTACACAATGTCTGGTTGGGCCACTCAAGTTTTAAAAAAGACGTGCGGAAACAGCTGTGTCCCAAATCAGGGGCTGTGTCCTCCGGAGGTTGCATTTGACGCCTGCATACGTCATCGAGTCTCATTTAAGAAAAGTAACCATATCGATTGCAAGGTAATAAAGAAATTACAGTATTTTACACCTCACGAGGAATAACAGTCAATTTTATTACAGTTACTTTTCTTAAATGAGACCAACTCGATGTATGCAGCTTTCAAATTCGACCTCCGGAGGACACAGCACCTGAATTGGGCCACAGCAAACATCTTCAATGGCGCAGCAGAAGCGAGTAATGCTTGCAGAACTGGCTTTTAACGCGATCGACGCGGGTCAGAATCTGCCTTTTGCCGAGCTTGCATTTACTTTAAAAAAAAATGAAAATAATGTTCTAAAAGTGGAAATGAGTGAATAAGTGTTTATTGGGAAGGGTTAGGGGAAGGTGTAGGGAGGGTTTTTATTCTCCCAGTAAGGCAGCATCCATTTAATAATTTTAATAAATATAATCATTTACACTCTATGAAATTACTGCATCCTGGTAATGTACAAAAATTCTGAGGTGCAAATAGTATCTGCCAATATAAAGTATAGATACAGTAGCATCTAATTACTCTTTACTCTTATTGCAAAGAACTGCTACTTTTACATGGTGTAAATAGAATCTATCGCTATTTAAATAGCATATCACTAAGAAAATGCTGCTATTGTCACTTAGTGTAAACAGAATATATTACTATTTTAACTTAGCGTAAATAGAATATATTGCTATTTTCACTTAGTGTGAATAGCATCTACAGCTATTTGCACTTAGTGTAAATAGCATCTATTGCTAAGAAAATATGCTATTTCAAAGTGATCTCATGAGAATACGTGTTTTTACGTAAAGTGTGGTTCTACCACACGTACATTTACTTACGTTTTCATACACACAAAAACGTACAACCTTGACGTATTTATACCACTAAAACGTAAAAATACTTGTGTATTAACAGCAACAAAACGTAAATCATGTAACGTAAAGTGTGAATGTAGCCTATATGAATTCCCATGTATTAATATTAAAATCGTGGCATTAATGTTTTAAATCTGTTGTATTCAGTTGTCATATCAATACATGTTTTTAGTCGAATTTATTGAATGCAGTTTACTCATCTACTTAATATGAAAATAACATTTCTGTTCGTGACTTGTGCTGCAAACTTGTTTCGGAGGATTACATAATGTTAAACGACTACAATTTGAAACCTTTTGAAAAAAAAATTCTGTAATTGTTTAACCATTTTATAATATTTAGTTTGTTTGCTGTGCGACACAGAAGGCGTTTTCTCCTATGCAACGGTTGACAATACCACCATAAGATACACCAAAGCACAACATAAATTCACAAATCACATCCATTTTATTTGTTTGCTGTACTCCATATCTTTAGAATCCATATGTTTGTAAGGAACAGATCCGAATTCAGCCCTTTATCCATCAATCTTCATCTTCATTCTCAGCAGCAGCGACCGTCACAGTCAAAGCCCGCGCTCGTTATGATTTTAAATTTGAAAGTAGCGCCACCCTCGAGAAGCGTTACGACATGGTTTACGGCACTGATATCGAACGCTCATTGGTTCGTTGAAATGAGTGCGCGCCTTCACGGAGAGAAGCCGGATTCATCATATTTTCATGGATTAATAAATTAAATAAGTTAAATTCTGCTCTGTACCCTATAAAAAACTATTACCGCCAGAGAGGACTGTGACTGCAACTCATCATCATTTGAACTACTTTTGGTACCACTTTTGACATTTTCGCAATAAATAAATTAATGTGATTACGATTATTCTTTTATTTATAACAATACAGAGTTTTAAGAAATGGTTATAGGTAGGTTTAGGGGTAGGTGTAGGATTAGCGGCTCAAAATATCGTTTTAATGTTATATTTTTACTAAAATTTAAATTTTCTACACATTTCTGTCCATTATGTTTTATTCTTTTAACATTCTGTATAAAATGGTTATGTTTAGGTTCGGGATGGGGTTTAGGGATCTTACATTTATCTACAAAACGATAAAATGGAAATTATATGTTACATATATCTTTATGACATGAAAGATTTGTAAATATTTTATGTTTTTTTCGCTGTAAATACGTAAGTATTTTTACGTTTTAGTGCCATAATTACATCAATATTGTACGTTTTAGCACCTTTGTAAATGTACAAAAATGTACGTTTTGTGTCTTTGAAAGTTACTTAGTGTAAATAGCATCTATTGCTAATTGGACTTAGTGCAAATAGCCGCTGCCTTCAATTAAATATTGCACAATTGAGCTTCCTTTGTGTATATTATTGTGAAAACATTAACCAAGTCATTAATGCTGTCAGCCCTTTTAATTTTTGTTTTCAGTTTTCAGTTTTATGTGCTCATTCCAAAACAAAGTAGAAGCATAATATATGTAAACAAATTGCCATTCATAAAAAAATATTCAGTTATATTAGTCTTGTGAATAATGCAAGCTAAAGGCCTATATAGTGTTGTGCACTTTTCTTGATTCATTTTTTTTTTTTAAATAAGGTATCTTGATCTGCAAATCAGCGGCATTCAGGAACACCCGATTATGATTAGTCATTCGTATCGAGCATATACATTTTTTGTATAATGACCTTGAAACTGGATATTTCACTGCTGTCCATGGCAACATACTGCCGGTACTTTAAAGTCTCTTGTATCACTCTGTACTCTCTTTTCAAATCAATGATGGCTGGCATCTTGCAACTTAAACCAGTTACCACAGACTTAAAGTGTATGGTAATTTATAAAATCAAGTTCCAAAAAGAAAAAGAAAAAGAGGCACTATAAATGCATAATAGAAATAGTGATTTGAGTCATAGTCTGACACTATATTTATGAAAACAGTATAAATGTATAAAGCATTATTTACAGATGGTATATTACTAGTGACACACATCTTCTCACATATTAATTTATAAGAACGTCAATTTATGTAAAAAACATTCTGGATTGTTCAATTCATCACACAGCCCAACACAAGTACTGTATGCAACATTAACCAAGTCACTGCGGCATTGCTTTGATAGATGAAAGTAATAACCTCCAAAGCCCTGCTATGATTTTGGATTAAAAGCATGTTGTTGCCATCTTTGTGCCATTTTGATGTGTGTTGGCAAGTAGAAATGATGAATGAGGAACTCAAAATATATAGCAGAGATTACAGGCCGTTTAATATGAAAGTGTCCCCCTGCAGGGGCGAGACCACCCTTGATAAACCACAGTCTCCATTTAAATTTCAGCACATTAATGAGATTTATGCCCCTGCTTATATTGTAATTACAAAACTTACTGCCAAGAGGGATTAGACTGTCTAACCTAAGATTTCATCCGGTATTTTATGTTATTTATCTAAGTTATAAGCTCGTCATCTGTTGGGGGCATTTCGGGCAAAATAAATAAATAAATAAATAAAAATAAAACAACAACCATCAAACAAACAAAAGAAACTTCAAAACTTTCAAATACATACATACATACATACATACATACATAAATAAATAAATAAATAAATAAATGTGTGTGTGTGTGTATATATATATATATATATATATATATATATAATCTTTTAACAATATGTCTTAACCTTTTTACACCTGACAATATGTACAATATTTTACAATATGTCTGAACTAGATTTTTACATTTTCTGCATTCTGTTTATAAGGTGTTCTTAGTAGATTATAGCATGTTTTTAATCAGGTGTTTTTGGATGTAGATAAGCCCTTGTGAAAAAGTAGCACAACTTTAGTTGTTGCAAAAATATTACACTTTAAAAGAACATTTTTCATACACACTTAATTGCAATTAAATGAAAATGTATATAGTTTAGATTTATGTTCAGTGCAGTTAGCTGAACTTTACAGTGCTTTTTCTACCCACTTAAGTAAGACTTTAGTACAGCTTTATCTGTAATTTCATAAATGCTTCTATTGTTTTTGAAATTTGGTTACTGCCAAATGTACTGACAAGCATTTATGGTAAACTGACGTCAATTCTATTGAAACTAGTATTTCTTATATTTTAATATATTTGTAAATACACATTTAGAATGATGATGTTGCAATTTAGGACATTTAAAATATATTAACTTATAATATTGAATAACACACTATGGTTAAAATTGTAATCAAGTACATTATATGTGCTTTAGTATGTTTGGTATGTTATTTTCAGCACATCAAAATAAGTGTACTTCTTTTAAGCATGACAAAAGATTATTAAAACAATGAATTAAAATGTACTTTAAAATAAACCTTTGATATTTTTACAAAGTGCACTTTTCAAAAGTGTACTTAAGTGTGTTCAGAAACATAGAAAGTGTACTCTCTTTAAGTATACTTAAGTTCCCATTCAGTCAGTCACGTTTGATGTTACTTCAATACTGACATATTGGGGTCTCACTTAGGAGCCCCAATCCCCTCTGAGTAGTAAAAAACGGGCCCATGAATATTGGCGAGTGAGATTTGCATGCTGAGCCATATACGGGTATACATAAGACCAGGTTGCACTCATTCAGATTTCTGCTTCGGAGCCGAGTGGTTGCGCACAGTGATCATTCTCTTCCAATCGTCTCTAAAAGAGCTTGCCTATGAGAGGAGATCTCTCTTGGTGGTGAAAGGGCTCATTCAGCGGTGTTTTGCCATTCATAAAAGAACTTTTGCACAGTTACGTGCAACGATTTCCCTAAAATAGCAAGCATGGGCGGTGTGGCAGAACGGTATCGGTTTGCCAATTATTTAATTTATTTATGCTGGTGACCAATGAGAAGAAGTGGATACTATGTGACAAACTATTTATGGAGGGGTATTTTCACGTGAACGGGAGGAGGAAGTGAGTGCAAACCTGTACGAACGTGAACGGAAGTGACTGGTGACGTGTGCGTTGTGCGAGGTCAAGCTATGGAAATGTGCGCTGGCTGAATGATCAGAGAAGGTGCTCCGGTGCAAGAAATGAGTCTGCTTGGGGAAAAGTGAGGTGAAAAGTGAGCAGTGACCAGATTGTGTGGCTTATACTTCCCTGGGGTTGATTGCCATGACGGTGGGATCGAGAGTGCAGCTGGGATGCAAAGACGCCATCTCAACTCTCTACTACAGTTGCCGGCAACGGCGCGTGCCTTGGATTATGCCTCTACGAATGTTCTTCTGGTCCGTGCTGCAAACGTAGTGCTAACGGCTCTGGTGCTAGATACTTACCTGCTACTTCATCTGACGCAAGACCAGCGGCTCCGGGAGTCCGGGTACAAACCTGATGCACATACATTACACGCACACACCAACGCGCTTCAAACAGTCACGCCATCCCGTACATACATGCAAGTTTTTGTTTTGGGTTTGTTTTGCTTTAATGTTCTTCTGCTCCTGTCTGCCTTGCTGCTCAGATTGGTTTGCGTCTGTAACTCCGTATAGCTTTGTTTTGAATCTCTTACTTTTATTCATTGTTGCTTATTTTACTTTATTATTATTTTTTTTTATTACCTTATATGTAATATTGCCTACCACACTAATCTGACGTCGCTAGCTTGTAATCTTTGAATCTAAATCGCTGTTACAACACGTTTGCATTTGCAGCGCTAGCTTGTTAACTTGTTAACAGTCTCTCGCGCGCTCCTTTTTCAACGCGTTCTTCAAACAGCTGTGGTAAGTCGAATCAGTCTACAAACACGGTGAGTCATGTCATCCTCTCCCAGCATTGCTACCTGTTCCATCTGCCACATGTTCACAATAGCTCTCTCTGTCAGCGACGAGGGATTTACATGTCATAAATGTAGGGAAATAGTCAGGCTGACAGAGAGAATCTCAGAATTAGAGACACGCATCCAAACTTTAATCGAGGATAGTAAGAATGCAAGGGCTTCAGATACTGTTTTGGATGTGACTAGCTTAGTGAACTCTGTACATTGTTCGGTTCTGGCTGTAGAGCCCGCGCAGCAGGGCACTTGGGTAACTGTGAGGCGGCCTAGCCGCGGAAAACACCACTCTTCCGTTCCAATAAGAACATCAAACAGGTTCTCCCCACTCAGTGACGCACCCACTGAGAATCCTGTTGAAAGTGCCCTAGTTATTGGCGATTCTATTACACGGAACGTGAAAATAGAGACACCAGCCACCATAGTCACATGTTTGCCGGGAGCCAGAGCACCTGACATCAAAGCAAATTTAAAAGTGCTGGCTAATGCTAATCGTAAATACTCTAAGATTATTATTCACATCGGCACTAATGATGTTCGACTTCGCCAGTCGGAGATCACTAAAATTAACATTAAAGAGGTGTGTGAACTCGCAAGTACAATGTCAGGAGAAGTAATTTGCTCTGGCCCCCTTCCTGTTCGTCGGAGTGATGAGATAGTTAGCAGATTATCATCACTCAATGGCTGGCTGTCTAAGTGGTGTCCGCAAAATAATATAGGTTTCATAGACAATTGGAAAAGTTTTTGGGGCAGACCTGACCTGTTGAAAAGAGATGGTATTCATCCCTCCCGGGATGGTGCTGCTCTTCTCTCTAGTAATATGGCACATAGTCTTAGAGCTGAAACATGACAAACTGGGGCCCAAGTCAGGAAGCAGACAGACTGGCTAAACCGACCGTCTGCTAGCTGCCTCACGTTACAGAAGTCAGATAATTCAGATAACTCCCAACACATAGAAACTCTTACACCTAGATATTTTCAAATAGAGACTGTGTCTGTACCCCGAATTAGTAAAAACAAAAAACTTCCAAACCCATTTAATGGTAAAAATTTAATTGATGTTCAACAAATAAAAAATAGAGATAATAATGCTAAACAAATGATAAAACTCGGGTTGCTAAATATTAGATCCCTTTCTTCAAAATCACTTATTGTTAATGATATTATCAAAGATAATAATCTAGATGTGCTGTGTTTGACAGAAACTTGGCTAAAAATGGATGATTACATTACTTTAAATGAGTCTAGTCCTCAAGGTTATGATTATCGACACAATGCCCGTGAGAAAGGCAAAGGGGTGGTGTTGCTGTAATCTATAGTAATACTTACAGTATTAGTCAGAAGTCTTTCAAATATAATTCCTTCGAAGTGATGGTACTTTACGTAACATTATGTAAGTTGACATTTGTGCTGGCTACTGTATACAGGCCACCAGGACACCATACAGACTTTATCAAAGAATTTGCTGACTTTCTATCGGAGTTAGTACTAGCTGCAGATAAAGTCCTTGTTGTCGGTGATTTTAATATCCATGTAGATAATAAAAAAGACGCATTAGGATTGGCATTTGCAGATATTCTAAACTCTATTGGTGTTAGACAACACGTGTCAGGACCCACTCATTGTCGTAATCATACTTTAGATCTAATATTGTCACATGGAATCGATATTGATGCTGTTGAAATTCTGCAGCAGAGCGATGACCTCTCTGATCATTATCTAGTCTCGTGCATACTACATTTAGTCAAGGCGGCTAAACTGCCTCCATGCCATAAATATGGTAGAACCATCACTTCTACCACTAAAGATCGCTTTATAAATAATCTTCCTGATCAGTTTCATCGCCTTAGCATACCAGAAAGCTTAGAAGACCTCGATGTTGCAACAGAAACTATTGCCTCTGTCTTTTCCAGCACATTAGACTCAGTTGCTCCTTTGCGCTTAAAAAAGATTAAGGAAATTAATCCAATGCCATGGTACAATGAGCACACTCGGGCCCTAAAGTTAGCAGCCAGGAAAATGGAGCGCAGCTGGAAGAAAACAAAACTAGAAGTATTTCGCATTTCGTGGAGAGAGAAAATGAT
The DNA here is from genome assembly GCA_039654765.1 of Mylopharyngodon piceus. NCBI lineage: Eukaryota > Metazoa > Chordata > Actinopteri > Cypriniformes > Xenocyprididae > Mylopharyngodon > Mylopharyngodon piceus. Next base: position 1,918,687 of record CM077448.1, on the reverse strand, counting down.
TGAGTACAGAAAGGCCCTAAAATCTGCTAGATCTGCCTATTTTTCAAAACTTTTAGAAGAAAATAAACACAACCCTAGGTATTTATTTGATACAGTGGCTAAATTGACAAGAAATAAAGCTTCAACTTCTGATGTTTCCAAAGAGCACAGCAGTAATGACTTCATGAACTTCTTTACTTACAAGATTGATAATATTAGAGAAAAAATTATAACCATGCAACCGTCTACTACAGTATCGCGTCAGATAGTGCATTGTAGTGTCCCTGAGGAAAAATTCAATTCATTTACTGCTTTAGGAGAGGAAGAACTGTCTAAACTTGTTAAATCATCAAAATCAACAACATGTATGTTAGACCCTATACCGACTAAGCTATTGAAAGAAATGCTTCCAGAGGTTATAGATCCTCTTCTTAATATCGTCAATTCATCTTTATCACTAGGACACGTACCAAAAACTTTTAAGCTGGCTATTATTAAACCTCTTATTAAAAAACCACAACTTGATCCTAGAGAATTAGTCAATTACAGGCCGATCTCAAATCTCACTTTTCTGTCAAAAATACTAGAAAAGGCAGTATCATCACAACTATGTTCCTTTTTAGAAAGAAATAGTATCTGTGAGGATTTCCAGTCAGGATTTAGACCGTACCATAGTACTGAGACTGCTCTCATTAGAGTTACTAATGATTTGCTCTTATCATCAGATCGTGGTTGTATCTCTCTATTAGTGTTACTGGATCTTAGTGCTGCATTTGACACTATTGATCACAATATTCTTTTAAATAGACTCGAAAATTATGTTGGCATTAGTGGAATTGCATTGTCATGGTTCAAATCATACTTATCTGACCGTTATCAGTTTGTAGTAGTAAACGAAGAGATGTCATATCGATCACAAGTTCAATATGGAGTACCACAAGGCTCAGTACTAGGACCGTTGCTGTTCACTCTGTACATGCTACCCTTGGGAGATATCATTAGGAAGCATGGCGTTAGTTTTCACTGTTACGCTGATGATACTCAGCTCTATATTTCTTCGCGCCCTGACGAAACTTACCAATTCACAAAATTAACGGAATGCATAGCTGATATAAAAAATTGGATGACCAGTAATTTCCTACTACTAAATTCAGAAAAAACAGAGATTCTAATTTTTGGACCAAAAACTTCTTCACGTAATAACCTAGAATACTGTCTAACACTTGATGGCTGCTCTGTTAAGTCTTCGTCGTCAGTTAGGAACCTGGGTGTGCTCTTTGATACCAATCTTTCATTTGAAGGCCATGTTACTAGCATCTGTAAAACCGCATTCTTCCATCTTAAAAATATATCTAAACTACGGCATATGCTCTCAATGAAAAATGCAGAACAGTTAGTTCATGCGTTCATGACCTCAAGGCTAGATTACTGTAACGCTTTACTGGGTGGTTGTTCCGCTCGCCTGATAAATAAACTACAGCTCGTACAAAATGCAGCAGCTAGAGTTCTTACTAGAACTAGGAAGTATGACCATATTAGCCCAGTTCTGTCAACACTGCATTGGCTTCCTGTTAAACATCGTATAGATTTTAAAATCTTGCTAATTGCTTACAAAGCACTAAATGGTTTAGCTCCCCAGTACCTGAGCGAGCTCCTAATTCATTATAGTCCTTCACGTCTATTGCGATCTCAGAATTCAGGCCAGCTGATAATACCTAGAATATCAAAATCAACCGCAGGCGGTAGATCCTTCTCCTATTTGGCACCTAAACTCTGGAACAATCTTCCTAGCATTGTTCGGGAAGCAGACACACTCTGTCAGTTTAAATCTAGACTAAAAACGCATTTCTTTAACCTGGCATACACATAACACATTACCAATTTATATTTTCAAATCCGTTAAAGGATTATTAGGCTGCATAAATTAGGTCAGCCGGAACCGGGAACACTTCCTATAACACATGATGTACTCGTTACATCAGAAGAAGAATGGCATCTACGCTAATATTAGTCTTTCTGGTTATCCCGAGGTTCACCGTAGTCAACCGGATCCGGGCCGTATCCAGGTGAGACCAAGGACCTACGCCTTGACACGACCACAACGCAGCCCTGAAGTATCAGCAGAGATTGAGTCAACTAGATCATCCACTGTGAGGGCCTCATTGACACGACAGCCACGACACAGTTCCTCAACAACCGTCCATACCGGCGTGATGAATACGATCCTCAATTGGATGGAACTGGAATAAATACTTTGAATGTTGCGATCCTATTGGACTTACGATGGCAACCTGAATCGTAACAAAGCACTATTGGCCAGAGGAGAACTGGCCCCCCGACTAAGCCTGGTTTCTCCCATGGTTTTTTTTCTCCATTTAAACACCTATTTGCCACTTGTCTGCCACCTGATGTCACCTGATGGAGTTTGGGTTCCTTGCCGCTGTCGCCTTTGGCTTGCTTAGTTGGGGACACTTGACATTTGACTTGACATTTGATATTCAACAGTGCTTTGATCTACCTGCATTGACACTATTCTTTAAGAGCTGCTGTGCAGCCAAATAATGTACCAGTTATCAATGTAAAGCTGCTTTGACACAATCTACATTGTAAAAAGCGCTATATAAATAAAGGTGACTTGACTTGACTTTAATGTGAGAACTGTCTGAAAGCCTAACTGAGTTGTAAATTCCATATGCGAATGGGTTTGCCGTGACAAAGTTATTCTATTCATTCATGCTTTGGATGGTTGTTTAAAGCCGCTGGTCTTGCGTCAGATGAAGTAGCAGGTAAGTATCTAGCACCAGAGTTGTTAGCACTACGTTTGCAGCACGGACCAGAAGAACATTCGTAGAGGCATAATCCAAGGCACGCGCCGTTGCCGGCAACTGTAGTAGAGAGTTGAGATGGCGTCTCTCAACCCCAGGGAAGTCGTGGGGTGGTCGTGGCCTAATGGATAGAGAGTCGGACTTGTAACCCAAAGGTCATGGGTTCGAGTCTCAGGTCCGGCAGGGATTGTCGGTGAGGGGAGTGAATGTCCAGCCCTCAATACCACGACTGAGGTGAGACCCTTGAGCAAGGCACCGTACCCCCAACTGCTCCCTGGGCGCCGCAGCAATGGCTGCCCACTGCTCCGGGTGTGTGTTCACGGTGTGTGTGTGTTCACTGCTGTGTGTGTGCACTTGGATGGGTTAAATGCAGAGCACAAATTCCTAGTATACCCTAGTATGGGTCACCATACTTTGCCACATGTCACTTCACTCACTCACACTTTTTAAAAAACGGGACTGAGACTAAGCGTACACCAATGGGAAATTGCCAGTGAACACATACCGTTCCCACATCCACAGTCAAGTGGTGGTTTTGTACTTTTTAGAGTTGTGTCTTTGGCTGTTTTGTTTTTTGTTGTTTCTTTTGTCCTGTTCTCTGTGGAGGTGTCTATGTAAAATCTAAGAATGTAACTGTCTGTGTTAATTTTTAACTGTGATAATTGAAGCTAAGGGTATGTTTTGCTATGTTTGGGTATATGATTTTATATGATTCTTGGTGGGTTTTCTAAAATAAATTTGCAAATGAATTGATGTTTCCCTATGAGTTTAATTTGATTCTGCCTTTCAAGTTCCTCATATGTAACGGTGGTTTTTAATGAGCTATCCGGAGTTAATTTATTGACAGGATTAAAGGCCTGTCTGGCGCCCGAACAAATCAATAATATAAAATAAATTATGAAATTTTTAAAAGTTGAGTGGCTACCACCGCTACAGCGGCGAGTGCCTTTTTAAAGATGCCTCTCCGTCTGTGCATTTCTGGATGCGGTCATTTCCTGTCCTCATCTGAGGGCCATGATCGCTGTCTCACATGTTCACCCCCAGGATTGGTTTGCAGTTGACCTGAATGACATGTACTTTCATGTCTTGATTTTATCTCAACATAGAACATTCCTACGCTTTGCTTTTGAGGGTCGAGCTTATCAGTGCAAGGTCCTCCCCTTTGGGCTGTCCCTGAGCTAAGCTGTCACCAAACATTCAGCCCCTGGTCAGACCTTGCCTTTCTACGGTGTGGAGTCCTGATACCCCAGCCCGGATATGTGCCCAAAGTTCCCACCACTCCCTTTAGAGACCAGGTGGTGAACTTGCAAGCACTGCCCCTGGAGGAGGCAGACCCAACCCTTGCATTGCTGTGTCCCGTTCACGCATTGCGTGTTACGTGGACAGCATGCAGAGCTTCAGAAGCTCTGAGCAGCTCTTTGTCTGCTTTGGAGGTCAGCAGAAGGGAAAGGCCATCTCCAAGTAGAGGTTGGCCCACTGGATAGTGGATGCCCTCGCCTTGGCGTACCAGTCCCAAAGCGAGCCGTGCCCCCTCGAAGTGATGGCTCACTCCACTCAGAGTGTTACTTCTTCCTGGGTGTTGGCGCATACGGCGTCTCTCTGGCAGACATCTGCAGAGCTGAGGGCTGGGCAACACCTAACAACTTTGCAAGATTCTTCAAGTTGAGAATCTCCCAGTTGAGCCAGTTTCTTCCCATGTGTTAAGTATAAACAGGTAATGTGCAGGAAGGCTGGCTCTGTGTATCGCTTGCAGCACCATCCCCTCCAGCGTGGGGATAATCTCTGTGTATCGCTTGCAGCAGCATCCCCTCCAGCGTCTACTTTGCTCTTTAGGTGAATTCCCCACTCAGCATCCCTGAATTGAGTTCCTCCAGCATCCTTGGGAAGTCAGACACAGCGGAGGCGTCTGACACCAGGCCCAGTACTTGTGTGCATGTCGTCCCTTGTACTGGGCTATATGCCCATATGCTTTGATTCCCCCATGATAATCCCATATGTGTACTTTCCACAGGCAGTTCTGCTCCCTCCTGTCTCAGGTAGTAGTTCCTTCCTTGCTAGGTAGGACCTATCGCAGAGATCTTCCAAATGTAGCACTGCCCCACAGGTCAGTCCATATGTGTGTCCACCACACATTACCTTCCGTCGGCAGGGTGTGGCCTCCTTGGTGTCCCTCTTCATTGTACTAGGCATGCTTCCCCAGCGTTAACAACTCTGGTTGTGGCTGAAAAAAATTGAGAACCAAAACACTCTTCCAGTGTAACAACTTGAAAGAGGAACAGCAGCTACGACCGTCTCTCTGGTAAGCCTTGTCCCTTTCATCCCATTGGTATGGCGGACTATTTGCTTTAGGGTAAGTGGGGCGCTGGGTGGGTTATGACTGTGTGAGGGCAGTTGCCAAAAGGGCACGCTATGTCTCCAACACTCATAACATGGTTCAGTAACTGTGGCGCTTTCCATAGGGACCCCAATACGTCAGTATCGACATAATGTCAAACGGGACTGACTGACTGGGAACGTCTCAGTTATTGATTATTGGTTAGTGCGAGCCGGGTTTATATACCCGTATATCCAGATAGGAGTGGCTTGGCATGCAAATCTCACTCACCAATATTCATTGGCCCATTTTTAACTACTCAGAGGAGATTGGGGCTCCCAAGTGAGACCCCAATTTGTCAGTGTCGACATAATGTCTCCGTTCCCTCTTTGAGGGAATGAGGGTTATATCAGTAACCGAGACATTACCTTTTATTTCATTGATATTATATTATCTGCAAGTACAGTTTCTGTTTTTAACAAATGTACTTCTAAGATTTGAAATACACTACAAGTACACAAGCACAATTCAGTGCACTTCTTTTTCACAAGGGTGTGATTTTTAGGTTTTTACTTACTGTTTGAAGTCAGAAGAGTCCATCCCCAAATTTAGTTTGCTTAGGTTTAGGGCAGGGCCGGAGTGGAACTCATTTTCAGCCCTGGAGTTTCATGCCTTAGACCGGCCCACTTTAGTTCACGACTGTACTGTTCTCTACAACAACAAAAAAAATAATTATAGTACAAAAAATGCTAAAATTTGATATAGAGTCATTTTTATTGTTATAATAATGATTTTATAATGTGAACCATTGATTAATTCTCTAGCCATCTAGTGACTAGTAAAAAATTCATGTTATTTTAATTTTTTTAAAAGTGTTTGCTTTCCAGTAGATGGCAGCAATCGTCCACTAAACCCAGGCACATTTTTCATGTCTATCACTCTGAATTAAATTGTTAAATGTAGATCTTTTTTAAAGTGGATTTAACAAAAAATATTAATAAAGTATATTAATTATTAAATTATTACAAATTGAAGCAAATAAATAACAAAAATACCATAAATCCCCCAAAACTGCACAACTTTTACAATATTATATTTGTTTAAAAAAACTTACATTGTTACAAAATCACATTTTATGTAATGTCTGGTTATGTAAGCTAGTTGTACAGAAAAATGAATATTGTTGCCCAATGTGTAATAGCAGGAATGGGCAGTATTTATGATACATGTATTTCAAATACATATTTCAAATACAAAATAGTATTTTGTAATTTGTATTTGATAGGGTTGATGAAAATGGCTTTGTATTTTGTATCAAAATACTTTAGTGTTTTGTATTTTTAAAATACTGTAAAATACTTTGTAAGAAGTCTACACGATGACATCATAAAAATGCGGCCTCTGATTGGTGCCTACTCAGTAGTTTGCCCAGACTTGTTGAGATCAGAAAAGAAAATTGATCCATATGGAAGGTGGTCAAGGTAAGAAACATGCAGGCTGCCATCTTTCCATTAATTTTTTTTCATAAATTGCTATAATTTTTAACAGTTCATGTTAAGTTTTGGTGTTCGTTTTAGTAGCGTAGGCTAAATAGTTTACATAATGTTCTTGAAAACTATTATACCGAGCAGCACCCCCTATATTTATGATTAACATTCATATGATGAATTAGTTAGAAACTAGTTGCTATGAACACAGGTGCCATCAGTTGTCTTCTTATGAATGACTTATTTGTCACTGAGTCAGTGTTGCTGATGCAAAGTAGGCCCTTCGTTACCAAACACCAAGTAACTAAATTAGGATACAATTATGAGTCATTCGCAAACTGTTAAACATTAAACTGTTGATTACTTTAAAACTAACCTTCATCTGGGAGATCACAGGGATATGTAAATATTTGATCTGTTAAAACCACAATATGTACATTTTCGCCGCTAGAGGTCGCTCATTCAAAACAAAGGCGTAGCTTGATGACGCCAAGATTGAGCGCGGAATCATGGGAGATGTTGTCTTCACGTCTACAGCTGGTGGAAAAGAATCAGGTCTCGGGCAGAAATCATGTTCATGGATGAGATTATTAATGTTATTGTAGTATGAACCAGAGCATGGCCGAGTGCTGTGAGAGCTGAACGAGGCAGCTGGAGCAATTGCTAATGAGAGACGAGCGCGACATGCATCTCGACAGCAACGGAACTTTTATTATGCCACAGTCACTGCTTCCGCTTCTTCCGGTCAAGCGTATGTGGGGTAACACAGTGCTGTTTATCATATTAGATACATTTGTGTGTTGAAAGTTGTTATAATGCTACTCTGTGCTTTCGCTCGGCGGCTACTACGAGACACTCATTGCACACTACAGTAAGATAAATCGATATTAGTCATGGTTAAACATGGTACTCGCGGTAAATCAACAATGAAACTAACTGTGAGCTATATAACATGATTAGTTTTCTGTCGATGAATGAATCCAAACAGTTGCCCATCTGTCTAATAAAACACATAATATACTAAAGTGTCTTTGATGTTTCCATGGTTTCGACAAAATAAAACCGGAAATCGAGGGTAATGATGTCATTGATAGGCGATGCACGGACACGGTCTGTGTCCTGGTTAAAATTGCTTATTTCTCTGGATTTAAACATACTTGGCAACATTTGGGATAATGTAAGTACACAAGTCAACAAAATATATAACACTGTTCTAGTGGTTTTTGGATATTTTAATCCAAAAATCCTACATATTGTGCCTTTAACTGGTTGCATATGTCAGATTTATTGCATGACTCGGGCAGAGAAAAGCTGTTGCTATCAAACATTGTTTACTTAATCAACTGAATCAGTATAATGGTGAAGGGATGATCAAATAGGCCAATTGATGGAAGGTTTGCGAAGAAATTTCATGCTCCCTTGTAAATGTATTTTTTAGTATTTTTAAAATACAAAAATACAGTAGTTTATTTTGATACATGGTGTGGCTGCTGTATTTTGTAGTTTATTTTGATACACTTAAAATTAAGGTATTTGGTATTTTATTTTAAAATACATTTTGATGTATTTTTGCCCAACCCTGTGTAATAGCATAGCAAGCAACATAGCATTGATAGGCCCTATATTTTATTTGCCTACTATTATTACGATATGAGGTATAGCTGCATACATGCCTTTATTTTTTGCATGTTTCCCCTCTTCCTTTTTATTTTTTTTACCTAAATCGGCCTCCGGTAGCTTGACCTTTTGTCTTACCATAATTTAGTGTTGATTTAGAACTTCTCCCGCTCCCCTCCAGACGTCACCTCATCCCTTCTTCTTGTATACTTTTGAGTGAGAGTTATTCTCCGGGCGCACACTCCAAGTCCCTCCCGACCAAGTTAATTTACCCACAGGGTGACATGATATCATTGACGTTACGTGCAAATGAGCTGTAAAAACCTGATCGCGCATTCGTTTTTTTTTTCTTGCGCGGGTGCCCCCCTGCCGCCCCGGAAAGATGCCGCCCTGGGCCGTTGCCCATGCCGCCCATGCCGCCCATGCCTAAATCCGCCACTGATTGGTTTTAAGGAAAAAGGTAAGCTACTCACCTTAGTACATTTGGCCACGTCGACATTTTCTAGATCATCCATATTTCAACCCAGTGCCATGACAACACCGGCCCTCGCGGCCAAAAAACAGACCGGCCCACCGGGAATTCTCCTGGTGCTCCAGATTAGCCAATCCGGGCCTGGTTTAGGGGCTTGCTGAAATCCTTAACCCTAAGTATGAGCAACAGTAATAAAGATGTTTGCCTTAGCAAACACCACTAACCAGTTCCAAACAGTAGTCTAATCTCAAATCAATTCAGATCAGAGCCTTCATACTTTGGAGAATCACAGACTCTTGCCAAATACAGTGCATAAATCAGGTCACTGATGTCATCAGATATGCTTTTAAAGATATCAGGATCATCCCAGATCAACTTCAAAGTGCAGGCGTATGTCAGCAATATAACACACATACTTTATGCCATTACTTCAAACACATGGGTCGTGATAAATTTATGTGGCCATAAAAGAGGATTTTGGGCTTCTCACAAACTGTTTGACATCTGGGCTCAATTTTTGGCGTAGCGTATACAAGAGTGCAGTAGGCCTTTGTTCTCTTGAGGGGTGTCAGGCAGGGGGTCCGTGCATGCTGCAGGCCTGCGGTTAACAGTCCAAAAGAGGAAGAGGGGCTGATCTGGAGGTGTAGCTTACAGCAATTTACCCTTTAATCTCACAATACAGTTTAGCAGGATCTGCTTCTGTTTTGGACGTAAGGGTCCCCTGTTTTTTTCTATTCCTAGTGTAAAAGCTTTATAGTTTATATCCAGTATTTATAACATCTTAAATAAACACCATAAATCTGCTTCATAACGCATTAGTAATTGTGCTGTAGGCACCATGCAGTTGTGTATTTGCTAAGGCAAGCATTACTACACCGAAAAAAAGTGTATTTTTTTTTTTTTTTTCACTCAGAATTGCTAGTAAATTTCACAATTAATTACAAAGAAACAACAGCTAACACATTTAATTAAATGTGAAATTTTGAAGTTACAGCTTTGTACTATTTGTACTATTGCTCAAAGGTACGATTAGTATTTGAAGCATTAAACTTTTTTTTTTTCCTGTACAACAATAACATAACTGGGTAACACTTTAGAATACTGATCCTTCGTTAATGAATAACTACACAGGAACAAATGAGTAATGCATTATTAACACTCTAGTAACTACTATTACCTAACAAGAAACTCTGATTAATGAATTAGTAAGTAATAGTGCTCAGTTGAATGTGGTAGTTCACTATTAGCTAATCAGTAACTACTGTTTTTTTATACCTACTATATTCAGAACTACTATATACAGGTTCATAATTAACATGAATGATGCATAATGTATAATTAATTCCAAAGTAAAGGTCATGGTAACCCACTAGTAATGACTGAAGTATTACCAAATACTTAAGAAGGATTTACTAATTATTTGGATTAGTATTCTAAAGTGAAAAACATAACTCTCTAGTAACTACTGAAGTCATTGTAAACTTTTGAGGTTTTTGTACATTTTTGTACAGTTTTGTACAGTAATTACTTCTGATGTATTTGGTAACACTTAAGTAATTACTAGTGGGTTACCATGATCTTCACTTTAGAATACCAAATAAGTAGTAGTTCCTTTAGAATTATGTAGTAACTCTTGAGTTATTACTATCCAATACTTTACAATGACTTCAGTATTTACTAGAGAGTTATCATGTTTCTCACTTTAGAATACTGATCCAAATTTTTAGTAATTCCTTCTGAAGGATTTGGTAATACTTCAGTCATTACTAATGGGTTACCATGATCTTCAGTTTAGAATTAATTATACATTATGCATTATTCACATTAATTATGAACCTGTATATAGTAGTTCTTAGTAGTTCTCTGGGAGGTATGAAAGAAAAGGTCGTTACTGATTAGCTAATAGTGAACTACCACCTTCAACTGAGCACTATTACTTACTAATTTATTAATCAGAGTTTCTTGTTAGTTAATAGTAGTTACTAGAGTGTTAATAATGCATTACTTATTTGTTCCTGTGTAGTTATTCATTAATGAAGGATCAGTATTCTAAAGTGTTACCCATAACTGCTGAAGTGTAGTATGGTGCATCATTGGAGAAATTAACTAGCTGGTTACTGTTTCACAAAACTTTAGCTTTCTCGGACACGCATTGTTCGAACCAGGGGTGTGTTTCCCATACAATTACGGAACTCATTGCTTAACCACTGTAGTATGATGCATTATTGTAGAAACTAACTAGTTAGTCATGACTGTTTCCTGAATCCACAGTAACAGATTTCATATTTTACTAAAGAGCATGATTTATTTAAGTCCACATGTTATACTAACAAGAAACTGTTTCTAACCACAGGTTGAGATCTGTAGTTCCAATCACACAAGTTTGCAATGCTGTTTGCAAATGTTTGGTGGAAGTATGGTTTCAGGAATGGCCAAATTGTTGAACTGGTAATGATGGAACTTGCGACCATAGTTGGCTGCATGTATGCTTCTAGAATGCATGCTTGTAATCACAGGTCGAAGGCTGTAGTTCCAACCACACAACTTTGTGAACGTTCATTGGAACTATGGTTTCGGGAAACACAGAATCGTTGAAGTATGATGCTAACGACCCTGCTACATTCCCAATCAATAGAGTGCAACAGTGCCTGTCCCCTTTTTCAGCGGCGCTTGTTCTGGAGTTATTTTTTTCAATATTGACACCCTTAGTAAATATGAGCAAAGGCGGCTGTGAAAATAAATTTGCATTGTTTATCCTTTTGATCTTTCATTTAAAAAATTCACAAAATTCTAACCTTTCATTGAAGTAAAACAATTGAAAGTGGGGGGAAACTCACATTATGAAATAAATGTTTTTCTCCAATACATGTTGGCCACAATTATTGGCACCCTTAGAAATTCTTATGAGTAAAATATCTCTGAAATATATTCCCATTCATATTGACATTTTTTTAGCACACCAGGGTGACCAAGAGCATGAAATTGTCCAGCCATGACTTCCTTAAGGACTTAAGGAGGACAGTTTGAGTGGCCAAAGACTCTCCAAGGATCACAGCTGGAGAATTGCAGAAATTAGTTGAGTCTTGAGGTCAGAAAGTCTAAAAAAAATGACCAAACAGCACCTACATCACCAAAAGTTGTTTGGGAGGGTTTCAAGAAAAATCCTCCTCGCTCATCCAAAAACAAACTCCAGTATATTCAGTTGTCAGACACGACTGGGACTTTAAAAAGGACCTGGTTCTGTAGTCAGATGAAACTTTAAAAAAAAAGAGCATTTTAGCAGCAAACCCACCAGATGGGTTTGGTGCAAACAGGGATAAAAAGTAGCCCATGCCCACTGTTAAATATACTGCTGGATCTTTAATGCTGTGGGCCTATTTGTTTTGCTGGAGGTCCTGGACATCTTGTTCAGATACATGGCATCATGAATTCTATCAAATACAAACAGATAAAAATCAAAACCTGAATGCTTCTGCTAGAAATCTTATAATGGGCCATGGTTGGATCTTCCATCAGGACAATTATCCAAAACAAACATCAAAATCAACACAAAAATGTGTCACTGATCACAAAATGAAGCTTCTGCCATGTCCGTCCTAGTTCCCTGACCTGAACCCTATAGAAAATGAGTGGAGTGAACTGAAGAGAAGAAGCATCAACATGGAGCTGGGAATCTGAAGGATCTGGAGAGATTCTGTATGAAGGAATGGTCTCTGATATCTTGTCAGGTGTTCTCCAAACTCATCAGGGATTATAGAAGAAGACTTGGGTGCCAATAATTGTGGCCAACGTGAACTAGAGAAAAACATTTATTTCATAATGAGCTTTTCCCCCATTTTCAATTGTTTTACTTAAATGAAAGGTTAGAATTTTGTGAATTTTTTTGAATGAAAGATCAAAAGGATAAACAATGCAGATTTATTTTCACAGCCGCCTTTGCTCATATTTACTAAGGGTGCCAATATTTGTTGAGTGCACTGTGTATGTGTATATATATATATATATATATACACACACAAACATTTCAGTATTTTGAGAGCATTGGAGATTGATTTGACTACATAATTCGCAGTGCTTCATGGGAGTGGGCGGAGCTAAAGAGCTTGTTTCTTGTTGCTTTTTCAACTCTCTGATTGGTGTAAAATTCTGTAAAGCATCATGGGTAGTGTAGTTTTTCACCAGGAATTGAACTGTTAAACATGATTATTTAAAAAATTAGCTAAAAATAATCCAGGCTGACCATGGATTAACAACCTCGTAGCTCACAGTAGGTCTGTTTTTAAAGGTTTGGAAGTTATCTTTCAAAATCAATTTCCTTATGGAAGAGTTTTTACTTCTGGAACCCAACTGTTGCACTTTATACACTTGCACGCAAGCAAACAAACTAACTAATAATAATAATAATAATAATAATAATCTTTCTCTTTTCTGCATTTCTCCTCTGCTCTACCTTGTTTCCTAATCTATAACTTTCTAATAAACATGCCATTGTATACTATGAATATTGTTAGCTCTGACAAATGACATATTATCCTCTATTGTTGTAACATATGGGACAGGACAACGGAGTTGGAGATCCACGTGCAGGCTTTATTAATATGAGCATAGTCGTACAGGCAGAGGTCAATCACCAGCAAACAGATACAAGAGGGAAAGGCAAAAGAGTAATCCAAACACAGGCTATGATCAAGGCAGGCAGCAAACGATCATCAAACAAAGAAACAGTCCAGGGTCAAAAACACAGGCAAGGAACAAGGAACATGGAGACAAGGTAGAAAACAAGGCTAAACAATACTCAGCAATGTGTGTGTGTTTGAGTGCAGCTTATAAAGTGTCACTGATGGGAAACAGGTGTGAGTGTGTGATTGGTTCCTAGATGGGGAATTGTGGGAAATGGAGTCCATATGACAACAATAGAACACAGACCCAGGGCACATGTAACAGAGCCCCCCCTCAAAGGAGTGGCTACCAGACACTCCTAAACAGTCCAGGAGGGAGGTGGACCGTAGGCGGAACAGGGGGCGGGATGGAGGGCCAGGTCCATGGAGAGGAAGGCGGCCTGGAGACTGAGGCAGGGCAGACGGCCAGGGCGAAGGCGGCTAAACAGACGGCCGGGTCGACAGGCTTGAAGACCCCCACGGCGGAGCAGACGACCACCAAAGCAGTTCAGATGGGCTTGAAGACCCCCACGGCGGAGCAGACGACCACCACTGCAGGTCAGATGGGCTTGAAGACCCCCACTGTAGCTCTGATGGGCTTGAATACCCCCACGGCGGAGCAGATGACCACCACTGCAGCTCAGATGGGCTTGAAGACCCCCACGGCAGAGCAGATGACCACCACTGCAGCTCAGACTGGCTTGGAATGTCCTCTCTGGTCATGTCCTCTCTGGTCACAGTTCAGGAACAACCTCTGTGGTTGCGTCGGGACAAACGGACAGTTCTGGTATGACCTCTGCGGTCATGTCGAGGCAGACAGGAAACTCAGAGACCACCTCCGTGGTCGTGTCAAGGCAGACAGGAAACTCAGGGACGACCTCCGTGGTCGTGTCAAGGCAGACAGAAAACTCAGGGACGACCTCCGTGGTCGTGTCAAGGCAGACAGGAAACTCAGGGATGATCTCCGTGGTCGTTTCAGGGCAGACAGGAAGTCCATAGCCCACGAGGTTAGGTTCTGGGACCGTGGCAAACTCTGGAGTGGACTCACGGACTGAGGCGGACTCTGGATTGGACTCATAAGTTGAAGAAGGCTCAGAAGTGAACTCATGGGTTGGATCAGGCTCTGGAGTGGATTCAAGGACTGGAGCGGATGTGTGCGCTGCCATCTTGGCTGAGGGCTCAGGCGTGGCAGCCATCTTGGCTGAGGGCTCAGGATTGGCAGCCATCTTGGCTGAGGGCTCAGGCGTGGCAGCAATCTTGGCTGAGGGCTCAGGCGTGGCAGCCATCTTGGCTGAGGGCTCAGGCGTGGCAGCCATCTTGGCTGAGGGCTCAGGCGTGGCAGCCATCTTGGCTGAGGGCTCAGGCGTGGCAGCCATCTTGGCTGAGGGCTCAGGCATGGCAGCCATCTTGGCTGAGACAGGACAGGGCAAATGTTCATAGACGGCCCTCTTTTGCCGTGACAGGACAAGGTGAAAGTTCATAGACGGCCTCCTTAGCCGTGACGGGACAGGGCAAATGTTCATAGCTAAGTACCACTGACACCTCTAGAGGGTCTGCAGCAGATGCCGCCACCTCTGGAGGTTCTACAGTGGTACCATTGGAAAACAGGGAGGAATCATAAATGGCCTCTGTGGCTGGTTCTGGGCAAGACAAAAGTCCACAGACACTCATAAAAGCCGCTGGATCTTGGTGTGGCTGAGGTACAGGCAGAGGTCAAACACCAGCAAACAGATACAAGAGGGAAAGGCAAAAGAGTAATCCAAACACAGGCTATGGTCAAGGCAGGCAGCATACGATCATCAAACAAAGAAACGGTCCAGGGTCAAAAACACAGGCAAGGCAAGGCAAGGCAAGGCAAGGAACAAGGAACACGGAAACAAGGTAGAAAACAAGGCTAAACAATACTCAGCAATGTGTGTGTGTTTGAGTGCAGCTTATAAAGTGTCACTGATGGGAAACAGGTGTGAGCGTGTGATTGGTTCCTAGATGGGGAATTGTGGGAAATGGAGTCCATATGAAAACAATAGAACACAGACCCAGGGCACATGTAACAATTGTAAGTCACTTTGGATAAAAGAATGGGTATGAATGATGCCTCAAATCATGTGGCTTGTGTAAGGAGATGTGCATGTGATATTAATTCAGTCTTACAGTTTCTGCTTGTCTTACAATTAAATGTAAGAAGAAAAAAAAAAAAAAAAAAGAATAATACAGAAAGAATTAAGGACCTAAGTCATATCTAGAGATCAAGGGACTTTTGCATATAAACTGCTTAGACTATACAAGTCTAAAAGTTTTTTTTTCCCTTACTCAGTTACATACTGTTAAATCTTGAAAAAGTAAGACTCCTTATCCCTGGGCTAACTGCTAGTTGGTCAGACTAGTTCTTTAAACATGGTCTTAATGTAATGGCTGTGTTTATGCAACTTGCCTTGTGGGTGGATTCTTTTGACTTTGAACACCATAGCATTGAGGTGGCAAGTTTTACACAGGCAATTACCACCAACATTTTCTTCAGACCTTCTAGTTTAAGAAAGCCATCTTCAGGTGCTTGTTAAAATATGACTTGAATTTGCAAGGACATGTATCCTCTAATATCATTTTAAATCCAGGTGTAGCTTTTGGCTCTGCTAGCACTAGTTACAGTCTGCCAAATAAACTCACTTTGAGTCAACTTGTAACTTTTAGGACCAGATGTACTCTAAGCAGAGGAAACGTGAAGAAGCAAGAATTCAGGTGTACACATAAACTTGTAAATCTTTGACAAGCTTCTTTCCATTCCAAAGAAAGCCTCACCCATTTGTTTAAGGTTTAAGTATTTGAAATGGAAATAAAAATGTTGTATTGAACGTTTTTTATATCCAAATCAGAAGGCAGCACATGCAGCAACAGCATGCATTTATCATTGCAAGAATCTGAATATGAGGATACAATTAAAATATTACTATAGAATGTTCAAGTCATCCAACACAGAATTTGGAATTTGGGTTCTAAACGGAAATTTTATTTATAAAATCAGTTATTTAAATTCAACATATATGATATTACAAGCTTTAAGACATGCTTCAGTGCCCTCTATGTAGAAAAGCATACAAAATCACTTTCCAGGAACCTCACACTTATTGTACACTCATCTGTCCTGATAAAACACTCCCTCATTCTCTCTTGTCTGCGCCATCCAGGATTGACTGTGCAATTAGAGCCAAAACAAGGAAGATATCAAATGATTTATTTTTTTGTTTGCTTGCACAGCATGTACAGTGTGACTATAATCTCTTTATACTTATTTTCTTTGGATATACATATTGGTAAGATACAGATTACACAGTTATATAATCTAAGATAAGAATAAAAATGAGCTGGACTAATACGTCATTCAGTACAATCAATTTTATTACAATGCACAAAGAAAACATTCCAAGATTATGCAATTTAAAATGAACCAATACCTCTTTAACAAAGGTGGTCTAGAACTATAATAAATCCATAAAAATGGTCCTTCTATTTTTTTTCATCCAAAGCAATATGAAATTATATTAATGTTTTTCATTATTTAACAAAACATCAACTATAGGTGCAATTTAAGTAATACTGTATACCACCAACACTTTTTAAACATTTAACAACATTTCACAAGAAGTTGATAATAAACCAATAGATACACTGTTTAAAATGAAGACAAAAATATTATGTGTGAACTTGAGGAGAAATTACTTCATACAGTCACTAAAAATCACCAAAACACCAGCTGATTAAAAGTCATTTGCAAAAATGGCTCAAGTTTGACTAGAGTTTCTAAATTCTTTCTAGGGCCACTGTACATGTTTTATATAATAAACCTGTTTGTAGTCCTCATGGTATAGAAATGATTGAAACAACACTCTGTCTTTCCTTGTTTGCCCTGTCATCTATTCCTGCTGCTGTGTTTTTGATGTGGAAATTTGCAACAAAGGGGAAAAGAGGAAAAAAAATTACAAAACCCATGAAAAAGACACTCTATTCTCCTACACATGAATGAGAATGGTTGCATAACAGAGAACCCAGTAGCAAATGATTTTGACAGTACAACAACCATTGCAATTTCCTCCTACACAATTTTCAGTATTTGAACATTTACACAGGTGGCTTTTGCTTTCAGTGAACATTCATGAAAAGCAGAACACTCCTTTGGAAATGTGGTCAGATCACAATGGGAGATTTGAATGCATATGCACATGTCACAGTTGACCATGTTTGTTTCCCCTCCATCATGACCATGCTTTTTTGTATTGATATCAAAAAGTGTTTGTTAACAATGTGCATTTGCATGCTTATCATGTTTAAGAGCTTAAGAGCTCTATAATATTTGATAATATTTAAGCTCAAATGTGAGGTCATCTTAGGGCCAGTTTGGGTTTAACAATGTTCATGGTCTGTTTCTGGTCACATATGATATCAATGAATTATATTATTCTGAAAGCTGTTGGGTGACCTGAACAAAATATACCCACAATGACACACTGTCATTAAATTGTCATTAAATTTATCTTTATTTACAAAAAAATTAAAATAATGTTACTAAAATTTTGTTTATTATTGTATTGGTAATGTACATTATGGTGTTTTGTCTTACATTTTCTATTATTTAGTGAATGTTCATTGTATTATTTTAGTGTCACATGTGTGTGGTGTTTTGTGTTTGTATGTATGATCCTGTGCACTGAATCATGTGGCTTCCTATTTTACCACATGTATTATCAGTACATTTAAAGGTAATGGTGGTAGTTTAAGAAGATTGGAATATTAACATTATTTCACTTAATGAAATATACAGTTATAGTTTGTAAAATATACAGACACCAATATGCCATCCATAATACCTGAAATATTGAAACATCACCATATTTTTTATGGTGAATTTCGGGCAACCACAACTGCCATTTTAAATTACTGCAAATTTAACAGGATTTTTTTTTTTTTTTTTTTTACAGTGACTTAATTTAAATGAAAATACAAATATATTAAAACATTTGAATTTGCATTCACACTTAACAAAGGTACAACATTAATGAAAAAACATAAATAGCTTCAAGGTGTGCAAGTAAGTACTGAAATATACAGCAAAACTTTAA
Source organism: Mylopharyngodon piceus (assembly GCA_039654765.1). Classification (NCBI taxonomy): domain Eukaryota; kingdom Metazoa; phylum Chordata; class Actinopteri; order Cypriniformes; family Xenocyprididae; genus Mylopharyngodon; species Mylopharyngodon piceus. The sequence continues at coordinate 1,900,224 of CM077448.1, read as the reverse complement.
ACAGCTAAGATTCACTCTTTTGGACTTGATCTAGTGCCTTTAAGTAATACAGTAGATGTTCAAAAAATTGAGACTTGCAAACCACCAAACACACGTGTCACACGTGTCTCTGCTTCTCCTCTCTATCTTCCCCATGTGTCTCTGGCTTTCTTTCCATACATTTGAGAGAGTTGTTTTCACCTGTGGAGCCAAATTTTCAATTTCAGACTGAATCCCAAACCTCTGGCTAATCTTTTGCTACTGATATCCCAGTTTTTACAGTAATGACATAAACAACCATATTTTTCCATACCACAGTGTTGGCTGGCATGTCCATTTGTCATGTTGACGTGAGTAGGTGTGTATGGTCTTGTGTAAGAGTTGTAGTGAATGTAAATAGCAGGTCTGAGGACTGGGAAGCAGCTCATTCCAGGAACAGCAGTATGGCAACCCTCTGGAGACTGACCTGAATGATTTAACAATATCTGACCGGTGCCTGTAAGAGAGTTCGCTGACAGGAGGCTGTTACTGTGAAGTATATTAGGCAACATTTCCAATCCGATCTCAAGGGAAAACAAAACTATGTTACGAGGGGGTGATTTTGTATGATTTGAATCTAACAAAACGTACGGTTTTTAGAAACAAAGTAAGCATGAAGGTCTACACCTAAATATAACTGGCACAGGGGTTTAAGCAGATTGTACCAAATTGTATAAATGAGATTTTACAAATTCATATGAATTAGCCACCAATTCGCTAAGACATAATAAATAGTCACAAATTGCCATAAGTGTCACATGCACACCAGAATCCACCGCTTCAGCCATAGGAGCAAACTCTCCAGTCTACTAATCATCCTCACCTGTCAGTCATTATCTTCCCAATTCCTCCATAGGTTGCAACTTAGGCAGCTGACTTGTTACCTCACTGCCCTTTCAGGCAATGACTTTGCAGGCAGCGTTTGTGCACGAAGGCACCTCACCAAACTGATTTCGAACAGACTTCTTAGGCAGTGTAACGGTTTAATGATCTACAGCAAACTAATGCGAGCTTTGGTGATAACTAATTGAATATTTAATTACTACAATTAATTTCTCACTAGAAATGCCATCAAAAGTGGAAAACAATGGCAAAAAATGTACATTTACACACAAACTGACCACTAACCGCAACTTTCAGACACCATCTTTATTTTTAAGCTCAGCTGTCACAGAATGGAAAGCTTAGGATTGTGGATATCAAAGACAGCGAAGGATACATCTATGCTGCCTTCAAAAATCGATCAGATGAAGGCATCTCATGAGACAGGAAGTGAAGCTAACTTTGGATTCAGACATGCCTTGATGCCTTCCTACTTTGGAATACATCCCTTGAAGGCAGCATTTTTCAGTTTTCGGATGCAGCCATAAATAAAGAACTTACCTTTCAGTCAGCGTCTGGCCTCGTTTGGGAGTACAGACTCACTAACCCATCTCAGTGTTACTCCAGTGTCGTCTTCTGTGTATCTCCAGTTGTTTTCTGCATCTGCTCCATGTTGTCTCCATCATTGTCTCATCTCCTGGCATCCACATGATCTCTATCGGCATCTGGTAAAGGATATTACTATTGAAGTTCATTATCTCCAAAGATATCTACTTTTCCATTGAACTGATTATCTTACCTGTGTTCTTCGTGCTGTACATTAACTGCTTGTGGTTCAGTTAACTCGGTGAGTCTGTATTAACCTTAAAATAAGATTGTGCTGACACTTTAAATCAATTCAAGCACATATAGCCTTGTGCAACACTGCAGCTTTACTGGGACTGGTGTTAATTCAAAACAATTTTCTTGGTTATCCGAATGTTAGAGAAAACATTAAGGAAACGTTCTATTTTATTATTTTGCAAACGTTATAGGAAAGTTACTTTTGAATGAAGACCAAAATTCTGAACAAACATTCTAATAATGTTACTGGAAGAATGTTCATTCAAAACGTTGGCAGAACGTTCTGAGAACGTTCCCTGTTAAATGGAAGAGTCTCCAGGTCTAAGATCTAAGGTGGGTCACAGTACTCTCAGTTGGGGCAGTTGGTGATATCATGGTTACCAGGGTAGGCAAAGCTCAAGATATGGTGTCCCAAACAGGACACCCTGTGGAACCTGGACTGTCCCTGATGAAATGTGTTGCTTGTCCCCAATGTGTTGTTTGTTCATACTGTACCTCAGATATCAATGGAGATCTTACTTATGTTTCATTTTTGTTTAGTATCAATTTTGATTTAGAAATATCAATGAATTATCAATTTTGTTTTAGAAGATGTTTCTCCTAGTTTCTCCTTCTCACTCTTAAAAATAAAGGTTCTTTTTTGGTATCTATGGTTCCATGAAGAACCTTTAACATCTATATAGCCTAACCTGAATTGTACAAAAAGTTCTTTATTGTGGAAAATAGTTTTTCTGATGGGTTTTTCTGAATGTTCCCATTCAGTCAGTCACGTTCGATGTTACGTCGATACTGACGAAATGGGGTCTCACCTGGGAGCCCAAACACCTCCAAGTGGTACAAAACAAGCCAATGGGAATTGGCCAGTGAGATTTACATGCCGAGCCACACCCCCGGCATCCGGGTATAAATAGGACCGGCATACTCACTTCCATTCATACTTTTGCTTCGGAGCCGAGCGGTTGTACAGCGATCGCTCTTTTCAATTCACCTCTATTGAGAGTAAATTTCTGAGCAAATAACAGCAATTTTAATTGCTATCAGGAGAACACTCCGAAAACAGCAATTTTAATTGCTATTTTGCTTGCAGCTCGTCGTGGGATCTCTCTGCAGGTGTGATGGCGCAATCCAGCGGTGTTTGCATCCAGCTTGCTGTGCACACAGGGCAGCATTCACCCCTGGGCGCTTCGGCTAAGAGTATTTCCCTAAAAGAGCAAGCACGGCAGCGAATGTCTTTTTAAAGACGCCTCTCTGTCCGTGCATTCCTGGATGCGGTCGTTTCCTGTTTTCATCCGATGGCCACGGTCGCTGTGTCACATGCCTAGCATGTTGATACAGCGTTCGTGGGTGATTCATGTTCTCGAGGGAACATGATCACGTCGACACGCAGGTCGTGACTCTCCTTTCTCGTAAAGTCTTGAGTCCCCTTTGTTGTTGCCCAGCCGCCGCTTGTGTGTAAAAGCACAGCCGCGGGTCTGTTCAACACTTTGGGAGACTGAGGGTTACAGCGAGAGCTTTCCGCCGGGAAAACCCCCACGGATCTCCCGCTCCTCAGCGTGTCGTGTGCCGGTGAGCTGCCTGCTGACAGCACGTGTTGCTACGGCAACCCAGCGCGTCGTTGGGCGCTCCGGATGAGGATCAGATGTCGATAGCTGCATCGGTGAGAGCTATCACTCTCTGGAGAGAAAGATGAAGCTGAGCTTTCCGCTTCGGCGGTGTTTGCTCATGCTGAATCGGATTCAGAGTTGATAGCCATGCTTTCCCGGGCCGCCGTGCGCTCAGATTCGCTCTGAGCGATCGCGGCTGGTGGATTGGTTCTGGGCTCGGAGCGCGACGCAAAAGATCGCCTCGCCCCGCTCCCATGCCTTTCTTCCCGGAAGTGCATGAAGAACTTTGGCAGTATGGAGGCACATTAGTGCCAAAATCTGTTCAAAGTTTTTCCTCTCTCACTACCCTCGTCTGTGGGGCGGTCAAGGGGTTCATGGGGTTCCTCAGGTGGATTGTGCAATTGCGGTGCATTTATGCTCTCAAAGTGCTGCCACCTGGAGGAATCATCTGTGGCTCCCATCCAGTGCCTGTGAGGTAATGGCAGCTCTAGCTGTTAAGCCTTACGGTGCTGCTGGACAGACTGCCTCCTTTTTGCATGCTATGATCATCCTGCTGGCCAAGGCAACGCACGAGGGTAGTTCTGAGCCGGGGTTGATGCAAGACCCGCGCATGCTGACTGACCTTGCCCTCTGGGCGAGAGAAGTCGCGGCACGGGCCCTCGGCCAGACGATGTCCACCTTTGTGGTCCAGGAACGGCATCTCTGGCTAAACCTTGCAGCGATGCGAGATGTCAACTCTCCGGTCATACAGGGTGTGCATGGGCAGTGAGCGACGCGCTGCTTCCTCCTTCTTCTCCTTCTGTTCTTTCGCCACAGGCATGGAGTGTGTGTTAGAGGAAGCGCTGCTTCCTCACGCCTCCTAGCCAGTCCCTCACGGGACCCTCGCCCTCGCTGCCCCTGCGGGCACATCTGTGTCTCCTTGGTGCCACTTGTACGGGCCTTGGGAGCCTCGCTAGAGCTTCCCAGCCCGTCCCGCTGGCCCATTCGGACAGTCAGACTCGGCTATGTGATTCAGTTTGCCAGGCGGTCCCCCAAGTTCAGTGGTGTCCTCTTTGCCTCATGGCAGACAAGGACGCCCCTGTCCTGTGAGTGGAGATTGCTTTCCTGCTGGCGAAGGACGCAATAGAGCCTGTCCCTCTAGCCGAGATGAAGGATTTTACAGCAAGCGTCCTTCATCGTACCCAAGATAGCGGTGGGTTAGGGCCAATCTGGAATCTCCGTGTCTTGAATCGGACCCTTTATAAGCTCCCGTTCAAGTTGCTCACGCAGGAATGCATCCTTATATGTGTTCGCCCCATGATTGGTTTGCAGCGATTGACCTGAAAGACACATACTCTTGTTTCACCTTGACACAGACCGTTTTTTTGCTCTGCTTCGAGGGTCGAGCATACCAGTACAAGCTCCTCCCCATTTAGGCTGTCCCTGTCTCCCCGTGTCTTACCAAAGCTGCGGAGGCTGCCCTTACCCTGCTCAGGGAGGTGGGCATTCGCATCTTGAACTATCTTGATGACTGACCCTTTCTGGCTCACTCTCGAGATCAGTTATGCAAACACAGGGACCTGGTGCTCAGGCACCTCAGCCATCTGGGGTTTCGGGTCAACTGGGAAAAGAGCAAGCTCTTCTCTGCGCAGAGCACCTCTTTTCTCAGTGTGGAGATGGACTTGGTTAGTATGACGGCGTGTCTCACCAACGAGCATGCAATGTCGGTGCTGAACTGCCTGAATACATTCAGGCGGGAGACAGCGGTTCCACTGAAACAATTTCAGAGGCTCCTGGGGCATATGGCATCCGTAGCCACGGTCACACCGCTCGGATTGCTGCATATGAGACCGCTTCAGCACTGGCTACACAGCTGAGTCCCGAGGTGGGCATCACACCGAGTTGTCGCTGTACATTCAGCCTGTGGTCGGACCTTGCTTTTCTACAGGCTGGAGTGCCCTTAGTACAAGTTTCCAGGCATGTTGTTGTCACAACAGATGCCTCCACCACCGGCTGGGGTGCCGTATACAATGGGCATGCTGCGTCGGGCTCCTGGACAGGACCCCATCTGCAGTGGCATATCAATTGCCTCGAGTTGCTAGCAGTACAACAGTTCAGTTTCCCAGATGGTGAACCCTGGGGAGTTCCTCCTGCATCCTGCGGCAGTCAGACGTGGCAGAGGCGTCCGACGCCAGGTCCAGTACTCGTGTGCATACCCGGTTGGTCAGCCCTTATACTGGGCTAGATGCCCATATGATGTGATTCTCTGCGGGTAATCCCATATGTGTTTGTCCACAGTACGGTTTCCCTGATGGTAAACCCGTGTCTTTCCCTGGGCGGCTCTGCTCTCCCCTATCTCTGGTCCGTAGTGTTCCTTCCTGGTTAGGTAGGTCCTACCTCAGAGATTTCCAGATACGTTACTGCCCCACGGGTCAGTCCATATGTGTCTTCCACACACCACCTCCCTTCGGGCAGGGTGTGGTCTCCGTAGCTTTCCCCTCCTTTGGACTGGGAACGCTTTCCTGGTGTTTTGGTCATGGCTGAGAAAACGTGGGAATCGAGTTCCGAAGCACTCTTCCCCGGGGGTAAGGAACAGCAGCTTCGACCATCCCCTGAGTAACGCCCTGTCCGCTCCATCCCACTGGTATGGAAGACTTCCTCGGGCTTACTCCGGACACTGGAAGGTTACAACATCTGGGGTAGCACTTGCATTGGGCACGCCACGGCTTGCCAGCATCTGCTTCCCCAACACTCGTAACGTGGTTCAGTTGCTATGGCGTTTTCCATTGGGACCCCATTACGTCAGTATCGATGTAACGTCGAACGTGACTGACTGAATGGGAACGTCTAGGTTACTATTGTAACCCCCGTTCCCTGAAGAAGGGAATGGAGACGTTACGTCCCCTTGCCATAGCCCTGAATCACCGCTGAATAGCTGGGTTCCCTGTCTCGGCTCCTCAGCAAAATATGAATGGAAGTGAGTATGCCGGTCCTATTTATACCCAGATGCCGGCGGTGTGACCCAGCATGTAAATCTCTCTGGCCAATTCCCATTGGCTCGTTTTGTACCACTTGGAGGTGATTGGGCTCTCAGGTGAGACCCCATTACGTCAGTATCGACATAACGTTCTCCTTCAGGGAACGGGGGTTACAATAGTAACCTAGACGTTCTTCAAATTAAGAAAAAATGGTTCTTTTAAGAACTCACTGAAAGGTTCCAAACCAAAAATAGTTCAAAAATAGTTCTTCTATGGCATCACTGTGAACCAGGACTGGACACCCCTGCTCTAGAGGGTCTCTTTCTGAAGATAAAATCTGAGAAGTAGAAACTTCAGCATGTCCGCATTTGATTACATTGCAGTCTCAGAGAAACATCTGTTTGTGATCTTTCCAACAGGAAATGTGAAAGTGACAAAGAAATACATCCTGAGATGTTGGGAGGATGGTTGTCAGAAAGAATTTGTGTTTTGTGTTTTTTTTCATTATTATCCTTTTAATAACAAGATCATTTTTAATTGTGACCGAGATGAATAGTCTAACAATTAAATATTAGGGTACATTTAGATGACAACATTGTACTAAAAACAGAAAAGTTTTTCCTTCGCGTTTTTCACATACAGACGACAACGTCGTCAAAATGATCTCCGTTCACACGGATCCACGAAAACGACTAAAAACACTGGTGGAAAGCAGGGCGTGGTTTAGGGGCCACTGCAGATGGAGAATGAGTGTGAGAGAGTTGATGGTTAAAGCCTGGGATACACTGCACGATTTTAGCAGTCCTATAAGATCATTACTTTATCACACTGTGCAACATGGATCTCCTAAACTTGGGCACGACATGCATGTAGACTGTACGATGATGACACCTGTTGACTCGTAGGCTACGATGCAAGTTTCTATAGAAGAATAAAACGTCATCAGCATGTGCTAGTGGTAAACAAAACACCATGTTGAATCACACTTTGTCAGTAGTTTTAGATTTTATGTGTGCTGAAAATAAAAAGGAAGCGGTGAAAGAAGAAGGGAAAAGAGCTTGAGGTAAGCAGTTTTAAGTTTTAGCGCCATGTCACATTGATTTCATATAGCATTTTTATTGGCTGGTCAGTAGACGTAGGTCGTAGCAGCAAACACACTGTGCGATGATAATGCTGAATTTCTGACACTGTCAGAAAATGATCGTAGGCTATCTTTGGTCACAAGACCGGGAAAACGTCTGTCTTTGAACCTCTCTCACTGTACGACATAGGACCATCAATTAAGAGCCACGATCACAGAAATCGCCATGATTGTTTCACGATGGCAATCTTTCGTCTGGGACAGCAAAAAATCGTGCAGTGTATCCCTGGCTTTAGGGAAACCTAACTTCTCATTTTGCAGTGAATCAAGAGACAGGATAAAAAGCGGGGTTTTGAGAGAGTGAAGAGAGCTGCCTGGGGAGCGTGGTGTGCTGTGCCCAGAAGAAACAACTGTTGATTTGAAACTTGTTTTTGAGTGATTGCTGAAAAGCCCTTGTGCTTCCTTTTTGTTTGTTTATAAAGAAGTGTGTTAATAAAAAGACAAATTCTGTTGCACAGCTGTTCTCAGACCCTGCCTCCCTCATTTCCAGACTGGGAAGACAAAAGTTTGTCACAGCATTATGCATGTCAGGCCAGTAGTTGGCAAGGTCACTTTATAAAGAAAAACTACGCGCATGAAGACTGAAAACGTAATACGCATGACGTCATCATTTTCATTAAAATTCGCGTTTTCATTGAAAACAGTGTCGTGTAAAGGCCTCTTTAGGCAGCTGCCTCAAGAGCCCATCTGAGTCACGTACCTGTTTTGTTTGTTTAGTGAACACATCTGATAGGCTTAGTGTTTGATGCCTCATCACTACCTTTCATTGTAAACTTGTTGCTATGTGTGCATAGACTGCAGACTATACATATCACACATTTACAGGAATGACATTAACAGTGTGAGCATAACAAGGAAGTGCAGAGTGGGAAATGTCTACAATAGTTTTACTATTGTATTTCTACAATATAGATTCTACAATCATAGATTCTGTTATGATTATGTTGGACAGATTTAATTTACGCTTTTATTTGCATATAAACATTGATCAACGCACATAGAACACATCAAAAATGGTAAACAGAAGCTGAAATGTGCTTGTGTGACATGCGAGAACAAACCTCTTTGGTTCAAGCAAGCACGTTTGAGCTTCTGTTTACCATATTTGTTGTACTCTATGTACATTGATCAATGTTTATGTGTAAATAAAATCTGTTTATCATATAAAGCGATCGTGTCTCTTCAGAAGACTTGGAATAAACCTCTTGATATGTTGTATACTGTTAGCGAACATCCTCATGCCGTCCACGCTGCGGAAAGTGGCGTTTAGGTGAATATGTAAATATGTGCTGCATGCTTCCCTTTCCGTAACTAAATAAAAATACAACAAAAATGACAGCGATGAGAAAACAGTAGTTAAGAAAGCATCTGATCATAGCGATGTGGATGTTTGCACAAGCTCTGCAGTTCGGCACTCCAGTCAAGTCATGTCACGTTTATTTATATACCATTTTATACAATAAATTGTTTAAAAGCAAGCAGCTTTACAGTATTAAACATGAAAAAAGTGTCTTTTTCATTTAGAATTACAACTACATTTTGTACTATAAAGTGGCTCTCCAGTGTTTTCGTGTTTTTATTAACAGATGTCTGACCTCGAGGGACTGAACAGAAGAAATGAATCGGAGAAGATTTTCATGTGAAAGAAGGCGGAGCCTCAGAGAACACCTAACTATTACGTAATCGCCACGGACCAATGGTAGTTCAAAGGTGTTTACCAGCCAGAGTGAATTTTTCCGTAAAGTTCACTTTTGCTAATGTTGTTTCGAACTCCTGAAACGAACACAAAGCGAAATTCATTTTGGCCTGATTTTGTTTGAAATGACATCACCTTTCATTCTTCGATTTTATTTGAAGTATATCTGGGACTTAAGTTACACAAATATATAATTAATTGTATTTTGATTGCAAAACATCAAACCAATAAAGAATCAGAAGTGACATCTTGATGCTAAACTTTTATCTGAACTAACTTGATTTTCTTCTGAAGTGGTGTCACAGTGATTTTTAGTGGATGTATGAAACCATAGGAAAAGTATTTGAACATTATTCAGTTTAAAAGCCAGTCACAATTCTTTTACCTTAATTTTGTTGTCATTTCATTCCTAGAAAAGAAAATCTATAAAATGTTGTTTGAAAAGTGTGTTTAAATAAATTGGTTTTATAATTTTATAATTTTCAATTGTACAATGTCTGCTTATGTTATGAAAGTATGTTTGTTATATACTTGTTTTATAAAAAAACAAAACATTATGTGAAACAAACAGATGCCCTGGCAAGTATGTGTGTGTGTGTGTCAGCATCCTGTCTTACATAGATTTATGAGGCAAACATCAAACACAACCGCAGACTCCTCTCTATCTAAACACACACATACACATTTCTTAGCAACAATCTTAATAAACAATACCGGATCTTTCTGGGTTTACTTTACTTGCCTACAACTTCCAGGATTTTTACAGTAGTAATATTTGTGAGCATTTAAATAGCTGTGTACAAATTACAAGACAAATGTTTCAGCACTGAAAATACTGAAATGTGTTTTTAAGGAGGTTGTCTGTGTTTGATTCAGTACGCCATGAAAATAACACAAATTATAGTGAATTAATCAAAGCATGTCATCTACAGTATATCACAATAAAAACATTTTAAAGGCTTTTCTTTTCTATTTTCTGCCAGAGATTTGTTTCTGTTCCTTCACTTGATACTTTGTTAGACTTAACAGGTCAGTCTACTTCATGACGTCTTTTAAATGCCTTGTAGCTAAAGATCATATTTCTATGACGGAATAGAAGCAGGATTAAAGTCATATACAAGCAGTGTTTCAAGCTGAGGACATTCTGTGTTTGCTATATGGAGCCTGGGAAAATAAAGGATGTTTGCAGAGGTAAGGGCCTTACTGTTTGATCAGGTTATAAAAGGCCCATTCAAACTTCCTGTGAGACTTATCAAATATAATATCAGACAAGTTTAAGACATACAGGAGCCAAATCAACAAGGCATAATACTGTGTAAAAATGTGCAATTTTTACCTTAAAGAGCTGTTACTTGCTTATCTGACCCTTAAAATGACTTTCATTGGTGTTTTTATTTGGCTGTTGATACAGTTGTAATAAATAATATATATTTTTAATTTGAATAAAACCATTTTATTTTCATATCACTACACAATTTACACAAGTGGACACACATGGACACATTTAGGTCAGGGGTTCTCTAAAAAAGTTTAGAGAAAAACAGTGTAAAATGTATAAATAAATAAATAATAAAAAGATTAAAATGAATAATTAAATACATTAAAATAAATGAATTAAAATAAATACATTTTGAATAAAATAAATAATAGAAATTTGATTAATATAGATTAGATTAATAAGTAAACAACAGAATGTTTAAAATAAATAATACAATTTGAATAAATAAATAAAATAACGCATTTAACATTACAGTACTATAGTAGAAAAAAACTTGATGTAACTTATGTACTAAATATTTTACAAATAATATGTTAAATTGCTATAGTATACAGTTTAAATTAGAATATGTAGCTGCTTTTAAATTTTAGGATACAAGGATTGGAGGTCTTTGGCCTCTAAAAGATTGAAATCCCCTGATTTTGGTTACCCAACAAAATATTTTCACAGTGCATCTTCCTTTTTACCTCAACAGTAAAACTGTCTAATTATGTCCTAATCTTTTTTGCTGCTTATCATTGACATGCTTCCTTTTATTACTCTGCTTGGTTTATATTTTTATGCTATTCTGTAAATTGCCTTCTTGTACTACATGCATAATGTTCATAGAATTGTGTTCTATGGGACTCACTTGTAATAAATGTCTTGTTTATACAAATTACTATGAAGAACTTCCAGTTTAGACTGCTTGAAACCACCCAGAGCACTGCTCCAGCGTCATGTAAAAAGATATCAGATTTCCAGCAAATGTGTACAAATGATATCGCCTTTCTTCAGTTTCTCTTCCTTTTGAATAGCTGAGTTCTCACTGTATGCAAATCTAAATACTGTATATACATTTAAATATAAGAAAAAGATAACTAAAGTCACATAACTCTTTTAGAACAGGTGCTATGATACTATATAGATTAAAAGCAATGAGAAAAACTTTTGTGAAACCTATACAAAACCTACTGTAACTCATTTTATTACCTCTGACATTAAAAATACGATGTGAATATATTATCATATGTTTACAGGTTTAACCTATTGGATAAGGTAATGAAACTAACTAGCTTCGACAATTCTGGATTGTTGTTTACCATAAACTGAACACATGCTCCTACACATCGCACGCCCCTCCTACAACCAATGATCGCAGCGGGTTATTGTGACGTATGGACGTGGGCGTGCACAAATCCTTAGTTCTTATAAACGATTTAATTATTCATAAAGCTGACCAATTGAGCGGCGTATGTAAATATGGCAGGTTTAAATGTATTTGTAGGCTTATTCCAGGCAGGCACAGTGAATGAACGGTAGACTGTGTGAGTACTGCGACTGTGGGAAACAGACTCCTGAGTTCGTTTGTTCATAGGCAAATATTTGGATTCTGTTTCGTTGATAAAATAACTTTTCAAATCCACGCTTTGATCTTGAATTGACGTTCTACTCTAAACCGAACTCGTCGGACATCATAAAGTCGAGGCATCCAGCTGACATCCATCGAGCAGACTTGTGTCTTCACCGGACTGATCTCGCCATGTCCTCCGCGGATGTGTCGGAGCAGAGCCGGCGCTGTTGTGTTTTGTCGTGGGAGCAGGTGCAGCGTCTGGACTCCATCCTGGGAGAGTGTGTCCCGATCCACGGGCGAGGAAACTTCCCTACACTTTCCGTTCAGCCACGACATATCGTACAGGTACTGGATCCAACCTATATAACACTATATGAAACCTCAGCTGAACTCCGTTCACCAAAAAAAGGAATGCAGTAAGAGATGTGGACTGAATTTTAATTACAAAATTTTAACGTAATTTGGAGTATTCCTGAAGGATCCTAATGGATCCTTTCTGACACAACACAAAATAGACATTTAGGACATATTACGGTTCGCCTACCAATGCCGATGAAATGTTTATTTATTTTAAAATATTTAAAAGTTAAAAATGTAATTTCTATTCCTCACAAAAACAACATTTTACGTTTTACTGTTGTTTATACAAGTGTATTATTTTATTACGTCTCAGTTAAGGGGTGTTAGGCCCTAAAGGTATAGGCTATATGAAGAAATATGATTAAAGACAGTGTATTTAATACTCAAAAGTAGGCCTATTATTGTGTTACAGAAAAGTTATGTTTCCTAAATGGAATTACCATGGCTACTAAACAGATAGTATAGACTTGGAAACAGATAGGAAAGTTAGGATGTTTCTGTATTGCAATCTTGAAGGATTAGTTAGCTTCAGAATTAAAATTTCCTGATAATTTACTCACCCCCATGTCATCCAAGATGGTTATGTCTTTCTTCAGTCAAAAGAAATGATGGTTTTTGAGGAAAACATTCCAGGATTTTTCTCCATATAGTGGACTTCAACGGCTACCAACGGGTTGAAGGTCCAAATCGCATGATCCCAGCCAAGGAATAAGGGTCTTATCTAGCGAAATGATCGGTCATTTTCTAAAAAAATAAAAAATTACATACTTTTTAACCACAAATGCTCATTTTGCACTAGCTCTGAGATGCGCCACGCATTACGTAATCACGTTGGAAAGGTCATGCGTGATGTAGGCGGAAGTACCGAGCAAGTGTTTACAAAGCGAACGTGCAAAGACTAAGTCAAACGGCCTTTACACAAAAAAAAAAGGTAACACAGCGAGTTCGGACGATTTTGAAGTTGGAGGAGAAAATGAGATGGAGTTTTTTTGCCTTACCACGGTTCTTCCGCCTACGTCACGCGTGACCTTTCCAACATGATTACGTAATGTGTGATGCATTTGCAGAGCAGTGCAATACAAGCATTTGTGGTTAAAAGTATTTTAAATTTTTTTTAGAAAATGACCAATCATTTCGCTAGATAAGACCCTTATTCCATGGCTGGCATCGTGTAGAACCCTTTGAAGCTGCATTGAAACTGCAATTTGGACCTTCGACCCGTTGGTAGCCGTTGAAGTCCACTATGTGGAGAAAAATCCTGGAATGTTTTCCTCAAAAACCATAATTTCTTTCTGACTGAAGAAAGAAAGACATAACCATCTTGGATGACATGGGGGTGAGTAAATTATCAGGTTTTTTTTTATCCTTAAGTGAACAAATCCTTTAATTCTTGACTTAATATTTGAAAAATGTTTATTTCCTATTTAAAAATGATCATGGTTTCTAAACAGATTATTAAACACAAACAGATTTGGGATGCTTCTGTAATACAAATTCCTCCATCAAGTAATATAGTTTATTATCCAAACTGTAGGCTGTTTATGGTTGCCACGCAATGTAGAAACTTAGAATGTGTGGTAATAGATATGGATTTATTGGCTATTTTATAATGAGCCTAATTCACGTAGAGCAGGAAAAATTGGACTTATAAAATCTGTATAAATCTCTATAATTTATATAAATATTTAGCCTACATAAGGATCATTGTTTATGAGAAACAATTTGTTAATGCATTCAGGAAATAATTGGATTATTAATTATCCTTGATGAGTAAATGCACTTTTTTGTTTATTTGACCAGCATAAAATGTTAAGTGGTAGATTATTTTCAAGTGTAAGTTCTTAAGCATCTCATCTTCATTTAAAATTTCAGTGTAATTTGTCATTTTCACAATGAGGTGCCAAGAAGATTTTTTTCCCGATTATTCTACTGTAATAGATACATTTTAGTTTTTGGAGTCAGTCATGACTTTTGCAGCCTTTCTGGAAAAGGTTTATGTGGCAGCTTTTCTTCCATGCTGAATTCCAGAAGATATCAGCAGGTGTTTGTGCAATCAAATCACACAATTTAATCTATTTAACATCCGGAGAAACTCATAGTGAACCTGCTGTCTGCTGACTGATGCCTGAGACACTCACAAATGTCCCCTTCATTTTGAAAAACAAAATGTCATTCATATTATTTATGATAGCATGTCTTATTCCATACACAAATATACACTTGCCCCTCAGCCCAATAACAAACTCATTTCAATTTGGAACAATAAACAGCAAATACACAAAACTGCATCTTCATTCTGGCTTAAGATTTTATTTTTTTTTACTAACAGAGATAACAAAAACATTTAAAATGTTTGAAACTTATTTTTCTATAAACTTAAACATTTTAAATGTGATTAATGAACTAAAAGTCCTCTGTGTCAGCTTATATTTAATGACAATGCAGTATTTCCCTTCATTTAGCTTGTTTTATTTACAACCTCACTGCTGCAAGGAAGCCAGGTCACACAATTAACTGTGAAACAAGATATATAGTATTTTTACCGAGCCTATTAAATAGCTTATTCAAAATTAGGCTTCTCTCTCTGATGACATCACTGACCTCCAAATGAAAGTGCTTATTTCTCTACCATCTGGTTGTGTGGTTCTGTATCTAATGTGAGAGCCACAGACAAGTCCACAAGCTTTTAGGATCTCATCTTTATTTAGATTTTTTGATTGTCTTTATGAAAACCATTCACTTTTATTCTCAATAAAACCCTTAAATTAGGCCAGTATTAATTTTCGCCTTGCCAAACATTGTCATTATCAACATTTTATGTCTATTTTAGCATAATATTTTTATATTCTTGATACTTGGAAGATGCATTTAAAATCAATGCACTAATGTAATATGTATAGTACACATAGAAAAGGCATTACAGTTATTCTACATTTCATGTTGACAAACTACTAGTCTTTCATAGCCTGAATTTTGACTTAGCACAAGGTCTGGTTCACAGTGCAGTTTAGGCTGGTTAGAACTTAGACAGGAAGAGATCGTCTGACTGACATGTGAAGCAACCAACCACAGTTTGTCTTGTTTTGTGGTAGGTTTATCTGAGAATATTTCTGTGACACAATAATAGACTTTAAGAAAAAGCAGCAATCTCTGAGAATATAAAGCATCCACCTGAAACACCTTCATTACTGGCCATCCAATTTCGTCCATAGAATTACTGTCTATCCAAACGTAATAAGCACAGATTATTTCCCAGACAGAAGACAAACAATATACAGTTCTGCTCATAACTATGCAAATGCAATACGCTCTCTGAATATCTTTGAAAGATTTGAAGTCCACTGCTCATAGTACCAACACAGAATCCTTTAAACATGATTTTCTTTCCTGACAGACTGATTAAAAACCAGTTCATCCTGATCATGGATGTTAAGTAGAATTCTGACAATCTGATTGGAGCTTGCAGTTTTCACAAGTGTTTTGTAGTTTTGTCTATATAATAGTGAAAACCTTGAATCAAACTTTTAGATTTGTTGGTCATCAGCCCTTGAGAAGGTTTTTTTTCTTTTTTTTTTTTTTTTTTTTTTTACATGGCATCAGTATTTGGTGTTGTTGTAAAGCATTTATCATTCTTATAACCAAGTGTAGAAAGAACTCTCAGACACAAATCACCACTATTTCATTTTTCTCAGTGGTATCATTACTGCATTGTTGCTTGGCTTACACTGGCCTGTTTAGCAGACAAAGTTGGCTTGTTTGTGGCACATAAGGTTAAAAGTGGATTAATCCTGTTGGAAACAGTAGACTTGTGGGCCAGAGCTGACACGGCATCCGTGTGGTAAAGAGGAGCCTGGTAAGTCTTTCTATTTGGCCAGAGTGTAAACTAACACCTCAGGATTACATTTTTTTTTTTTTTTTCAATCTGAAAGGATACATAGACTCTACATCTAAGCCATTCCCATTGTTCCTGTCTTAGAACAGGTGCTTTTATGAGGATGTCTTAAAGGAATTCATCCCTCCAGCATGTAACATAAACCTGGTAAAACCAGGGGCTGGAATGGGTTTGAGGTATACATTACACCATACACCCATACCTGCAGGGGGAGCTAATCAACAGAGCCTTTTTAACATTCTTTCAGTGTAAAATTGATCTTTTTTGGAAAATAGTAGTATTATTGACCCCCTGATAACTTGTTTTAGGATAGTTCAAGAAATTATGGAGTCTTAAAGGGATAGTTCAAGTTCTGTCATCGTTTATTCACCTTCGTGTTGTTCAAAACCTGTAAGACTCCAAAGTGTTCAGCAAAACAAACAAACAAAAAACCTTAATTTTCACTGTTTCTCACACAAAGCAATCGTTTGTCTTCAGAAGGCTAAAGTGCATGCGTCGTATGGACCACTTTTATGGTGCTTATTTGGAGCTCAACATTCCTAGTCGTCACACTCACAAAAAAAGGCATAGTTTGGAACAACATAAGGGTGAGTAAATGATGACATACTTTAGCATTCAGTGGTTCAGTGTTTGGAAAATCAAATGAATGATTCTTTGGGCAAGGCCTTTACTAATGAAGCATAGAACTGGTGTAATGGAAGTTATGTACGTGTAACTGCTTAAGAGTTTATCCGAGCTTCATATAGGCCTAACAACTAGCATTATCCACATGGCCAACCAATAGCTAGAATTTCAAAGATTCCATTGTGAATTTTTGGAAAAAATATAAAGACTAGGATAAAACTCTTAATAGTCTAGTCCAGTACAGTGGATTCACTGACTCATTTCCTGAGCCTGGGCCAGTGTCAGAGACTAGTAAGTGGTTCATTCATCCCTTTGCATTTGGCAGTTCACAGAGAGACTGGCTGCCCAGAGTGGCTGTCTGTATCCAGGGGGCAATGATGTGCTGTTGGCCTGTTCCCCAGCCTGAACCTGTAAAATGCTGTGTGGAAATTTGCCTTGTGATCATCGTACAAATAAAACATGAAACCTATCTTGGCCAGGTTGGAAAACAAAACAGGACGTGTTGCCAAGGCATTGTCGGCACCAGTCAGACCAGTGTGTTTGTGGCTTTTTTACAAGCATTCAACACCGGGTCAAAGGAAGTAGTCTTGTAGGTTTTGCCTTTCTTTCTTTTATTTTACAGGGTTAGTTAACAATGAAAATAATGTAATTTATTACTCACTCTCATGTCGTTCTACACCCGTAAGGCCTTCGTTCATCTTCGGAACACAAATTGTTATTTTTGATGAAGTCCGATGGCTCAGTGAGGCCTCTATAGACAGCAATACCATTGAACTTCTCAAGATCCAGAAAGGTACTCAAAACATTTAAAAAGTTCAGTGGTTCAATCTTAATATTCTAACGCGACGAGAGAACTTTTTGTGCGCCAAAAAAACAAAATAATGACTTTTCAATGATATCTAGTGATGGCCGATTTCAAAACACTGCTTCGAATCTTTTGTTTTGAATTAGTGTTTCAGAGCGCCAAAGTCATGTGATTTCAGCAGTTTGGCATTTTGACACGCGATCCGAATCACTGATTCGAAACAAAAGATTCGAAGCAGTGTTTTGAAATCGGCCATCACTAGATATCGTTGAAAAGGCGTTATTTTGTTTTTTTGGCGCACAAAAAGTTTTCGTTGCTTTATAATATTAAGATTGAACCACTGAACTCACATGAACTGTTTTAAATATGTTTTGAGTATCTTTCTGGATCTTGAGAAGTTCAATGGCATTGCTGTCTATAGAGGCCTCACTGAGCCATCGGATTTCATCAAAAATAACTTAATTTGTGTTCCGAAGATGAACGAAGGCCTTACGGGTGTAGAACGACATGAGGGTGAGTAATAAATGACATTATTTCATTGTTTGGTGAACTAACCCTTTAAATCAAGATATATTGTCCAAAAGACCAAATATCTTTGGTTTAAATGGTCAAATGACAACATTTTTTGTTGTACAGTACAGAGTTTTTTTTTTTTTTTTTGTCTTGATTCTAGTGATAACAGATGATATCTCTTTATTATCTCTGTTGATTCCCCTAAACATCAGTGACATTAAATAAATAAATTTATCTCAGTAATCTTGCTTTGTAATACTGTATGTGTCTTCTTTAGAGTTTCAGAGGAGATTTCGACTGTAAAACTGTGCATCAGTCCCATCACTAGGCCTTTTCCCTCTTGAGTGAATGCTTTCCTGTATCTTCTGTGGGAGTTTTTGCATGCTGCTATGCGTGATCACGTCCTGAGTCATTTTTATAGAGTTATTGAATTTTGAATTAAGCAAAATGTCACGTCACGCATACGCTGATCACGCATAGAGCAGCTTATGCAATAAACTCCCACAGCAATGTTTTTGGGAATACAAAATATGCTGAACTTTATTCTTGAATTAGAGGGAATTTTAAGGCCTAAAAAGTGATTAAGTACAAACAGACTGATGCACAGTTTTACAGTCGAAATCTCCTCTGAAACTCTAATGTAGACACACACACTTCTTTTTTCAAGGTCATTCAAATGTAGAATTCCATTGTGGAAACTGATCTGAAAGTTTCATTATATGTCCTGACCCCTGTATCCCAGAAAATCAACATTTGTTCTGGAGCATAGTGTCATTTTTCATCTTAAGTACTTTTCCAGTGTTTTATAGTTTGGTTTTTTCACCTGGTCATTTTTAGACAAGTTGTCAGAAGTGTGCAGACAGATATCTGGTGATGAAATAAAAGTTTGCCATTTAGA
This sequence comes from Mylopharyngodon piceus, assembly GCA_039654765.1. Classification (NCBI taxonomy): domain Eukaryota; kingdom Metazoa; phylum Chordata; class Actinopteri; order Cypriniformes; family Xenocyprididae; genus Mylopharyngodon; species Mylopharyngodon piceus. The sequence continues at coordinate 1,881,220 of CM077448.1, read as the reverse complement.
TCCTGAAAGGTACAGACACTGCTTATAACTGCAGACAAATAGGTCAACCAATATCATGTGATATGATGGGTAGAAAATGTGCAAGCCTACGTTCATAAATCAGACTGAGACAAAGAGAAAGAAAAAGAGGTGGAACAAACAGTACATAGCAGTGCACCGTAACACTTTAGTAACCGCATAGCAATATTCTACAACCTAGAGCACCTTAGCAACCACATAGCAATGCACTAAAAGCCACTTGTATCCCCTTAGAAACCGCATAACAATGCTCTGAAAAACCATCCACAACACCCCCTAGCATCATGGCGGTGACTTTTCTTCTCCACTGGATTTGTTTGCAGCTGATCCTCTTGATTTTTACACAGTTAGGAATTCAGAACAAATTCATTCAGATTGAAGGAAAAAGTGTCCATGTAAACGTAGCTAGTGACATCTCTTCTAGTCTGGCCGGGCACTGAGAAAATCCAGAACCTCCACAGAACTAGACTTTCACAAAAACTCAATGTGCCAAGTCAGACTAAGTCACATCTTTGACTTTCCAAATGTCAAGTTAATAGGAGCTCCTCCATTTCCTCGTTGCTCTATGATCACTAATATAATGGTCCATTTATTTTATAAATTGTTCTGTCTAAATAAAAGTTTTCTATTAGTTGATGTAATTTAGCTTTGGAATCTTCTCTCTCTCTGTGTGTGTGTGTGTGTGTGTGTGTGTGTGTGTGTGTATTTGAGAGAAAAAACGTACAGATGGAGTAATAAAGAGTCAGAAAAGCAAGAAAGCTGCCAAGAGCTTTTAAACAAATACCAACAGTGACTTGTCATCTTCCAGGGCTAATCCGCATGCTTTAGGAAAACCGAATCCCTCCTCTAGAGAAGTTACATCTCGGTTCTCACCTGTGTCCAATCTGGTAGAGGTGTGTGTTTCTGAGAACTACTAAGGTTGTGTGAAGAAGCTTACTAAGATTACACTGCTGCACTTCATGAACCTGAGAAAATAAAAGTTGCCATTACCTAGTATGTCAAACCCTGACATGTAATTCCTGTTCCTCTTGAATGTTTAGACTGGTAATGCCTTCGAGGATAACATTTTTTTTTACTTGTGCTTTTTGGATGCCCAATTGCTGTTGGGGCAAATCATTTCAAACAAGGTATGACCAGGGTCATATTGGATTGGAAGCCCATCATTCACAAAGTTCTATGCATTCATCACCACCTACATGTTTATTTATTGCATATTTTGGCTTAATTGATTATGCTTTTTAAGACCAAGACGAGAAGGGAGTCTGAACGATTCAGACAGTGTACACATGCTTTCTTTTGGGGTGAATAAAGCCTGGTTTCTCGTCAGTGTCACGCAAACCGCTGCAGGCACACAAAATCTGTTCCGGTTCAGAGATGCACAAAAGCACAGAGCGTATTATATGCACAAGTTTGCAGAGACCACAAAACGTATCCGCTGAGTTTGAGTCCAAATGTTCCAGAGTCCATGAAAATATAGTCTTGGACCAGATTCAGTCACTATAACACTGTCTTAAATATTCCATTCTCTTTGATAAAGTTTCAGGAATCTGTATGAAATTTGTAAAAAAAAGTTTGCTTTGTCTCTCCTTCATGTGTAGGTGGTGCGGGCTCGTCTAGAGGAGCGAGGTGTAGCGGTGCGCGATGTGAAGCTGAACGGCTCTGCTGCCAGTTATGTGCTCCACCAGGACACTGGCCTGGGCTACAAGGACCTGGACCTAATCTTCGGCCTGAGTCTGACTGATGACAAGACCTTCCGCCTGGTGAAGGATGTGGTCCTGGATAGCCTCCTGGAGTTCCTGCCCGCCGGCGTGAGCCGGGACCGCATCACCGCCCTGACCTTAAAGGAAGCGTACGTGCAGAAGCTGGTGAAGGTTTGTAATGACACGGACCGCTGGAGCCTCATCTCACTTTCCAATAACACTGGCAAAAACGTGGAGCTGAAGTTTGTGGACTCTCTGCGACGACAGTTTGAGTTCAGCGTGGACTCATTTCAGATCGGCTTGGACTCACTGCTGCTTTTCGACCGCTGCTCCGAGACGCCCATGTCTGAGAGTTTCCATCCCACTGTTCTCGGAGAGAGCATGTATGGAGACTTTGAAGAAGCGCTAGGACACCTACATGCCAAAATCATCGCTACGCACAGCCCGGAAGAAATCCGTGGAGGTGGGCTCTTAAAGTACTGCCACTTGCTGGTAAGAGGCTTCCATCCAGCCTCTGAGACGCAGATGAAGACACTCCAGCGCTACATGTGCTCACGCTTCTTCATCGACTTCCCTGACATCAATGAGCAGCAGAGGAAGCTGGAGGCGTACCTGCAGAACCACTTTAACGGCATGGAGCACAAGCGTTACGATTGTCTCGTGACTCTCCATCAAGTGGTAGATGAAAGCACCGTATGTCTCATGGGCCATGAGCGGAGACAAACACTCGCGCTCATCTCCTCTCTGGCACTACGCGTGCTGGCTGAACAGAACGCAATTCCTGCACTGTCTAATGTTACGTGTTACTACCAACCAGCTCCCTATGTCAGAGACGTCAACTTCAGCAACTACTACATAGCACATGTGCATTCGCCCATTTCCGCCTGTAACAGCTCCTATCAAACATGGCTGCCTTGTAGCTGAGCCAGAAAGGGACCAAAACACTTCTGGGGAATATTTGCAGTCTTCAGATGGTCGTTAAAATGTCACATTTCACCTCAATATCAAGAGAAAAAAAGAAAGTGTATTTTGCAAAAAGAAATTCTAATTTCTCAGTTGAGATTTTCATTACATTCTCGTAAGAGCTGTAATAATAATAATAATAATAGTATTTTTACTTTATTACTGTGAAAATGAAAGTATTTGTTTATTTAAATCAACAAACATTGAAGTACAACTAATCAGTCCCACCAGGATATCGCAGTTTTTTTGTGAATTTTTTTTTTTTTTTTTTTTTTGCGATCAAAATGACTGATTTTGTGGTGGCAATTTCCAGAAATTTGCGAAACATTTACGATGTTTTATTTATAATGAGCACACCACATTTACCAGATTATGTATTATGTTAGATGCACAATAGTCATAGATGTAACAAATAACAAACAAAATGCATAAATCTGGTTTATTTTGGTCTCTTACCAAATTCTGATACATTTTAACTTTTAAAACAACCTATGAACATTTTTGTTTTTTTTTTCAGGCTTAGAAAAGGTGGTGCACAGCCTTATAACACAAGTCTTTAGCTAGCTAGGCTAGTCTAACTGTGTACTATCTAGCTTTAATAACATGATCACTTAGGATGGGCAATATGACCAAAATCTTAAGCAAACCACAGTAAAACAAATACTTGCTCAAAAAAAAGTTCTCAATTAATAAATAATCAAGTAAACAGTCAGTAATAAAATTAGAACTTATTTTTTTTTGTGTACCTATAGACCTATATAGACTTTAGAAAAAGTAATTAATTGTCATAAAAATATTACAATAACAACAAAATCATAATGGTTCTACAATTTAATAACACCTTAATTTTCTTTATGTAAAATATAATTCCCTTTTTTTCCCTTGTGATTTTGGGGTGAAATATGACCCAGCCATGTTTTTTTCAAGTGTCATGAGACTCATGATCCAATTATAGTTTTTTTTTTGTTTGTTTTTTTTGCAAAATTGGATGGTGACCAGAAGTGAGATACTGTGTCTTTATATGGATGCTATCAATCCACCCCAGTTATAATGAACTTTGCTGTACTGGAAGACTCAAAATGCTTTAAATTGCTCCAAGTCCACTCAAAAACATTTTGTGAGGATTTTTTCCAGTGCAGATGAAACGATAACAATGAACATTGGGGGGGAAATGTCTAAAAGCACTTCTCTCCTCTACATTCATGTGTAACCCATTCATGCTTTATAAGTGAAATGTTTTTAAGTTATGAAACACAGCTTTTGTTGAAGTTATGAAAAACGAAACAAAATCAAGAAAAGCAGTAAAACTGGCAGGATGTGTTCAATTCTGATCATGATTTCCTACTTGATTTCCTTATTTGAAAAACTGAGGACCAAAGACTTTAGATGTAGCAGTTTAAGTGGAATGTTACTTCTTTGTGCCTAAAAAGTGCCTAAAAACCAACTACAAACTGAAATGTATGTAAATTACAAATGTTAATTGTTTTGTTCTCTGGGCTACTGTATAGTACAGTATTTTTATTTTCAGGGTTAGGGCATTTCCTTTACAAATCATTAAAAAAAAAAAAAGAAAAGAAAAAAAAAAGCTGAATTTGCTCCTAGTCCTTTTCCCTGTATTTGTAGAAATGCATGCGCACACTGAAGTGTAATGTTTAATAGAGGAGTTTGATCTATGTAAAAGTTAATATCACAGGGAAAGAAAGAAACAGTGCATGCTCTGTATTTTTTGTCCACATTACCCAAGCATAATCAAGTAAATCTCATCAAGAACAAGTAATGTTTAACAGCATTTTGCATTAACTTATGCGAAACAATCAATCACAATAAAAATTAAGAGTAGGTCCTTAAATAGACTGAAATAAACTACTTTTGTTGTTTTATTATCGAATACAATAACATTCTGACATTTTAAGTGCTTATAGGAAATGTCTAAATATTTTTTGGGGCCACTGTACTGTAGGTCTATGGGACATGGTGAGTTTATATCTCTCATTGACTCTCATAGGGCAGGTTGTGCTTGTGTTGCGCTCATTGTTGCTGAAGTCACAGCTGATGAACAGCTGTTAGGAAAGCAGTGAATGTGCTTGCTGAATATGCAGTTTAGAAACAGCCGCACCACATGTTGTATTTTCTGTATATGCTACAGGCCATTATTCAAGCACTGGCGTCATGGTACGTAATGTACTACTGACTAATAATATTTTTCAGCGTGACAAACAGGAAGCTGTGCCATGGGCTGTTCGTAAAACTGAGATTTCAGGTGTGTACAACATGTTTTCATGGATGGATAAATGGATATTTATGGCTCTTAACCCTTTTGAAAAAAGTGCACTTAATTGTATTGAATGTGCACTTGTAGTGTACTTCAAATTTTAAAAAAAAATGTATATTAAAGAAAATCTGCTTGGAGTTAATGAAATAAAAGGTCAATTAAAGAGAATACACTTTCATATGTTTCTTAACACACTTAAGTACACTTTTAGTGCACTTCGTAATAATGTCAAATTAAATGTTTTACTTTAAAGTACATTTTAAATCATGTTTCAATAATTTTTTGTGTTGACTAACATGTAAAGTACTTGATTATAATATTAAGTGTAGTGTGTTTTTCGATATTAAAATTAAAGTTAATACATTTTAAATGTACTAAATTGCAAAATTATTACAAATGTGTAATCACAAATATAATTAAATACATTGAAGTTTCAATAGAATGACATTAAAGTATATCTTAGTTGCTTGTCAGTATATTCGGTGGTACACTTTAACCATTTCAAAGAAAATAGAATTATGAAATTACATATAAATATGTACTTAAGTCTACTTAAGTACGTTAAATACACTATAAAGTTAGACATGCGCTTAAGTGTCTGAAAACATTACATTCTATTCACACTTAAAGGGTTAGTTTACCCAAAAATGAAAATTCTGTCATTTATTACTCACCCTCATGTCGTTCCACACCTGTAAGAACACAAATTAAGATATTTTTGATGAAATCCGATAACTCAATGAGTTTTGCAGTGCAGCAAGATAATTAACACTTCCAGATGCCCAGAAAGGTACTAAAAACATATTTAAAACAGTTCATGTGACTACAATTGTTCAACCTTAATGTTATGAAGAGACGAGAATACTTTTTGTGCTCCAAAAATATAAAACAATACTTTTCAATAAAATAATACTTTTCAAAATAACGACTTTTCAACAATATCTAGTGATGGCCGATTTCAAAACACTGCTTCAATGCTTTACGAATCTTTAGTTTCGAATCAGTGTTTCGGATCGCGTATCAAACTGCCAAAGTCACGTGAACTGTTGAAATTGCAAAACACTTATGAGATAACGAAGCCTCGTTTACTGAAATCACGTGACTTGGGTGCTCCGAATCACTGATTCAAAATAAAAGATTCGTAAAGCTTCAAAGCAGTGTTTTGAAATCGGCCATCTCTAGATATTGTTGAAAAGTTGTTATTTTGGTTTTTGGCGCACAAAAAGTATTCTCGTCGCTTTATAATATTAAGGTTGAACCACTGTACTCACATGAACTGTTTTAAATATGTTTTTAGTACCTTTTTGGACATCTGAAAGTGTTAATTATCTTGCTGGCCATGGAGGCCTCACTGAGCATTCGGATTTCATCAAAAATATCATAATTTATGTTCTAAAGATAAACGAAGGTCTTACTGGTGTGGAACGACATGAGGGTGAGTAATAAATGACAGAATTTTCATTTTTTGGGTGAACTAACCCTTTAAGTATATTCTATTACAGTATATTATTTCTATAATACAGTAAGTACTCTTTAAAAGTATGCTAGTGTACTTTTTCAAAAGAAAGGCAATCACTGCATTCTTCGTATTGATGATTTTATTCCGTTCAAACCACTTATTCTTTAGTTGTGCTACTGTATATATATATTTTTGTCTTTATAAACTTAAAAACTACTTTAGCAATTTAAGATTGTGAAAATCTTTTTGAAAATCCGTTTGAAAAACTCCCTTTGATTATACATCAGTTAGAAACTGACAGTGATGACATCAATGTAATTTGCATACTAAAAAGTCTTTTTGTTTTTTGAAGATTATTATTTCTAAAGTCATGCAGTGTCAAAATTGCAAATTAAAGATGAACATGGCAAATTTCATGTCAACTTTGTTAACACCAAAGTCCATACTAATCACGAAATACTGTATTTAAGAAGAAAGAAAGTACACCTGGTAGCTATAATAAAATGACATATCAAACAAAATTATGTGCAGAGGTTTTTACCCGACAACATTTAACTGTTTAATCCGCTGTGGCTGTTTTTACATGACATCAAATGTGAGAAAAGTCAGAGCTTTCATAAAATTTTTAACTTAATTACAAAGTTTAAAGATGTGAATAGATTTTTTTTCTACTCTGAAACTCTTAATTACAGTAATTCCAAAATGACGCACACTGGGCACAGAAACCACCTTTATTTATTCATCTATACTGAATAGTTGGGGTTAACAACTTGTAAACTATAATTTTTTCTGCCTTTCAAGCACCGGTGTTTGCTTCAGGAAATCAAGTCTAATTGGTTGTGTAAGGATCTCGCATCATCTCAGTAATACACACACACACACACACACACACACACACACACACACACAAAAAAAATAGTAAAAAAAAAAAAAATTAAAAAAGCTGCACCGCAGTGAAGTCGGGAACTCCTAGATTCTGTCCTAGTTTCATCCATTACAGAAGTTGTGAATGTCATAGAAAAACAAATAAGGGGAAAGACAGACTGGTGTACTAGACAGAACATATCTTATTTCTTAAACAAGTTAATGATTTCTGGGCAACAAAGGCCATGTCCCATTGACTTACTGTAATAACACAGTGTGAGTTATAGAATATGGAACTGCAATTAATAGAGGAACAGTAAAAACCGCTTGGAGAAAAAAAAATATGGCTAGTGGGGCGCCTTGACCATTCGAGCATGACAGATCGTTCCCTGTGATATTAATTTAAGACTCTTATGGGAAGCATGAATAAAGCTTGCTGTCAGATTGATGTCAGATTCAGACAGCCATGCATGTGTACCATGAAGCATGGCCTGCTGTGACAAACGTTTGATAACTGTTTCTAAAATGCTAGGATTGAAGCTTATTTTGATTACTCAGTCCAAATATTTCTGTTCATAAATGTTCATAAGCAATGGAATCATGATGTAAATCATGAAACTGGCTGTTTGTGGAAACAAAAAGGGCCCTCAAGGGAGCAATACTAAGATCGAGGGCCATATGCTTTGCAGTTCAGGATATTGTTTACTTGCTCGCCGCTGTTTTCTGCTAGCGGTGTAAATGAGAGTTGACAAAGAAAGAGTTGCAAAGAGACATCTGACTAATATCTGTCTGAGATTAAAAAATCATGCAACAGAATTAGCCAGCGTAGGGTGGTGCGCATCGTATTTCTTTACATCTGTGTGTTTCTCTTTCCATCTTTCTCTGTCTGGTACTGGAGACTAATTGGGTCAGAACATGATTCACAGTTTCAGATCTGACCGGGAAACGTGCAAAACACTCTCAGAGTGACAACAAGGCTGAAAAGAACAGCCTATTGGATGCAAAGCTTTGGCATTGGTATATTGTTCCACCAGTAAGACCAGCATAAACCAGAACTGGTCAAAGTTGGTATTCAGCAGGGAAACCCATGTCCTTTCTTAGCTAGAGATATCGCTCCATTTTGTGTTTCTGTCTCCTGTTTTTCTTCTTTAAATTGTTTGTTTGGCATTCTTATTTCTAAAGATCAAGCATTAACATTGAATGACAGAACAGGGCTTGTCTCTGATCTATTGTTTGAAGAAATTTCTCCTGGCTGTCATATTGTTTAAAGTTTAGATTAATGATTGTCTGATCTACTGTTTGAGGAAATCTCTCCTGGCTGTCACATTGTTTAAAGTTTCAATTAAAGATGGAACAAAAACGTTAGGCAGCATGTGCCAGATGTGCTTTAGTTTCATCCAATTATACTGACTTTATGAACACTTTGTGAAAGTGTAATTGATGATTATGACACTATGATTAGTCTAATTGGTGTAATTTGGCTCTGGCAAAGAAAAGCACAGGTGTACAGGTACAGTATACTCCCTTTTTCATGTTAATGCAGATGATCCAGCACAACCACAGAATATCAATCATAGAATATCAACATCCTGGTTCATGTAATCTGAGTACTAGGATTTTTTCAAAATATATAATACACTTTAAATGTTTTGGGTCAGTACAATTTCTTTTTCAAAAGGATGCATTCAGTTGATCAAAAGTGACATTATAGACATTTATAATGTTACAAAATATTTATATTTCAAATAAATGATGTTATATAAAACTTTATATTCATTAAAGAATCTTGAAAAAAAAAAAAGTTTTAAGCACCACAACTGTTTTCAACATTGATAATAAGCAATGTTTCTTGAATCAGCATATCAGAATGATTTCTGAAGGACCATGTGACACTAAAGACTGGAGTAATGGCTGCTGAAAATTAAGCTTTGCCATCAGTGGAATAAATTACATGTTAAAATATATTAAAATAGAAAACAGTTAATAATAATATTTAATGTTGTAATAATATTTCAAAATATTACTGTTTTACTGTATTTTTCATCAAATAAACGTAGCCTTGGTGATCATAAGAGACATTGAAAAAATCATACTCTCCCAAAACTTTTCAAAGGTAGTGTACACAAATCACATGAAATGTTAGCTCACATTTGGATTTATGACCAGTTTTTGTCATCCACATGCTGAAACAGCAACAAATAATTCAGAAAAGCATTTAACAGTTTACTCAAAGCATCAATAAAGTTGTAGAATGAACTGAGTAGTTGATGCAACCCTTACTGCTGTTAAAAAGCATTTATAACAAACATGTTTATGACATTAGACATCACATATCAACAACTGACTTGCAGGGTATTGCAAAATAGACCAACCTATGAATGCTGCACCATCTGTCTGTTGTCACACTTAAAATTCATATTTTCACTTTAGGATGGCATGGACTTGTTAGTTTTAGGAGAGTGGGACAGTGGGAGTGAGAAACGAAAAAGTAAATTCACCATTTCAGCCAAGTTGCATAATCAACTCCCACTTTATGGCCATTTCTTTCTTGTGTTGATAAGAGTTTGGAGCAGAATAGAAAAATCTGATCATTGATCTGTACAATAGTGAAAAAGTGGTGTCAACTCTCAACTGTTTCTGCAACCACTTGGGTGGGCGACTCCAACCACAGTCTATCAGCCATTATTTTATGAATTGTCATTTTTGCAGTCGGAGTCACTGTGACTGAATAGAAAATTGGCACATGCCTGTCTCTGTGTGTGTGTGTGTTTAATGGTAAAAAACATTCATTCTTTGTGGAATGTGGAGTTTGATGACTTTTCCACACATTCGGTGAGGGAAGACACCTGTAATGACATGCAGAGGAATTCCCAGATGTGTGTGTGTCTCTGTGTGTGTGTGTGTGTAAGAGGGAATCTTTCTTCCCATGGCAACGAGAACCAAACTGTTTCAGCGCTCACCCCTCGACCCACTTTAGAGCATTTGAAGTGGTTGCCAGGGTAACCAAGGAAAACAAACAAAACAAAATAACAAACAGACTAAACAACACCAAAACTATCCAGTCAAATTAGTTTAGTTTAAAACATACTATGAGTTGCTAGGACATTCTTTCTTTCTTTAAACATACTTTGATAAGCACCATACCTGCCATTATGATTTCTCTTTTTAAGGTCAAAGTTCACAGTTGTCTGTTGACTTTTAGCTTATTGGCATTATCCAAAAAAGATATAAGGAAAAAAATCTAAATGTTCTAGTGCTCCTGAAATTTTGACCTCAGTACCTCTGACTTGCGACTTACAGTCTGGTTCACTTTGGCGCTAATTCTGGCTAAGAACCATCAGCTGCATCCAAAAGCTTAGGGTCATGACATACCAAGCCGACGGAGCGTCTGTCAGGCTAGTTCTTGTGGTGAGTTCCACACGTCAGCTGTAATCTGGCTCACGTCGGCGGGAGATCACCCGATTCAGCCTGTTGAATCAGCGTTATGGTTATCGGTAAGAGAGATTACTCTGTTCAGTTTAGTGAGCGACTCAGTGTATGAGAATAAAAGAGAAAGTGATGAAAGCAAGCACAGAAATAAAGACGGCTCAGACAGAATGCTGTTCTAACTTTACATCATCTTACCTGAGCATTCCAATACGCAAATATTTTCATAACATCATAAGCTGCCTAGGATGAAGAATATAATTAGCATGATCGATATTCAAAATTTGTATATCTGAAAACCTAGTTTCAGTTTCCCTTTATGAATGACGAATATAGAATATTGATATCTGCTGATATAGACAGTTATAGACACTGGTTCCCTCCAGTCCCTCATCTCCTCCTCTAGTGGTTCCATCCTTTAAGTTGGATTTGGCGTGGTCTTTCGGTCACCAGCTCTGCCTCGGAGAGTGAATCCCCTGGCTTCGCCTCGGGCTGCCGATCCCGTTACTCCACATTGGACCGTCGACTCCACCTTGGCTCCTTGCCCACTCGGCTCCACCAGGTACCATTGTCTTCAAGGCTCCACCGGGCTCCTTTGTCCCCCTGGCTCCACCTTGGTCAGACGTCACTCTGCCTGCAGCATGGACTTCCAGGACATTTGCTGTGCTCTCCGTTCCTCCACCCCTATGGCTCCGTCGGGGTCTGCCTTCCCTCCAGCTCCGTCTTGGCCCTCAGTTGTACTGAGTCACCTCAGTCCTCCGGTACCCTGGTTCCACCTTGAGTGCTCTCGTTGCTGTGGCTCCGCCTAGGCATCCGGATCCTGTGGTGTGGTCCGATCTCGTCATCACTTCAGGTTTGCCTGGGTCTCCAGATGTTGTGGCTCCATCGCTGCCAGTCGGGCCACTAACTCCCACCATCGATTCTGCCGTGGGCCTTCGTACCATCTGGGCTCAGAGATTCCACCTGCGTCATTACACCAGTGCCTCTTCCATGACTCCTCCCACCATCGTCATCGCCATTCCGCCATAGGAATCTTCAGTCTCCTCTGCTCCACCAGGGAAATCCTCCTCTCCTCCACTCTCATAAACTTTATTTCTTACCTTTATCATTTACGGCACCAGGAGTCGCCTTCTGGAAGGGGGGATTTCTGTCACATGTTGCCTTAGTTTTGGTCTCGTTATCTGTCAGTATGTTTATTCACCTGTTTTCCTGTGTTCCTTTTTTCTTGTTTTGTAACGATCAGCCAAATTGGTTGGGTTACACGATTTAAAATGGGGTCAGATTTTACTGTGTGAGATCGTTATTGGTTAAAAGAATGAGACATAAAACGGAGATAAGTTTAAATAAGAATGGTGTATTTACAATATTCACATGAGACTTTAGAACAACACAATAAAACCAGGAAAACTGTTAAAAGCATACAGTCCAAAGCACCATACCATAAAACAGTCCAACATCCTAGTGTGCTGATAAGTCCTAATGTGAGTGTCCACCAGTCTATGGTAGTGATAATCCAAAGGTCTGTAAAGTTGTGACTGGAGAGGTAAGTCCGTAAAATGGAAACTCCACAATCCACAATCACAGCTTGGCCGGTAAACTGCTTCCCCCCTTAAATTCCTCCTTCCTGGCTGGATGGTTGATGCAAGGTGACCAGATGGTTCTTTGCTACGGACATTCATATACACACACATACATTTTTGTATATACTGTATATATTGTTTTTCTGTGTCTTCTTGTATAATACACTTTGGGTTGACGTTTATACTTGGTTTTTGTGGTTATTTATTGTGTCTGCACTCATTCAAACACACTTTTAGGAGGGTAAAGGATAAACTTTATTTGTGTAGCCTGCCTTGCATAGGCCGAGCGTTACAGTTTTCCCGTAGCTAATCAGTTGTCATGGACACTCATTCACGATCACACCTTGTCTTTGAGTCAGTCATCATTGTGTATTTAAGTTCCTCATTTCCTTTCATTCATTGTCGAGGATTGTTTGTGCTTTGCACACGTTTTGCTTGTGTTTTTGTCTCTAGGATTAATAAACCACATTTATATTTGAATTACCTTGTCTACCTTCGTATTCTCTTGGAATAAGTGTTACAGTTCAAGTATAGCTTTTTGGCCCAGACACAGCCGACATGAGGCGATAACCCAGTCGGCTTTCATCTCCGCTAGTACTTTGACATCGACTTCATGTGTCACGTTGTCTGATAGGGCAGCTGACCTGTTGCCTCGCTGCTCTATCAGACAGTGACTTAGCAGGCAGCTTTTGCACACAAAGGTACCTCATGAAACTGATTTCAGACAGAATTCTGAGGCAGCATAACGGTTTATTGATCTACAACACAATAGAGAGAGATTTAGTGATAACTAAGTGAATATTTAATTACTAATTACTACAATACTAATTTCTCACCATAAATGACATCGAAAGTGGAAAAAGTTGGTCAAAAACATACATTTACACATAAATTGACCACCAACCGCTACTTCTGGTGGCATCTTTATTTTTGATCTTAATTCTTTCAGAATGAAATGCACAGGATTGTGGGATTTCAAAGGCAGCAAAGGATGCTGCCTTCAAAAATCATTCAGAAGACAGGAAGTGAAGCCAACAGTGGATTCAGACATGCCTTGATGCTTTCCTACCTTGGAATGCATCCTCAGAATGCAGCATTTGGTAACACTTTAGTATAGGGAACACATATAAACTATTAACTACAACTTTTCCCTCAATAAACTCCTAATTTACTGCTTATTAATAGTTAGTAAGGTAGTTGTTAAGTTTAGGTATTGGGTAGGATTAAGAATGTAGAATAAGGTCATGCTGAATAAGGCATTAATATGTGCTTAATAAGTACTAATAAATAGCCAATATTCTAGTAATATGCATGCTAATAAGCAGCTAGTTAAAAGACCCTAAAATAAAGTGTTACCCAGCATTTTTAAGCTTTCATATGCAGCCATTGTCTACCTGAAATGTAAAAAGACCAACTACAGTTCCACAGTTTTGTTTTTACAATATGTGTACAGAAAGTTTGTCTTAAATCGATGATACCACAGTAAAAAACAATAAAACTTTGGTATCTTGGTACAAGTCACTAATGTGGTGGTAACTACCTGTATGTTTACCATAGTAAATCTTCATAAAGGCTACTTAACTCTATAAAGCCAAATATATTATATTTGAGGCATCTAAATGATCAACATGATGAAAACTGAAATTTTTTTTGTACACAATCTAATGCATGCCATTACATGTTTTGCAACCTAAAATAAAAACTACAGATAATTTCATCTTACTTTCTGGTCATATAGCTAACAGCAACTGCATCAAACTGCATATTTTTGCCAGCTTGGGTCTTTTTCCTCCTTGAGGATGAGCTCCATATTTTCTATCATACTATATGAGCCAAAAAAGCCTGATGTATCAAATACTATACTCAACAAAAACCCATATGCATTTTTTTTTTCTTTTTAGATATTTTGACTAAAAGGTTCAGTAAACTGTTCCATTTAAAAAACAAAAAACAAAACAAAACTGACTGTTCTGACTATTATTTCATTTGTCAGGCTTTACAGAGTTAATATGATGTCCAATTTTTATTAAATACCAAAACTAGTTTGTAGTAGTTTGATAAGAGTATTTGTTTAGTTTAAAATAGTAGTAGTTTACAGTAGTAGTTAATCAAGCATTTGTATTGGTTTATTTGGTTGGTTTATAAGCAATCCACATGTTCCATCTGAATAACTGAACATGGAGACATTAGTAGGGCTGGGACAATAAATCGATGCATCGTGATTCGTAGATCGATTCTGAGATTTTCTGAACAGCAGTAAAGAAAGCATCTGGTCATAGCGATGTGGATATGTTTGCACCAGCTCTGACATGTCAAAATCATGTCGACAGATAAGGCAATAAAAATTACACCGTTATGATAGTTTGATTATAAAGTATATTTGAGACTATATACTATATATATATAATGTATCTGGCTATGTGATATAGTTTGAATTAATCCCTTTTCTTTGCATGCCACATTGACATTACCATACAGAATAGCTCTTTTGGCATTATCCTGAACATTGTAAGCATTTATTTGTCATTTGTCATTGAACAGACATTCTTTACATAAAAATCAGTCTACAGGCTTTCATAGACAACCTACTGTAGGACGTTTTGTTTCAAGCTGTTCACACATTGGCAATAAAAAAGCAATTAATATGTGAAAATTCTTACATATAGCCCCTTTAAAGGGAGAGTTCACCCAAATTGGAAAATTCTGTCATCATTTACTCACCCTCATATCCTTTCAAAACTGTATGACTCTTTCTTCTGTGGAATATAAAAGAAGATATTTTGAGATTTTTTTTTTTTTTTTTTTTTGTCCATGCAGTGGAATCCATTAATAAACAAAAACAAAATGGTTTAGTTACCAACATTCCTCAAAATTTTGTGTTCAGCAGAAGAAAGTCACACAGGTTTGTAATGACATAAGGGTGAGTATGACAGAATTTTCATTTTTGGGTGAACTATCCCTTTAAGACTAAGATGTAACAAAGGAAAGGTCAGCACTGGTTTTAAAGCAGCCATAATCACCATGCCCTTCTAAAATATCCAATTTGTATTCAAAAAGTCATAAAATAAATAATTGAAAGACAAATCTGCTTGCCAGATGATAAAAAAATGTATCCATTTACCAATAAACAGAGTGGAACAAGCCTGATGAAGGCAGTCAAAGCTGAGCATGGAAGTGATGTTTCTGTGTATTTCCTTTTACAGGCTTTAAAAGACACAATCTTAGAATATCAATTTTCTTTTAGCATTAAATTAATTTGTCTTCATACTGTGGTATCGCACACCCCTACCTTGGATGGTTCTGCGTTCAAGAATAAAGTGAGCATATTTCTATAAATGAGCCATTTACAGTATTGCCTACACAATGCTTTTACTGTACTTATTCTTGTGTAGTGGCAGTTCTGATAAACTAAATTCTCTTCTTCTCCCGCTTGACAAAACAGCCTGTTTGTACCTTTTATTTGACCACAATTATGAGTCTCAAAAGCCAGAGTTTTGCCTTTCAGTATTTAGTAGGTTGAAATAGGCTGTATGAATGTTGGTTTAATATAATTCACTCACATGTTTGCCATTTTGTTTCTACTTGAATATAAGCTTTTCAGAAGCATGACGATCTGTTCAATTGATTTCTTGCTCATCTGGAGTTACAACCACACATGATAATCACAACATACTTATTTTATAATATTAAATGCAGAGCATTTTTGTACATTATAACCAACAATATTAGTGGTTTAAGATGGGAAAAAAGAAAATGAAATGCAGACAAAATTCAAATATAATTTGAAATGGAAAAAGCATAACAGCAAAAAAGTGGATAGAGAGAATCTTTCAGACACACTGACAAACACAGCATATCATACAGCAGTCTTCTCACTCTCACTTGAATTTCCTGAGCACTTAACAGCATATGTGAAACTGTGTATGTCTGAAGGACGGGGGACCCCTGTCTTCCCAGCATCCTGTGTGCCGCTATCTAAACACTGCCTCTCTGAAAGCTCGTTCTGTTTGTCTCTCTTGGGCCCCATATGCGGCTAATGCCTGCTGAATATTAATAAGGCCTAATCTTACAGGGGCCCCTGAGCAGAAAGTGAAGGAGTGAGAGACTCATGTGTCAAGATCCGCCATGGCTCACATTATCCAGCCAATCTAGAACTGCTTAAGAAACATTTATTTTACTTTCCTTTCTCTTTCTTTCATCTAGCTCATTATTGTTTGACCTCAAAATATTTTTCTTTTTCCTTTCATAAGAAAAATACACAAGTTATTTTCAACCTCCCACAAACAAACAAATAAACAACAACAACAAAAAAACCCAATCTTTTTTGTTTAAAATATTTGGCTTGTTAATATATAATGTTTTGTTTTTTGATGGTTTTAAAATAATTTCTTTCTTGTTTCACTCTCATTATTTTACTAAGTTTATTATGTGTCATTATGTCATTATGTTATTATATAATGGGCATTTTGAGTAATAATAGGCACCTTGTAAATTATTGGATGTATAGAGGTATTCAGTTAGTTACAGTGTGTACATTTCCTATTATTCACTGTCAAGTCACATTTAATTATATAAAATTTTTAAGAATACTTAAAGACTGCATTTGATGTTTCTAAACACACTTAAGTTGTCAGGGGTTGCATGAGCTAAATCCAAGAAGACATTTAATCAACACACAAAGCAATAGCATACACAACTAATATAACTTCAACGAGGGACTATGACTATGTTTACATGGACAGCAATAATCTAATTATTGACCTTATTGACTGTAATTTTTGACATGAGTTGCTTTTAAAATATTCCTTTCATGTTCCCATTTTACATGATATAGAACATAGATCAATTAATGGCACATCATTACGTCCCCATATACAGTTTTGGGTGTTTCATTTTTAATTTTACGAAAGCTTCAAGTGCAGTCAATTATTTGTCATGCTATGAGTGCAAATAGATGACGGTGGATACAAATTCTCCAGCAACAGGCCTCCTCTGTACTTTAATTCGAAATTGCTGTTTACATGGTAGTTTCTTAATCAGAGTATTGTCTTAATCTGGTTAAAAGCGGAATATTGTTGTCCATTTAAACGTACTGAATGAATAGAGGAAAACTGAGGGCTTAAATACAAAAGGAAGATCATCAACAGAACAGGGAACAGGTGTGGACAAATCTGAAACCATGACAACTAATAAATGACTCGAACTCAGACAAAACATAGACAGTGAAAACGAAGACTAAAACTAAACAAGACAATGTAACAGCACAATACCAAAGCACAATACCATAGTATATCCCCTTACTGCACACCCCCCATTTTGGCAAGTGGGGCATAAATGATATACCCAAAATAAAAAGGCTGCTGCTCATAAGTCATTCTGAATATATTTAGAAAGCCAACACTTGAGAGTTTACAGTTCAATACTCTGAATTACTCAGACTGTTATTAATGTGGAGATATTTAAGGTCAAACATAAAAAACAAAAACAAAAATATTAAGAATATAATTTTTTAAATGTATAAAAATATTATGTGCATGTGGTATAACAACTTATAACCACAATTAAAGTGAAGTCACAATCTGCTCATGCTTCATTTCAAATCTGAAGATATCTCTAAAACTATGAATTTTATTAAACATTTTGTAATACCATGTCAGAGTTTTTAGAGAAGGCTGATTTCACGAGTTTGCACTTACAGAGTAAATATATATATATATATAGACCACCTCTCATGCTGATAGGATAGATGTGTTGATTGCTGATGACGTTCATTGGATAGATCATTTGAATGTGCTCGTCCTGAACTTTGTTAATGAAACATCATAAGATGCTAATAAAATATTTTATTGCCCTGTAAACGCCTACTTGCAGTCTATTGTCTAAGGAGGAGAGGAGACTGACCAATTTATGTTTCTTTTGTTCTCACTCAACGAACCTGTCACACCTCTGCCGGCATGAGACTTAATCTTCATTGTTCTTCTATCATTATTCTTTTGTTTGTATTCAGCCATTGTTAGCCTTTATTCTGGCATTACATTGCTTACCCACCTACACCACTTTCATCCCACTATACATTAATCCACCTATTAACTGAAGTCTTTCTAGAAAACAACAACAAAAAAAAAAGCAAATTCTTGGGACCTTTTAACAAAATTGTGAAATAGAATAGCTCCTGGCGTGACAGGTGCATTAGAGCTACAATTAGCATCAAGCTACATAACACAATTTAAAAAAATTATATTACGCTTTTACTCAAAACTCAATTTAAACTATCATTGAGTGTTTGTATTAACTTCCGATCACAATCTAATGTGGATTTTAGTCATATAATGATGTTGAAATATGTTATTTTAGCCTTTTATATGCAGCTAATCGCTACACCTGCTTAGTATTTATAACGTAAACATCCATTATTGATATGAAAATCGCATGGTAATCACACACAAACCATATTCTATCATAATTGTGTGTTTATTTGCTTCTTGTTTCATGTGTAGAAATGTTTCTTTAGGTTTGTTCTTCACGGAGCTCAGAACAAGGAAGTGTATAGGACAGCGTCATGCAGAAGGGCAGGTAATATGGTCACGTAAGATGATTGACAGCTCTACGCCAAATGAGAGAGCGTTGAGATCATAACTGACACCAGGAAGAGGAGAGAGAGAGCTTGCTCTGAACGCTCTTTCAGCTCTTCAGATTGCATAATTCAGTGGAAAATAAATAGAAATGTTATTCTGTATGATGAAATATTTTGCAAACATGTGAGAATAAATCAATATTTCTCCAAATATGCACACTTTTGGACTAAGAGCCCTAACGGATGCTGTTCAGTGAAGCTATGTGAACACAAATAAACCGAAGCAGATGTGACTGAATTCATATAAGTGTTGATATTCTATTCAAAATATAAAAAAATACAAATCAATTATTTTGCACTCCTGGCATAAAATTAAGAAATTAATGTCATTGCAGCCTAGTTTTATTTATAAACAGTGGTCAAATATCAAAGATGGAGTCTTTAATCTTTCTAATGATGCCCGAACAAGTAAGAGTGTGATGTTTTAATGTGCAGTGAATGTTGAACAACAATAATCTGGGGCCGTCGGCAATCCTTGAATGCAAAGGGGATATACCATAGTCCAAACTTGAGGAGGGAGGGAGAGGGCTGTGGATGAGGATGAAGAGCAGGCAGAAGAAAAAACAAGGAGACAACAACCACGGAGGAGATGAAGGTGGGAAGAGCCAGGTGGAGACAGAAGGAACCAAAGCAAAGAACCAAAGAACCAAAGCAAAGTATTTATTTATTTTTTTTTAACATTTAAGTGTTATATATGCAATGTTTTAAATAAAGATTTTGATATTTTGTATTATTGTGTCTGTTTGAATTGAATGTCAGTAGTACTACTACACAGTATTGTAGGATAAAATTCTATATAAAAATTATAAAATCTAATTTATATTTAGTAAAAATTAATGAATTACATTAGTGTACTGATAACCTGGATTTTTACAATAATTGCTCTATATTTATATAATAATAGTACCTTGAAATTACTGTAAAACTGAAATATGGTTATAGTCCTACTGTAAATCTTAATTACAGTAACTTAAATTATTCTTCAGAATGTCTGCTACATAGCATCCTTAAGTTAATAAAGGAAGGATAAAGATATAAGTGCTTTAAGGTTCCTGAAAATGTGGAGCAATACATGGCACTAAAGAACTGAAGATTTGTTGGCATGCCGACCAACAGCAAATCTGGATCCCATTACGTTTTATTGTCACAAACCAACAAGGCCATATTGGAGCAGGCATTCCGATGACAGCCAGCTTTAGCTTTAAATATATGATTGATTGGTTGCTGTATAAAAATGTATTCTGTCTGGAATACAAAAGTTAAAACAGGCCGATTTTCTGACCAAGCCTTCAACCCTAGCTATTCTGTAACCCCCTGATTCTGGAATGTTACGCAATAGAATTATGTAATTGTGGTTTATTGGTATAAAGGGCTCAGTCATGTGACATGCACCCCTCTTCTGGAATTCTGGAATATATCAGGAATGGGCTGATATGTGATTCCTGCACCAACCAACCCACATTTAGGTGATTCACTCATTCCCCTCAAAATGAAAATACTACTGTATGAAAATATTTCTCATTGGAAAGGTTAATAGAATACATTTATTTTTTAAAGATACAGGTGCTGGTCATATAATTAGAATATCATCAAAAAGTTGATTTATTTCACTAATTCCATTCAAAAAGTGAAACTTGTATATTATATTCATTCATTACACACAGACTGATATATTTCAAATGTTTATTTCTTTTAATTTTGATGATTATAAGGAACTAAGGAAAATCCCAAATTCAGTATCTCAGAAAATTTGAATATTAATATTAAGACCAATACAAAGAAAGGATTTTTAGAAATCTTGGCCAACTGAAAAGTATGAACAAGAAAAGTATGAGCATGTACAGCACTCAATACTTAGTTGGGGCTCCTTTTGCCTGAATTACTGCAGCAATGCGGCGTGGCATGGAGTCGATCAGTCTGTGGCACTGCTCAGGTGTTATAAGAGCCCAGGTTGCTCTGATAGTGGCCTTCAGCTCTTCTGCATTGTTGGGTCTGGCATATCGCATCTTCCTCTTCACAATACCCCATAGATTTTCTATGGGGTTAAGGTCAGGCGAGTTTGCTGGCCAATTAAGAACAGGGATACCATGGTCCTTAAACCAGGTACTGGTAGCTTTGGCACTGTGTGCAGGTGCCAAGTCCTGTTGGAAAATGAAATCTGCATCTCCATAAAGTTGGTCAGCAGCAGAAAGCATGAAGTGCTCTAAAACTTCCTGGTATATGGCTGCGTTGACCTTGGACCTCAGAAAACACAGCGGACCAACACCAGCAGATGACATGGCACCCCAAACCATCACTGACTGTGGAAACTTTACATTGGACCTCAAGCAACGTGGATTGTGTGCCTCTCCTCTCTTCCTCCAGACTCTGGGACCCTGATTTCCAAAGGAAATGCAAAATTTACTTTTATCAGAGAACATAACTTTGGACCACTCAGCAGCAGTCCAGTCCTTTTTGTCTTTAGCCCAGGCGAGACGCTTCTGACGCTGTCTGTTGTTCAAGAGTGGCTTGACACAAGGAATGCGACAGCTGAAACCCATGTCTTGCATACGTCTGTGCGTAGTGGTTCTTGAAGCACTGACTCCAGCTGCAGTCCACTCTTTGTGAATCTCCCCCACATTTTTGAATGGGTTTTGTTTCACAATCCTCTCCAGGGTGCGGTTATCCCTATTGCTTGTACACTTTTTTCTACCACATCTTTTCCTTCCCTTCGCCTCTCTATTAATGTGCTTGGACATAGAGCTCTGTGAACAGCCAGCCTCTTTTGCAATGACGTTTTGTGTCTTGCCCTCCTTGTGCAAGGTGTCAATGGTCGTCTTTTGGACAACTGTCAAGTCAGCAGTCTTCCCCATGATTGTGTAGCCTACAGAACTAGACTGAGAGACCATTTAAAGGCCTTTGCAGGTGTTTTGAGTAAATTAGCTGATTAGAGTGTGGCACCAGGTGTCTTCAATATTGAACCTTTTCACAATATTCAAATTTTCTGAGATACTGAATTTGGGATTTTCCTTAGTTGTCAGTTATAATCATCAAAATTAAAAGAAATAAACATTTGAAATATATCAGTCTGTGTGTAATGAATGAATATAATATACAAGTTTCACTTTTTGAATGGAATTAGTGAAATAAATCAACTTTTTGATGATATTCTAATTATATGACCAGCACCTGTATATTACATTTACATTATCATACTTTTCTGTAACAGTTTGTCTTTCTTTTTCTTTTTTTTTCAACACCACATGTAATTCTTTAAATTCTTGAACCCAACAGTAGGGTTCTAGGTGTTAGCATACAGAAGCATACAACACAGGTAACTCAAGTGCACTTGTAGTTTATTTGCAGGAGGCAGAGAGTAAACAGGAGAAACAAGTGAGTGTTCAATAAATGCAGGTTAGATAGACTTAGCTTCTATGGTCATAGTCTTTGTCTCTTTGCAGGTATTGAGGATGTCAAGGCTGAAGAGATGTCGGTGGATCTGGAGAGAAGATGACAGATGATGAAGCAGAAGACGGAACAGAATCTCAACAGCTGAGTAGATCAGGTAGGTATCAAAGTAAGGTGATCAGTAATAGTGAACAATGAAATCAGACAATGGTGAACTGAAGGGTGACTGCTGATGAAGGTTAGTGATGGCAGGTGTGGATGATCATGAAGTGGGTGCAGGTGTGAGCCAGGAGGGATCATGGGAAATGTAGTGCCAAGGTGATCTGTGAAGAAGTGACTGAACTGGTGATGGATGATGTGATAGTACTCCCCCCTCCCAGAAGGTGTGACCTCACGCCTAATAGGATACCTCTAGGAAGTGAGGGAGGGAGGGCGGGCATCCTGGTGCTGGGCAGGATGGTTCGTGGGGAGCAGGTGACCAGGGTGGTGCCAGCAGGAAAGGGTAGCTCAGGGAGCCAGGAAGGTAACTGCAGTGCAGGGAGCCATGGTGGTGCAGGTAGCTCAAGGGGACCATGGCAGAGCAGGTAGCTTGGGGGCCATGACGGAGCAGGTAGCTCAGGGGGCCATGGCAGAGCAGATGACCCCCCAGAGCCGGGCAGACAAAGCTGAAGATCCCCATGGTGGCGCAGATGACCACCATAGCTGTGCAGACGATCTTGAAGACCCCCATGGTGAAGCAGATGACCACCAGCAGTGCCGACACCATAGTTGCCTCGGGGCAGACAGGAAATTAAAAGATTTTCTTAGTCATAATAGGGTAGACAGACACTTCGGGTCTTGGTTGTATCTGGGAAAACAGGAAATTTAGGAACGACCACTGTGGTCACATCTGAACAGACAGAAGACTGGTAAACGACTCTCATGGTCGAATCTGGACAGAGTGAAAATCCGGGAACGACCTCGTGGGTCATCTCTGGGCAAACAGTAAACTTAGGAACAACCTCCATAGTCGCATCTAGACAGACAGAAGACTGGTAAACGACCTTCCTGGTCGTATTTGGACAGGCTGAAAATTCGGGAATGACCTCCCTGGTCATCTCTGGCAAACAGGAAACTGAGGAATGACCTCTGTGGTCAGATCAAGGCAGACAAAAAAGTGAGAAACAACCGTCTGGGTCGCATTTGGACAGACTGAAAATTCGGGCACGACCTCCTTGGTCAAGCTCTGGGATGAGAGTGGGCACTGGGCTTTGGTCAGGGGTTGGAGCCATCACAAGACTATACTCTGGAGCGGACTCTTGATCTGGGAGAATTCTATGACCGGGTTCTGATACTGATTCAGGGTTTAGAGTGGGCTCCAGTGGAGATTCAGGGGTTAGAGTGGACTTCGATGCAAACTCTGGGGCAGGAACAGGCTTGCTACAGAACTCTGAGACTGAGACTCATTAATGAATTCTGGGGCTGGAGCGGACTCATGACTGAATTCTGGGAATGGAACCATCTATGTACTGTGCTCAGGGGCTGGAGCCATCACTAGACTAAGGTCAGGGGCTGGAGCCATCACTAGACTGTGGTCAGGTGCTGGAGCCCACACTGAGCTCTGTTCAGGGGCTGAAACAAGACACTGGGCTGTGATCAGGGGCTGGAACAGACACTGGGCTGTGGTCAGGGGCTGGAACAGACGGGTTGGCCCGGTAGAGGACCATTTCTTCATCCTCTGCCCCCTCATTTGGGCAGATTCTGGAGCTGGCTCTTGGGTAGGAGAGGACTCTAGAATGGGTTTTGGAATTTCCCTCACAGGAACTGACTGGTGAATTTCTCTCACAGGATCAGACTGGTGAATTTCTCTCACTTGAGCAGATTGGTGAATTTCTCTCAGAGGAACAGATTGGTGAATTTCTCTCAAAGGAACTGACTGGAGAAGAGGACTCAATCGAACAGACTGGTGATTTTCACTTACTGGCTAGGATTCTGAACATGAGGACCAAAGATTTGAAATCTTCAGAGCAGTCTCGACAGTCATAATAGATGGGTCCGCTAGCTTTGCTATCAGGTCCGCGCTGTTTGAGGCAGCTTCTCTGACTCGAGGGAAGACTGGAGACTCTTGGGCTCGCATGAGGAGTGAAGATGGCGGAGGACTTTGAGAGGAGTTCGGTGGTGTTTGGTGGCTCGACGGACAAAACCTCCGATGCCAGGATGGCTGGAGTGAACTGGCAAGAAAGTGACAGAGTGGAACTGGCATCTTCCTCCACCGCGCTGACAGTGAGGGACGAACCACATAGCCACAGTACATAATCAATATAGCTCTCTAGGGAACAAGTGGTAGCTGTTGCTGGTATCTGGTTATAAATATGGTCGTCTAAACCGCACCAAAACATGATTTTCATGGAACTATCATTCCATGGTACCAGGTTGGAGGGTACCATGGAATAATACTAGGGTTCTAAGAGTAAAAAATCCCATTCATTTTCTACATAGAAAATCCAATAATGTATAAATTTTCAAGACAGATTTACCATGAGCTTTTTTTCTAGGTGACCAGCCTACATTACCCATAATCCTGGAGAGAAGTCAGTTTTACCATTGAAACAGAAATTGCAACAAAGTAAGCTCAGCAGCACCATCTCACACTTATAAAGCTAAACTGTAAAACTACTTACACATATCTAAAAAAAATTGAATAAACATAAAATAATGTGTTTTTATACTTGTAATCAATGGATGTAAGTCAATAGTTTTTTTTATTGTACTTTTATTGTATTATTGGTAACACTTTATTTTAAGGGTCCATAATTATGCTGTAGTTAAGTATTAACACACCGGTAGTTAATGATTAGCTGAACATATAGTAAAGGCATATTAGCCATTATTTATGAATTAGTTAAGCTTTAACAAGCCAGTAATTAATAATTAAAGGGATAGTTCACTCTAAAATGAAAATGAAGTCATTATTTACTCATGTTGTTCTCATGTTGTTTTAATGCCATATATTCATTTTAGGGTGAACTATCCCTTTTACTGAACATATATTAAGGGCATATTATTATTTACAACTGATCAAACATTTGAAGGATTAAACATTTGAAGGATAAACAAGCCAATAATTAATTGTTAACTGAATGTACAGTAAATGCCTTTTAAATGCACTTTATTTATAGTCCACTTTAGACACTCTACTAACTTTAAGTAACTTTGCCACTGCATGTCAACTAACTCTAATTAGTAGACTGTAGTAAACTGTTAGTAGACTGTTAGGTTTTACTAAAAAAATAAAAAATAAAAAATAAAAAGCAGTAAGTTGACATGTAATTACAAAGTTACTTATAGTCAGTAGAATGTCTGTTGGGGAAGCATCAAAATAAAGTGTTAGCAGATATTAAGCAGACAGTCTGCTAATACTCTAATAAGAGTTAGTTGACATGGAATAGCAATGTTACTCATAATCAGCAGAATGTCTAAAGTGGACTATCGAAATAAAATGTCACCCCTTTTAGCCATTATTTACAACTTGTTTGTAAATATGATTGTGTAGTAAGTGATTTACACAATGTTATATTTCTATGATTTACCATCTATTAAGTAAATATGAATCATTGTTTAATTAGTGTATGTTTTACAGTTTTGAGTAATAAATTGCTAAAATCGTGGAATAAAGAAACCCCCCCCCCATTCTAAAGTGAATAGTATATCCACATTAATTATTGATTTGTATGGCACTTATTGAGTGATGTTCAAGTTTATTCAGCAGAATAAGCCAGTAAATTGGCTAAGTTACAGTACTACTAAAGACAATTTCTAGTGTGTTCATGCATAACTACTGCATAAATAATGGCTAATATTCCTTTACTGTATGTTCAGTTAATCATTAACTACTGGTGTGTTAATGCTTAACTACCGCATGATTGTGTTACCGTATTATTTTGTATTTGATTTTGTCATTTACAGTGTTTCATCGGTTGAGTAATCTAAAAAAAGTGAAATGACTTTGTCATATTATAGCTAATTTAGCTTTTTTTTTTTGGTAAAATGAGTTGCAGAAAGCAAACAAAAATTATTATATTTATACATTAAGCAACATTTTGGTTTATGGCTAAAGAAAATATATTAAGTATATTATGGTCTTTAAAATAAATAATCTTTTACTTTGTATGTGTCAGGATTATGTTTTGTTCTGCATAGTTTTATTGTTTTAGTTTGGTTCTGTTCTGTTTCTGTTGCCTGCTTTTGTATGTTGAAATAATTTCCTTGTGCGTGTGCAGTTATTCACTAATTAAGTTCACCTGCTGCTCATTTAGTTTCCTTGTTTGTCCGTGTATTGAAGTCCTCAGTTTCCTTTGTATAATGTCGTGTTATACTGGTTGTTCTGTTTCCTTGTTTTCTGAGTTTTTGTTTAATTAACTTTGACTCTGTTGTGATTAGATCCTCTTCCTTGTCTTTGCTGCAACCTATGTGACAGTAAGAATATTTCTTTCTTTCTTTCTTCTCAGAGCTGGTTGGTTTGGTTCCTTCCTCAAAACACTTTATTGAAGAATGTTTTGAAATACCTGTGGAAGAAATGCCTAGTTGGTTTGGGAAAAGTACTTTTTCAGAACCAAGGAATAGCTAGAGAAAAACATGTTTTGAGACAAATCGTCCCCTTGGGGGACCCTTATAAGGTTCTATCTGACATTTTTGTCAAAATTGAGTTATTCACATATTCTTATTCTGTGACAACTTATTTACATTATGTGATGTTTTTGGTAATGTTGAGTACATTTAGGGACTTTTTATTTAGAAAACAAAAAGGTTATATCTACATCTTTGAAGCTCAATATCTCAGAACTGCTCAGAATGCAGATATAACCTTATAATTCCAATGGGACGAAATAACCTACTTGTATGTCATGTAGCAATGAAATGTGCCTTCACTTTTTTACATCATCATATCTTAAAGTAAACTAGTAAATTAATCTGAAGACTATTAGACCATATTGGGGAATGGCTAATATGTTGTCAATGTAAACAAGAACCTTGTCTGCATGTTATTTGAGGTTGAGTATGAATAAACTTCTGGAACTGAACACCAAGCCTCAGATCCACCATCAATCAGGGATGGCCAAAGCTACAAATATGTCATACATGACATAAAAGTTGTGTTTGTCAAACCATTTCATAACTTATTGAATGTTTACTTCATAACCACTGTTTACCACACTGACTCATAATGATTGATTATGATCATGCTTTTCCATTTGTGACCATTCATCACAGTAATAATCAGGATATCTGGACATCACTCATGCACATACAAAACTGACACAGGACTTTTGTGTAATTTTTTGCTGTTTTCTATTATCTTGAATTCTGTGCTGACATGACAGGAAATGGTAAAGTTACAATTGCTCTATAAAACAATCTTGAAGACATTATTCAGACATGGAGAGAGATAGATTGAGTTATGTCTAGGGATTCGGTATAACTCAAGCTTTATTTTTTCCATGCTGCCTCAATTGATGAAGAAAATAACAATAACTCAGTTATTCCCCTGCCTATTATTTTTGCACTTGGTTTTGGGATGTTTAACTGATGCTTCAATTACCCTGTTTTTCATTTACTGTAATACTACTTACAAAGCTTTAAATTTAATACGCCCTGTCATGGATATCATAAGAGCCATCTCATTTTCAGTTCTTAGCCCATTTCTTCCCTCATCTTCCTCTCTTTTTCTAAACAACAACAATAAAAAGCTCAGAGGTCTACATTTCTTCAGAAGAAATATAAATGGAAACAAATGAGACAAATTAAACAAATTAAGCAAATTGACTTATAGCAGACTTTGGTATCTTGGCAAATCTATGCACACCTTGAGAAACTGTTAAGATCTTTTCTGAAACACGTAATATGAGAAAGATGAAAAATATGAGAAGCAGACTTAAAGGAATAGTTCATCCCAAAATATAATTTCTGTCATCAAGTACAGCACATATCATTTGCACTTGAGCTTCTTCAAATTTGTTATGTCAAGAACACTATTAGTTCCCTTTTGAAGTGGAACTCAACACTGCAGTGTCTTATTCCCCTTCTCAGGGAACCACAGTTACAGTTGTAAACTGAGAAGTTCTCTTTTTGAAGAAACTCCATGCTGCATCTATATTGACGCTATGGGAACACATCCACCGTGACCGGTGTTTCTAAAACATGCCAACATGCGTTCGACTCTTGAGGGAGCTCCCCTCTCATTTGACTTTTTTTTTCTTAAAAAAAGGGTTTAGTCCCTGTGTCTGCTGAAACAGTGTGGCAGCTTTGATCGTGGGGTTGCAGTTGGGTAGAGCTGAGGCAGACGAGTCCAACTTCCCCGCTTTCGGCTCATGGCAAGGCATATGTGGCAGTGATACAGACCTGTGTGGCCCTGTACACCATGGAATACCCCTGCTTAAAAAAGGCTGGTGGTGTTGAGGCACGTGTTGTGGGGATACCAGGCCTACCTATTGAGTAGTATTGTTTCCTGAGGCAAAACAAACAAACAAACAAAAAAAACCCCTGCCGTTCAATGGTTGCTATAAGTTACCACGGAGAGACATCTGTGATAAGGAGAAAAGACCCTAACCCCTAACTTCTTGAGGAGAACCCTTCTTATTGCTTACACCCTGCATATAAGGGCGTGGTTGTGTGAAATAAAATAAAGATGGACTGTGATCCCCTTTTTATTGGTTTCCAGCATAGTTGAAGCCTTGGTCACGGTGACTTGATGTAACACCTTCACTTTCTGGTGACAATTTTTAGCAGAGGTGTTTAGCATTAGAGGCTGGTAATTACTGAGAGACAACTGTTTTAATAAAGAGCACTCGCGGTGTGATGATATGACCCCTTTACTTTCGGATTGTGAACCGGAGGTGTTAGCAGTAAACTGCTGAGGTGGCAGCTTATCAAAGCTGTGGTCATGGTGAGATGTAAGCAGTGCATGACAGTCTAAAATATGTCTGCTCTTAATAATGTAGTAGTACTGAGAGTTAATTATATAATTATTATTCTCCTCCAGTATTGCAGTAGGAGGCCCAGTGGTGTGCTTATATCCCAGTAATAAAGATATTGAGTATCTTTATTCTTTCCCTAGGGTACAGAGCTGATGAATGAGAATTATTTTGGGCAGGGGACATACCATCCCAATTTCTCATTCTGTCTCCCTCCCCAAATATTGAGGTGTAAGTAGGGTGTTATGCTCCCCTGTGGACAGGGTGCTTTATTAGCCTTATCTTAGTGAGCAGAATGTTGGTAAGCTATGGATGGATTAAAAATGAACCATCCTTTTGTATCCTGTATAACAGTTCAGGCTGGACGTGCTGAGAGGTTCTCATGCGCCCCCTTCTGTAAGTCGCTCCTTAAGTGAAAGCAAAAGTATAAGCTGGACGAATAAGTTATCTGGGCAGGCACTCAAGTTCCCATTCTCTCATTTTGTCCCCCTCCACAAATGTTAGGGTGCCTTTCTGTAACGAGTTGGAACAGATACTACTAGTAATAGAGTTATACTCCAGTCTCTGCGGTTTAGTCTATGACTAAGCATATTACTGGGACATAGTGATGACTATGTTAGTGAATTTCCCTAAACAGATTTGCCCCTGAGCTTTAAGCAGGTGCCTGTCCCACTCTCGGGACTTAGGTTACCTGTGGTGGAGTTTCCCTGTTAAAATATCGGTAAGGTAAGTATTGGAGCATGGAGCTCTGGGGGTTTTCTCTAGCACCTGTTCCCTCGAAAGGGAATGTATTGGGGTTGCGTATGTAAAGCTGCATCGCATTGCCATTCTTCGGGCACGCCTGCACGTCTCCTTCAGACAGTGAATCTGATGACATTGGCCAATCAAGATTAGTGTGCTTTACACATGCTTTAAACACCGGTAGCAAGTTCCGTCATTACTAACACAATTCAATGGAACTTTTGATCATAGTTGGCTAATGATGATGTAACAACTGAAACAAATCAGACACAATTATTTGTCATATTTAACAAATAATCTCTAAAACTCACTC
The DNA here is from genome assembly GCA_039654765.1 of Mylopharyngodon piceus. Lineage (NCBI taxonomy): Eukaryota > Metazoa > Chordata > Actinopteri > Cypriniformes > Xenocyprididae > Mylopharyngodon > Mylopharyngodon piceus. Next base: position 1,850,913 of record CM077448.1, on the reverse strand, counting down.
TGGGGTCTGTAAGCAGTCATCCTCAATGGACCAGCTGTGGCAAGGGCCTCAGTTACCATGGACACCATCTGATAAGGTTGATTTTTATTCATGATTCAAGGTTCTTTATTGTCACTGTACAAAAAGTACAGCGAAATTAGAGCAATCCGTACAGTGCAAGCTAAGCATCTAATTTAAATAGAAAACAATTTAAGTAGAATTTCCAAAGAAACAATACGATAACCAATATACAATACAATATTTAAATAAACAATATACCACAAAAAATAAAAATAAATAAATAAATAAAAATAAAAAGACAGTCAAATATTGACTGTTTTTTTGACTCACAAATATGCAGAAGCTGCTCTGAACACAGTGGCCATAGTCCTCAAAACAGACTTTCCTGCATTAATTTATAGATGAACTGTTCTATAAGTGAACATGCACCCCAGGACATTGTGTGTATTATTATAACTGTCTTGCAAAATGTCATTTGTATGGTATTTTGCATATTTTATGATAAGATTTACTAGTTCATGTAACCTCACATATACCGTGTCTCCTATCAAATTAATGCTCATTTCACGACTTACATTTTCATGTATGTGACTTCCTCATCGGATGCAGTGTGTGTTTGTTGTATTAATTGGAGTTTAAATGGACACAAACCTACAAGGCCCAGTTTAATCATGCTCAAAACAAGAGCCATAAACTCCCCCACAGAGGAAGTTCCCGCTCAGAAGTTCCATTTTCCTCATCGGTCAGATCCACCCTGGGAGGAGTGACTTTTCCCAGACCTTAAAAAAAAGAGCACAACTCCGCCTCCTTCTCTTGCATCTTCGACTGCCCCTCTCAGGCCAGGCCGGCAGGCCTCGACCTGCCCCCCACCATGTGCTTAACTAGGAGAGAAAAGGACTCTTTCCCCACTAAGAGCCAAACCAACCATGCAAGTTTGTCATCGTTACTTCATTCAACGCAGAAGACATCGATTGCAACTTCAGCACCATCGGACCAAACTCTCAGGACTTTCTACTGCAACAGTTTATTCGGATGCTCTTCAAACAGCTGAGGCATAATGCAAGTATCGTACGATATACTAAATTGCTGCTAGTTAGTTACAATTATGAACCCCCTTTGTTAACAAAGGAGTTTTGTAATAATAAGCTGATGATTCGTTCACGGTTATTGAATCTTTTCCATAGCTCCATTTCCTGTTTCCACTTCCGGTTTCACTCTATCATTTCTCATTTTACCTACGTACGTGTGACTTGTGAGTATGTATGTGTTTGTTAGTTTAGTTATGTGTTTGTGATTTAGTTAATAAAACTTGTGCACAATACATGTTTGGTTCTGACTACCTGTCTGTAAACAATGGTCACTTAAATGATTTAGATCTTGTTACAAGCTCTTAGCGCTATAAATGCTAAGAAAGAATTATTTTTCTGTGGCCATGAAAAATACCCTTCTCTTAGAAGTAATTAATAATCAATACTGAGGGTTCACAGGATGAACTGATTGATTCAAGTCAAGTCAAGTCACCTTTATTTATATAGCGCTTTTTACAATGCAGATTGTGTCAAAGCAGTTTTACAGTGATAACTGGTATATAATTTTTGGCTGCACAACTTAAGTAAATTAAGTATTGATTCATTCCATTGTAAGGATCAATAGTTATTAATTTAGTTAATTTATCTATATCAGCACTGGAGTAAACAGTGATGTCATCATCCAGCTCAGTTCAGTTCGCATACAATGGTGTCGATGCAGGCAGATCAAAACATTGTTGAATATCAAATGTCAAGTGTCCCCAACTAAGCAAGCCAAAGGCGACAACGGCAAGGAACCCAAATTCCAACAGGTGACATCAGGTGGCAAACAGGTGTTAAAATGGAGAAAAAAACCTTGGGAGAAACCAGGCTCAGTCAGGGGGCCAGTTCTCCTCTGGCCAACAGCGAACAGTGCATGATTATGATTCAGGCAGCTTTCATAAGTCTGATTGGGATCGCAACAGTCAAAGTATTTATTCCAGTTCTGTCTAGTTGAGGATCGTATTCATCACGCCAATATGGGACGGTTTGTTGAGGATCTGTGACACTGTCGTGTCAATGAGGCCTTCACAGGGGATGATCTAATTGACACAATCTCTGCTGACACTTCAGAGCTGCGTTGTCGTTGTGTCTAGGCACACGTCCTCGATCTCACCTGGATACGGCCCAGATCCGGCTGACTACGGTAAACCTCAGGATAAACAGAGAGACTAATATTAGCATAGATGCCATTCTTCTTCTGATGTAATGAGTACATCTGGTGTAATAGGAAGTGTTCCCGGTTCCGGCTGATCTAATTTATGCAGCCTAACAATCCTTTAACGGATTTGAAAACATCAATTGATAACGTGTTATTTGTATGCCAGGGTAAAGAGATGCGTTTTTAGTCTAGATTTAAACTGACAGAATGTGTCTGCTTCCCGAACAATGCTAGGAAGATTGTTCCAGAGTTTAGGTGCCCAATAGGAGAAGGATCTACCACCTGCGGTTGATTTTGATATTCTAGGTATTATCAACTGGCCTGAATTCTGAGATCGCAATAGACGTGAAGGATTATAATGCGTTAAGAGCTCGCTCAGGTACTGGGGAGCTAAACCATTTAGTGCTTTGTAAGTAATTAGCAAGATTTTAAAATCTATACAATGTTTAACAGGGAGCCAATGCAGTGTTGACAGAACCGGGCTAATATGGTTATCCTTCCTGGTTCTAGTAAGAACTCTAGCTGCTGCATTTTGTACGAGCTGTAGTTTTTTTATCAAGCAAGCAGGGCAACCACTCAGTAGAGCATTACAGTAATCTAGCCTTGAGGTCATGAACGCATGAACTAACTGTTCCGCATTTGTCATTGAGAGCATATGTCGTAGTTTAGATATATTTTTAAGATGGAAGAATGCGGTTTTATAAATGCTAGAAATGTGGCTTTCAAATGAAAGATTGGTATCAAAGAGCACACCCAGGTTCCTAACTGACGACGAAGACTTAACAGAGCAGCCATCAAGTGTTAGACAGTATTCTAGGTTATTACGTGCAGAGGTTTTTGGTCCAATAATTAGAATCTCTGTTTTTTCTGAATTTAGTAGTAGGAAATTACTGGTCATCCAATTTTTTATATCAGCTATGCATTCCGTTAATTTTGTGAATTGGTAAGTTTTGTCAGGGCACGAAGAAATATAGAGCTGAGTATCATCAGCGTAACAGTGAAAACTAACGCCATGCTTCCTAATGATATCTCCCAAGGGTAGCATGTACAAAGTGAAAAGCAACGGTCCTAGTACTGAGCCTTGCGGTACTCCATATTGAACTTGTGATCAATATTTCATCTCTTCGTTTACTACTACAAACTGATAACAGTCAGATAAGTATGATTTGAACCATGCCAATGCAATTCCACTGATGCCATAATAAACATAATTTTCGAGTCTATTTAAAAGAATGTTGTGATCGATAGTGTCAAATGCAGCACTTAGATCCAGTAACACTAATAGAGAGATACAACCACGATCTGATGACAAGAGCAAATCATCTGTAACTCTAATGAGAGCCGTCTCAGTACTATGGTACGGTCTAAATCCTGACTGGAAATCCTCACATATACCATTTCTTTCTAAAAAGGAACATAGTTGCGATGATACTGCCTTTTCTAGTATTTTTGACAGAAAAGGTAGATTCGAGATCGGCCTGTAATTGACTAATTCTCTAGGATCAAGTTGTGGTTTTTCAATAAGAGGTTTAATAATAGCCAGCTTAAAAGTTTTTGGTACGTATCCTAGTGATAAAGATGAATTAACGATATTAAGAAGAGGATCTATGACCTCTGGAAGCATCTCTTTCAATAGTTTAGTAGGTATAAGGTCTAACATACATGTTGTTGATTTTGATGATTTAACAAGTTTAGACAATTCTTCCTCACCTATAGCAGCGAATGAATTGAATTTTTCCTCAGGGATACTACAATGCACTGTCTGACGCAATACTGTAATAGACGGTTGCATGGTTGTAATTTTCTCTCTAATATTGTCAATCTTGCAAGTAAAGAAGTTCATAAAGTCATTACTGCTGTGCTGTTTGGAAACATCAGAAGTCGAAGCTTTATTTCTCGTTAATTTAGCCACTGTATCAAATAAATACCTAGGGTTGTGCTTATTTTCTTCTAAAAGATTTGAAAAATAAGCAGATCTAGCAGTTTTTAAGGCCTTTCTGTACTCAATCATTCTCTCTCTCTCTCCATGAAATGCGAAAAACCTCTAGTTTTGTTTTCTTCCAGCTATGCTCCATTTTTCTGGCTGCTCTCTTAAGGGCCCGAGCGTGCTCGTTGTATCACGGCGTTGGACTAATTTCCTTAATCTTTTTTAAGCGCAAAGGAGCTACTGCGTCTAATGTGCTGGAAAAGAGAGAGTTAATAGTTTCTGTTGCAACATTGAGTTCTTCTAAGCTGTCTGGTATGCTAAGGCGATGAAACTGATCAGGAAGATTATTTATAAAGCAATATTTAGTGGTAGAAGTGATAGTTCTACCATATTTGTGGCAGGGAGGCAGTTTAGCAGCCTTGGCTAAATGTAGTATACACGAGACTAGATAATGACTAGATAATGACTACAATTGATTGATTGTAATGTTAATGTAGCTACATCACGTTAATCTGATTAACTGTTTCAAATATTCATAATTAATCATAATGAATAATCATAATGAGTTATGAATAATTATTAATATTTTCCCTTTGAGCTAATTCACAACAATGATTTTGGGAAAAGCACCCCTGTTTGGTGTCCTTGGTTACTTGTTACTTGCTAGTTTGTTTCTATGGTTACCAATTGAGTTGTGCACCTGTGTCTTGTTCAGTTAATCATTATCTTGTGTATATATGCCCTCAGTTCGTTCTGCTCTGTGTTTGGTATTGTTTTTGTGTTTATTGCCTAAACTATTATGGTTCTTCTCTGTATTTGATTACCGTTTTTGTTCCTTTTTTGTTATTAAAATATTAATGCTGCAACAAGATCTATCTGCATGGTACACAGTGGTGGACAAGTACACAAATCAAATACTTGAGTAAAAGTACACATACCCGATTAAAATATTACTCCAGTAAAAGTATTAAATACTAGTTTTCAATTTTACTCAAGTAAAAGTTCAAAACTACTTGATTTTTTAATTTACTTAAGTATTAAAAGTAAAAAAGTACTGATTGATGAATGTTTATTTTGCAATTTCATATAGGCTACTCAATCCTACTGCTCCAAATACGTTTGGGGGGTGGGATATAATGTACTAGACACACATGGAGGTTAAATAGATTACAGCTCAGTCTGACATCATTAGGAATTTTCAAGTATCAGCACAAGTCAATAAGAAAGGTTATGCAGACACTTAATATGTATTGATCTGCAAGTAAGAAAATGTTTTTACCAAATTATAATTATTACCAAAACTTGTAATTCAAGTATGCAAACTAGTGAAAGTAACAAAATATACCATATAGGCTAGTATATAGAAATGAGGAGAAAAAAAATGTGTGTAAATGTGTGCTGACAAATATAAACATACAATATAAAAACAGACGTCACATAGAGCAAAATGTGTTAACAATTTAAAAAGAACGCTATGAAAACATAGTACATACTACATTACACAATTTGAAACTGCTATGGCAGTGAGGAAGATGCGTGGGCATTAATTTGCATTATTTTAATGTTATGTTCTGTTTCATTCCTACTGACTGCCAGAGGCAGTGTAAACACTATAGATTATCGCAGTGCCAGCTAGACAGATCGAGAGAATATACCAACAAAGTCACATAGTGACGTATGCTGAGCCCTGGGGGATTATAAGCCACCGTAGCTCAGCACTCTTTCTCTTTCTCGCCTGGTTGAGATAGGTTGTTTTTGTTTGAGTGATATATTCACGCTGTCAAGTGCAACTTACAAGAGCAGCGAGATATACAAGCTGTTTCAGCGCGCATCTACGCCACTCCAACAGATTTGGAGTATATTTAGCAGCATTTTGATGAGTTTTGATTTTCTACTTGAGTTCAAATTGCTTCGTCGGTTACACTCTGTGCCTCTCTGTGCTATCCGGTGGCTGGTGTTTTCCGCGACAATAAGTTATTCATAACTTATTCATCTGTTAGCTATCAGAGATGTTCACGAGTCTTTTATCTGGAGTCCGAGTCAAGTCTGAAGTCTTTAAGCTGGAGTCCGAGTCAAGTCTGAAGTCTTTATCACTGGAGTCTGAGTCAAGTCTGGAGTCTTTTGTCATGAGTCAAAGTCGAGTCTCGAGTCATTAAAAAAAAAAAAAAAAACTCATACTCAAATCCTATTTCTTTTTATTCTAGTTGTATTATATAGACAAAATAATATGATCTTTCTGTCATCTGTTTTGTTTGAAATTAAGGTCCTATGGTGTAAGGGATAATGTACATCCAGCTTGTTACTTTATAATCCATTACAATGTACAAAACAATCGTCCTGGCAACACAAGTAGTCATTTTCAATACAGTCGCTAAGTGGACGCAAGATGGCACCAGTGAGTCACGGTTTGTTATACAGCAGTTTGTTATACAGCGCCGTTGTTATTGACGACAGTCATTACCAGAAAATATCAAACCTCGGAATGTTTAAGTCAATAGAAAACTGTACGCATGCTGATTGCGATACGTTAAAATATGAGCTTTAAGTAATAAATGGATTAACATCTCTTTCTATCTCTCTCTTATGGACACACATTAAGAAAGAGAAAAGCAGCATATACTACGAAAAGATTGATAAAACGTAGTGCTAGGTTTAAAGGCTAGATTTTTTTTGGTTCATATTTTAACAGGCTGGCAATCCAAATGAGCCATGCAGCTACACCACAGTATAATAGCTAGCTGTGTGAGTTAATGTGACTAACCTTTGTGGATGCGATGTCTCATAAAATTTGATGATGTTGTTCCGGTGTCTTTAATTGTTTTCCCAGATTCTGTGCATCTAGCCGATCTGACATGTTAATAAACCAAAACGAAAGAAGGCACGGTGGCTCCCATCATGTTTTATGGAACTCTTATTACATGTCGGAGTTTACGCGCAATACACGGACATACGTAATCAAATTCTATGACAAGAGTCCGATCTACCATGACACGCAAAGAAATACATGTGACGCAGATATTATAAAACCATTCAAACACAACACAGATTCTTTATTTATTATATCAGTAGTTAAGGGTAAAAGACTTTTGTGTCGAGTCGAGTCAAGTCCGAAGTCATTTCAAGTCGAGTCTGAGTCAAGTCTGAAGTCTATTCAAATGCGACTCAAGTCCAAGTCACTAACACGAGTGCCCAGCTCTGTTAGCTATTCTAGTGTTTTTCCTTGAATTTATGTTACACTCTGTGCCCTTCGGTTCAATCCGTCAGCCATTTTAGATATATTTTCCTTTTTTCTGTGAGATACTTGTTGGCATTGCCTGTCGGTTCACCCTGGGGGAATCATTATATATATATATATATATATATATATATTATATATATATTGTTATTATTTTTATTCTTCCTGCCTGTCTTTGTTGTTACCATCATCCCACTTTACTTAAACCTTACGGTGCTATCCGAGGGTGTTATTAACGAGTAACTATGGCTCACAGCTCGATTGCCTCTGGTTTTCCACTGACTTGTAAGCTGTGCCCTGATAATCTTCTCCTGGAAGACAGTCATGACATCTGCCCGTCGTGTTTGGGTGTTCAACATCTGAGAGAGGCTCTCACAGACCCGTGTCTGCACTGCAGCCTTTTACCTATGTCGGAACGACGGCTCCATCTTCCTGAGTCTTGCTCGCTAATTCAACGGTGAAACTCGGGCAGTTGGATGCAGCCCCTTTGCGAACTCGGAAGCACAAGGCGTCTGCGGCAGCCGGTGCTCCCCTCCCATCTAAGAAGAGGGCCACATTGCGAAGTGATGAACATTCGCATGTTGAGGAAAATTCACTTTCTAAGATGGTTTCTGTGCTTTCTTCAGAGATGGCAGAGCTGAAACGCCTGCTTCACTTGCTTCAGCCTGTCACATCTGCTACACCTGTGAAGGTGACACAGGAGGATGAGAATGTTCAGAATCAGGGAACTGGGGAAGAGTCTCTTGATTCCCCTTGTTTTTCACATCATTCTGATATGGATGTGCTTTCTACGAGTGCTTCTGATCATGGGGATGCTGTAGATGTTGCTGCACAACCATCTCCTCAGGTTTTTTTTCACTGGTTATCCAGCAGCAGAGAGGTCTAGTGGGGGGTCAGTTCAGTCATCTGGACAGGCCCAGTCCTCCTCCAATGATACTTTGGCTGTACTTCGAATGGCAATTGCTCGTCTAGAACTTGATGAGTCACCGGTCCAGTCTGCCCAAACTAATGTTTTTTTCAGACAGGCCACAGCTGCGGCTTCTTTCGCCATGCCACAATGTAAAGATTTTGTGGCTGAATTTTCAAATGCCCTCACTGGTTCTGGTCCACCTAAGCGGTACTCAAAGTTTGCTCAGATGCTAGCATCTATGGCTGAAGCAGATTCCATCGGGGTGAGTCGTGCTCCGGAGATAGAGCAGCCTGTTGCAGCTTTGGTGGTGTCTCCTGACGAGGCACTACGAGGGAATTCTCTGCTAAAAAAGGCATACGAGTCTGTTGCCTACATTACTTGTGCGGAAAACACAATCTGCCAGTTACTTCTTGCTGCCACCAGTACGCTGGAACCAGCAAATGTTGATCCCTCTATTTCACAGTTTCTGCAGACTGGTCTCTTGGCAATAGGCCATGTGACCTGCGAGCTGGGTAGTCTTACAGCCACGAACCTGGCAGCCTGCCACCAAGTGTGGCTTGCCCAAACACGGCTACCTGAGGACTGTAAGAAAACCTTGAGAGATCTTCCATTTGTTCCCGGGCATCTTTTTGGTTCTAATGTTCTGTTGGAAAAGAGGGTAAAGCTGTCTGAGGCCACTCATCAGCTGACGCAAGTGCTGCACAACCCTACCTTTAGGATGCCAGCAGTTCAGACCTGTCATCGCTATGCCACATCAGTGCAACATTTTCGCAGGCACGCTACATCTCAGTCACAGCCACCTCAAAGGTCTCATGTTACTGAGGATGCGAGAGTTTTCGGCCACCTCATCGACAGTTGCCAGTCGCACACATAAAGCCTGAGACATTCAGGCCGGCCGTCGATTGTTTTTCTATAGAACAGCTGGAGTACTGGAGGACCAACACAGCAGACCCCTGGGTTTTGACGACTCTGAGCAGGAGATATACAGTTTTGCTGCTGGTTTTCAAGAATTGTTCCTACAATCGTCAGAGACGCAGTTCATGCAATGGCTCTCGATTTGGGAAATTTGTTCACTGTTAGAGAAGGGAGCCATAGAAAAAGTTCATCCCCTCGTTCAGGGAGATGGGTTCTATTCAACATATTTTCTTGTTCCGAAGAAGGGCAGTGGTTTCCACCCAATTCTCGATTTGAGGCACCTGAATTTGTTCCTGAAGGTCCATCCTTTTCGAATGCTGCGCACAGATGACGTTCTTCGGTCTGTGACAGCAGACGATTGGTTTGTAAGTGTCGATCTGAAAGATGCATACTTTCACATCCCAATTGCTGTTCATCACATAAAGTTTCTGCGTTTCAGTTTCCTGAATCAAGCGTACCAGTTCGAAGTGCTACCTTTCAGGCTTTCCCAAGGTGTGTGAGTGCAGCTCTTTCTCCTCTTTGGATGAGAGGTATGCGTATTCTGCCCTATTTGGACGACTGGCTTCTTTGTGCCCCCACAAAACGGCAGGCTGTGCAAGACTCCAGACCACTTCTGAGACGTGCAGAAGTTGGGTTTTACTGTGAACGGGAAAAAAAGCTGTCTGATTCCAACACAGACCACTACAGTCATATTAATGACACAGAATTTCCACCTAATGTCTGCCTCCCTGTCTCAGGAACATGTGACAAACATTCTGAAACTTTTGGCTCGCTTTCACCCGGGTGTGTCTTTGCCGTACGAGGTAGTTCTACGACTAATAGTAATGTTAACGGCGGCTACAGTGGTGATTCCCCTGGGTTTACTCCACCTCAGACTACTACAGTTATGGAACAACAGTTGGCGGCTAGATCCCACCAGACATCGCCATCGGCTGATTGAAATTTCTCAGCGTTGCATCCGTGCATTGAGGCGGTGGGGACAGGTAGTTTTGAAGGCAGGAGTGCCCCTGGGTGTTGTTCCCTCTCGTCGAGAATTGGTCACGACAGATGCATCCCTCACAGGGTGGGGGGCAACATGGAATCGGTATTTGCAGGTGCTGGACACCGACCCAGGCCACAGAACATATCAATCTGTTGGAACAACGTGCCGTGTTCTTGGCTCTAAAGTATTTCATGCCAGTCCTGGCAGGCCACCACGTTCTCGTTTGGTCCGACAATACCTCAACAGTGTTCCATCTGAACCACCAGGGCGGCACAAAATCTCACAGGTCTCGGACGCTAGCATCTATAGCTGAAGCAGATTCCATCGGGGTGAGTCATGCTCAGGAGATAGAGCAGCCTGTTGCAGCTTTGGTGGTGTCTCCTGATGAGGCACTACGAGGGAATTCCCTGCTAAAAAGGCATACGAGTCTGTTGCCTACTCTTACTCATGAGATCCTGACACAAGATTGTACTCACGAGATCCTGACATGGTGTCAGCCACGACTCACTTCACTTGAGGGCAGCTCATATTCCAGGAGTGTGCAACCAGACAGCAGACACTCTTTCCAGAGATCAAGTACATCCAGGAGAATGGAGGCGTCATCCAGATGTAGTGCAGGAGATCTGGCTACGATTTGGAAGAGCGGAAGTGGATCTTTTTGCTTCAGAGATGACCACTCACTGTCGCTTATGGTTCGCAAGGACGGAAGTGTCCAGTCCCTTGGGCCAGGATGCACTGTCTCACGAATGGCCGAACTGCCTACTATATGCATTCCCACCTATTCCTCTGTTATGGGAGACGTTACACAGGATCTCCCTGTGCAAGCACAGAGTGCTACTCGTGGCATCATGCTGGCCAGCCAGACCATGGTTTTCCTTTGTTTCTGAAACTTCTGACAGGCAATCCGTGGAAACTTCCCCTCAGGAAGGACCTCCTCTCCCAGCTGGAGGCCAGCGTCTGGCACCCGGATCCAGCTCGTCTGCAACTTTGGGTCTGGCCATTGGGTTATATCCTTCTCTGGAGCATTGTGACCCTGCAGTTATTCATACCATCTCTAATGCCAGGGCTTCTTCCACACAACAGATTTATGCTTCCAGTTGGAAGCTTTTTTTCTGCATGCTGTGAGGAGCGGGGGCTTGATCCTGCAACATGTGACATACCGAGCATCTTAAACTTTCTTCAACATTTACTGGAGGAGGGCAAGGCAGCTTCCACGTTGAAAGTGTATGTCGCTGCGATTTCTGCATATCATGTTCCAGTTGGTGGATCTTCTCTTGGATCTCACAGTCTTGTCTGCAGTTTTCTGAAGGGTGCACGACGTCTGAACCCTGCTCGGACTCCTCACTTCCCTGTGTGGGATCTGTCACTCATGCTTGCGTTGCTTAGCTCATCCCAGTTTGAGCCCTTGCAAAGCATTGACATTAAATGGATGTCCCTGAAGACTGCTTTTTTGTTGGCTATCGCTTCTGCGAAACGAGTCAGTGAGTTGCACGCGTCTGTTAGCGAATTGTGCTTGCGTTGGTTGCCGGATGATTCCAGGGTGGTTCTACGACCCAATCCTTCTTTTCTTCCGAAAGTCCTTCTTCCTCAGTTCATAAACCAGCACATTGAACTGGCCTCTTTTCATACTTCTTCAGGGTCTGACTCGAGTGCCCAACTTTTGTGTCCTGTGCATGCCTTGAAGTGCTATGTGAGCTCTACTGCTCAATTTAGACAGTCAGACCAGTTACTTGTCTGCTTTGGTGGTGTGAAGAAAGGTGCTCCAGTGTCGAAGCAGAGATTGTCAAACTGGATAGTGGAGGCCATTACACTGGCTTACAAGGCAGCAGAGAAGCCACTGCCCTGGAGACTAACCTGCCATTCCACTAGGGCCATCTCATCTTCATGGGCTGTTTTTAGAGGAGTTTCCTTTGTGAATATCTGCGCTGCCGCTACCTGGTCTTCTCCATGCACATTTGCCTGGTTTTATAAAGTCAATGTTGCTGCTCATCATGCCGTTAGTCCTGCAGTTCTTCAGGAGCAGCCTTAATTTTCATCAGGTGGGTGGCATTCCTCATGACTATGTTGGTATGTGTCATCCATAGTGTTTACACTGCCTCTGGCGGTCAGTAGGAATGAAACAGTACACTAGTTACGCATGTAACTGTGGTTCTGTGAATTCCGGATGACCGCCAGAGTTCTTGGTTCCTCGGAATGTGTGAGAAAGGCGTACTGAGGCAGAGTGCTGAGCTACGGTGGCTTATAACCCCCCAGGGCTCAGCATAAGTCACCACGTGACTTTGTTGGTATATTCTCTCGACCAATCTAGCTGCCGCTGTGATAATCCATAGTGTTTAAACTATTTTTGGCGGTCATCCGGAATTCACAGAACCACAGTTACATGCGTAACTAGCGATTAGTTTTTACCTAAAACCTACCCCGTTCAGACGGTGAGACACAAACGTGGACATGTCCACATTCAAACATTGCATACAGTGGGCTTAAACAGCTCACCCTTTTACAGCAGGTTTTGTTCACACACAACTGACAGTGGTGACCTAAATGTGATTTTCATTTACAATAATAAATCCTAAAATTCGGCATCAGTAACCTACTTTTCACACCATCAGTTATGCACACACTCAAGCTCCTAGGATCTCCCGGAGGATCTTGTGGAATGTAGTGAAGTAAAAGTAAAAGATTCCCAAAATAAAAATGCTTAGATAAAGTACATAATCTTGAAAAATGTACTCAAGTGGGTTTGTGCTTTTTAGAGCTTCTGGTCAAAACCCTTTTGAAAAAGAAGTGTGCTTAACTGTATTGAATGTGCACTTGTAGTGTACTTCAAATTTTAAAAGTGTAAAGTATAAAAAAGCACTCTAAAAAAATTAAACTATAATACATTTCATTTAATTGCAAAAAATTAGCAAGTACTCTTTTTTTAAAAGTATTCTAAAGTGTACTTCTTTTTCACAATTATGTGTTTTTGGTACATTAGAAAACAGATTCATAAACATTGTTCCACAAAAGAGTAAAAGTCAAGTTTAGAATGTCATGAGGATGAATAAATGATGGCAGATTTTTTTTTTTTTTTTGGGTGAACTAACCCACAAATAACTAACCCATGAGTCTCCATTTGCTTACCCTTTAATCTCCTGCTGTCTAGGAGAAACAATTAAGACTTTAAAGAGGTCTTTTTCTCATCCACTCGCGACTCAATCAAATATTTTCTCTTCCTGCTGAAGGCCTCCTGTTTATTTTACAGAGTGTATATTTGGTCGTGGTGGACTTGTGCCGTGACACCACGCCGGCTCTTGAGACGTCTGTGTGTTTGGGTTAGTGGTGAGGGAGCAGTGAGCAGGCCTGGAGTGCACTGGACTATAGACTGGGCTACAGACACTGCATCCATTCAGGCCTGGCTACACACACAGGATAGAGTCAGGATTGTTTTCCAGCTCTTGTGGCAATGCCAGGAATGCTGAGCACTGGTCTCTGTCAGGGAAAAAATAAATTTTGATCCCTTCCCCACTCCAGCCCATTCCTTTCTCTCCCAAGATGCTCTTTCGCTTGTGAGAAAAAGATTATTGGCATCAGTAGGTGTAGGTGCACCAGCATACCTCAGCTTCTTTTTCTTACTGAATTTTACGTAACGGTACACACAAACCTCCAGTATCTCCTGTTCCTGATGCAGCATGCCTGGCACAAACCTACACATAGGAATGTTCCATTTGAAACAACTTCAGTTCTGGGATCACACCAGAGTCTTCCACAACCCAAACAAATTGCTTGCCAGTGTTTACTTTCCTTACCTGGAGGATACATTGTGAGTGAAAAATGTGTTCCCAGCTATGCTGCTTGAAGAAACAAGAAGACAGAAATGCTTCACATATGCACTTATTTATTATCTAAGTTATTGCTAATATTGCTAATAGTGATGTAATATGGGATCAATTCTGGAGGTTTAAAACACTCAGACTGATGAGTGCTTGGGTTATGGCAGGAAGAGCTGTTTGGTAGAGTGACTTGATTTGGTCCCTCATTCACAGCTGTCAGCAGGTCATTACTGGCAAGAACATTTGATGTTTATTTGAATACATTGTGCTCCAGAGATTAAGCCACAAACAGAGGAAAACAACAAGCCAGATGGTGGAAGACGATAAGCAAGGAGATTCTGACATCAGAATGAGGTAAGTTCTGCAGGCATCTGATGGCACACCACAATAATGTTGTGTGATAAAAAAAAAAAAACTTTGTGCAGCGCCATCAGTGATGGTGTCCCAGATAGCATGGTGACATTGATACAATGTTGAGTTTTGATCCAAACCATCACTTTGCTTGAGATTGAAATTTCAACGTTTAAAGTGTGTTGGATCAGCATTGAAATTTTTTTCGATTTGCTCTAATCCACTAGGGGCTTGGTTTAGGGGTGGGCCTTCATGATTTCAGCAAGTCTGTTGAAAAATGGTTGAAAAACATCTATTGTGGTTTGAAATTGGCCACTTATTGGTAACCACCCATTTTGGTTTTGCATGTGCACTTCTCTCAGTAGTCTAATTGATGCTTCCTCATTAGAGAGAAAACACAGATGCATCATATACAGAAGTCTTGTGTGTTAAACTACCTGACATGACTTCTCTAGCACAGTTTCAAACAATGGTGCATCTACCTTATTACTTCTCTGTTCCTTTGTTTTACATGCTTGTTATTTGTGTTTGATTTGTATTGTTACTGACTGTAATTAGATACATTAAAAAGTTATTAAAGTGCTTGAATAAAGCATCCATTTTTCTACATTATTAAAAAATGCATCTTGCTTTAGTAATGTTTATTAGGAATTTCCTGAATAAAGTTCTAACATAATTTAACAGATTTCTTGAAGTGCAAGAGACATGATCGAGAGCAAGATTGTCACAAAGCACACAGCCCATGTCTTGCATCCATCAGTGCTTGCAGAGCACATTGCTACTTTAGTAGGAGTGAAGGCAGATGAAAATGGACAATTTAAAAAATAAAAAAAGAGAAGCAGCCTCCTGATAATGCTGACATCAGGCTTGTTCGACTTGATGCAGCGCTGCACAGACCGATCGGTGGCTGACTTGAATCTATGCATGCCGGTAAGAAATTTTGTCCGACTTGAGACAGCGCCGACGCCATGTGACTGTGACGTATAGCATCAAAGCACCGCAAGAGCGATTCGAGAGCAGTCGGATGAGTCAGCCAGTGCAGCATCTCAAGAGCGGCTGCACGAGCTCTGATGACGACACAGCTGTTTCACGATTGGCTGGATTCACTGCATGACAACAATCACGTGTGTTTTGTGTTTATTCTGAAAACTTTAGTTCCACTAATGCTTACGAATCTATTTTTTATAACAGTTATATCTCTTTTCATGTAGTTGCAATGTTATATTGTGTCATTTTTATCAAAATAAAACTGATAAAAAAAAACGTAGACACCACTACATTGTTATTTAAATAATATATGCTTATGTTGAACTTTATTCTGGTACAAACAGACACTGTAAGCAGTACATAAAGTATTTAATGAAAATGTCTCTGAAACATCATCAGTGTATTAGTCAAATATTGCATTTATTTCACTTCAGCTGTGATAATTTAGCCTGTTTCCAATGAAAGACCAAAAAAAAAAAAAAAATCTTTGAGAAAGTGACTGACATGGCTATTTTGTGATATTTAAAGAGATTAAGGTCTACATAAGGTGAATCTGCAGCTTTAAAGGGATAGTTCAGCCCGAAATGAAAATTCTGTCATCATTTATTCACCCTCAAGTTGTTCCAAACCTGTATGAGTTTCTCTCTTCTGTTGAACACACACGCACACAAAGATATTTTAAAGAATGTTAGTAATCAAAAAGTTGACAGTAGTCGTAGACATCCATAGTGTTTTTAAAAATCTTTTCTTTTTTCTTTTTATTAAGCTCTTTTATTCTTCAAGATAAACTTGTTACTTGAATGCTACGTAGTTTCATGGAAAACGAACTGAGGCACTGTCCACACAGACACGAGTATCTTCAAAACCGCAGCCTTTTCTATGCAGTTTGGCCATTCGTCCACACGCAAACGCAGTATCCGGTAACTCAAAACCAAACTTTTTTGAAAACTCCTGCCAGGGTGAAGATTTTTAGAAACTCCAGTTACAGCGTTGTCGTGTAGACAGTGAAACCAGAGATTTTGGCCAGTGACATCTGAGTGCGTGCTGTTATCTCCTTTGTTTGACGTCAGATTGTGAGCCGGTATCTCCTTTGTTTACGTGAGGCGAGTCTGTGCAATGAAGGATGTAGCCAAAATATTGCTGCTAATAACTGTGCTAACAGGGCTTATAACATGCATACAGATACATGCACAGTTCTCCCTTTATATTGCGGAACAGAGGAGTCAGAATGCAATGCTACGCAGGTCACTGCTTATGACAATGTTTGTTTTTGTTTTTTACTTTGAATGAATATGTCTCATTGTATTGTTCTGGTTTATGGAATTAATAATAATAAACAATAATAATAATAATAATAATAATAATAATAATAATAATATGCTTAATAAAATGACAATGTTGTTAGCCTACCAGAACCGGTAATAAACTTTTTTCCAGGCTTCTTATTGGCCAACATGGCTTTTGACAGCGCTTCATAGCGTGTTTTTGCGTTTTCATGTGGACAGATGTTTTTTTTTAAACCATGCTTGTGTGGACGCGATTTTTCTTTAAACGGAGGAAAAACTCAGTTTATAAAAATACCCATGTATGTGTGGACTAGGCCTGAGATATAATTTATAGTAATGGCCATAGCTCAGGTGTTTATTCCTCTACATGTTTAGCTCTTACACACCTGCCTGGAAGTTTTCATTGATCCTAATGACCTTGATTAGCTGCTTCAGGTGTGTTTAATTAGGGCTGGAGATATACTCGGCTGGAAAAATTGGACACCCCCTACTATAGTGCTTTCTTTTGATATTGAAGCATTAATAGATTTTAGAACAATAGATTACATAAACAGAGTTTAATAATTCTAAAATCATAGTTAGAATATTTTATGTTGAGCTATTTTTTATTTTATTTTGAATCATATTGTGTTTAGTATATTAACATTCTTGAACGTGACTGTATATTTGACAACTGAATTGACTTGCTCTTAAGTAACATCATGCTTTCTTTTTCAGATTTTGGAGAACCTAAAGGAAAAGAGGCAGTAGTCTGATATAAGACAGATTTTTAAAACCTGAACCACTGGACCACCTGTAGTTATAATGACATCAGACTTCTGAAGCTATTTTATTTTTAAAGGTTGTAATGCTTTTGTCCTATTTCCCCCTCCCCCTTTCTTTTTAAAGAATGATCTTTTATATCTTTTTGTCATTGATTGTGTTAAACTGTTAAATAAAATAAATTGTCTCAACTGCTGGAAAGATGTCATTTATATTTTAAAAGGTTTTCCCCAAACTTTGAAATGGTCAGGAATTTGTTGATGCACCATTGAAGTGTAGTTGAAATATTAAATTTGTTTTAACAGATGGCACATCAGATGGCAACACTGTTTTATGTTGACGTTGCATTTCAGTTGTATTTTCAGTGTTTCAACAAAAGTGATTTAGAATCAACATCACATTGTAACACTGATCAAACAATATTACCAAAGATTATTTTTTTGTTAATTTCAGTGTTGAAATTAACAGCAGTGATGTAGAATCAACATCATAGTGTAATGTCGATTCAACAATATTACCATTGATTATTTTTGTTCATTTCAATATTGTTTCAACATCAGTGATGTAGAATCAATTATAGTGTAATGTTGATTCAATAGCATTACCATTGATATTTTTGTCACCATTGTTTCAACATTAAATGCAGGTGCAAATGTGATTTTGAACCAACATCACTTTTAATGTTGATTCAATGATATTTTCATCGATTTTGTCTAAAATCAACGAAAATATCATTGAATCAACATTAGAAGTCGATCACAGGGACGCCGGGAGTATGGCAGTGAGACGCAGCGATTCGTTCCCTTCTCAGGGAACAAGGGTTACAGTCGTAATGACAATAACCAAACACCATGCTTACAAGTGCCTGTCTGTGTGAATTACTGCGAGCACACTAAGACGAAAGCACTTGAGAACCTGGTGTAGAGCCCAGGTCCAGATTGTAAAAAACTTACGAATGTGAGCGGAGAGGACCAGCCTGCCACATACCACATCCAGTAGGGATACCCCTTATATAATAAGGCTTTCTAAGCTGCCTACTGGCCTCAAAGCACCACTGAGGAAATGTATCACCAATGGATTTCTCCCCACAGATACACCACCCAAAGGGACATGGTAGGCAGCTATGGCCGCCAGTACACCTTCAGTGTGGAAGGGGATAACTCTGCAGAAAAACGATCTTGCAGGAACTCTAGCACTGAACCAACTGGGCAGTTAACTGGATCTCACTGTCGTATTCTGCACCAAGAAGCGAAAACCCTCCACTTCAAGGTGTACAGTTTCCTCATGGATGGAGCACTGGAGTGAAGTATGGTCTCGATAAACTCAGTTGAGAGACCCGAGTCTATAAGGTGCATGACACGATGACAATGAGCTCCTAACACAGGACCCTGGGACAAGAACCAAGGTTTCCTTCATATAACCAAGCTGCAGATACACAGGCACATGATCTTGATCATGCGAAGTGGGTTGCCCCTCTAGGAAAACCTCTTGGTCTTGAGCCACCACTGCAAGAGTTTCATGTACAGCAGCCCAAAAGGTATCAGGTTGGACGCAGCTGCCACCAGACCCAACAGTCTCTGAAACTGTTTGACAGTGAGTGACTGGTGTCTCTGGCCTCACTGTTTTAATTAATCCAGTCGCTAAACACTTCCACAATAAACTCCATGAAGATGCAGTTTATGAAGTTTAATCATGAACAGTGTGAAACTATAAAGAAGAGAAAATACACAAGCATGAATTTCACAAAGTAGATAAATCAAATAAATGAGCATTCTCAAAAACACAAGTCAAAGAAAAATCAACAATACAGTTGTATATCAACAGCATAGATAAATACTTTGCAAACTTGAGTAGAAAAAATTACAAACATGCTGAATTGAATGCTACATTACAAAATTTACCAACACACTCAGTTATAACATAACACAGCAATAAAGTACTCATAATGCTCACGAAACAAAATTAAACAAATTCACTTACAGATATTGCATTTCAAAGGGCTCTGATAAGCAAGATGAAGCTGGATGTTTGCTACCACATGGAGTACCTTCTTCTTCTTCTTCTTCTTCTTTTATTGAGATTTTATTGGCGGTTGACAAACAACAAAATGGTGTATTACCGCCACCACTGGTATGGAGTGTGGATTAAAATGACTTACTTCCTCCCTTTTTTATATCCTCTCCCACAAATTAGTTAATTTAAGATACTGAAAAATAAAACTATAACATTGATTTCGCAAATTATTTTGTAAAATATCTACTAGTATAAATTGCATTTTTATTTTTGCTAAATTTTGCATTAGCATGGAGTACCTTGCACAACTAAAGCACTGAAGAAATATGGCCTACTTACTCTTAAAACAGGAAACTATAAAAAAGCTAAGGAAAACTCGAAAATTAAAGTCCAGCACACTCCCCGTCTGGGGTTTGTAAAGACCCCACTTTGACTTTATTACTCTAGTGTCTTAGGAGAAGTAAAGTAGAACCACTTCTGATATAGGGCGAATGAAGTTTTTCTGTACACCTTCTTTAATAAATTTCAGCTTCACTTTCCTCACAAGACTATCTTTGCTAGGTAGTGTTTTTACAATGATAGCCAAAGGCCACTGATTTCTCTTGGCTTGGCTATCTTTCATCAACACAATGTCTCCTTGAGACAAGGCTTCTTGTCTTGCCACTTCTGCCTAATTTGTAGAGTGGAAAGGTACTCACGGTGCCATCTTGTCCGAAATGTTTCTGCAAGATTTTGAACTCTTTTCCACTCAGCTTTAAAAAGATCTTTATCTTTAAACTCACCAGGTGGCGGAGGCATTGAACAGGTTTTCTGGGTCAGTAGAATAGCAGGGGTGAGTATTAAAGGAGCTTCAGGATCTGAAGACACTGGCATAGCATTAATGATAGCAGACACTTCAGCCATGAGGGTTACAAGAACTTTGTGTGTGAGATGCAGGGACTTTATTTTCTTTTTAGCTTTATCTTGTTTATGGCTGTGAGAATCAAATCGATATGAGCAGGAGACAGACATGCCTGCATCGTTGTTGAATCCCACACCACACATAGAAAAGTGGTTCTTTGTGCTGAAGAAAACACACTCTTCTTGGCTTTCAACATTAACCCCAACTCTTTCACAGGACGACATCTCGATGCTGAACCACCATCTGTTCTGATTGTGTTAAGACTAGCCAAATGTTGATGTAGTTTAACACTTGGATGCCCTGGAGTCGCAGTGGAGCTAGTGCTGCATCCACGCATTTCGTGAAAGTGCAGGGTGATAGAGCTTGACCAAAGGGAAGAACCCAATATTGATACGCTTTGCCCCCGAAAGCGAACCTTAGGAACTTCCTGTGCTGTGGAAGGATTTATACATGGAGGTATGTTTCCTGAGATCTATCGTGACAAACCAGTCCTCGGATCTGATTTGAGTCACAATGCTTTGAGAGATTTAGATGCAGATCCAAAATGAGACACAACCCCCATCCTTCTTTGGAATGATGAAGTACCGGCTGTAGAAACCGGACTCCGTCTCAGGTGGAGGAACACATTCTATGGCCTCCTAGCCCAAGAGAGTTTTTACTTCCTGTTCCATTACCAGAGCCTACTCGGGGCCCACCGCAGTGGTAAAACCCTGTTGAAATAAGGCAGATGACACCAAATTGGATTTTGCAGCCTCTTTATACAGTCTGTAGGACCCATTGTGACACATTTGGCAGAAGTTTCACGCCAGATGGTCTACTATGTGAACCAGCCTCTCAGGACTGGCCTCTGGTGTTTTTCAAGTAGTCAGCTTGGTGCCAGAGGATGTGAGTGTCTTAATGACGCAACGTCGAGGGACTGACGCAGATGCACTGATGCAATGTCTTGTGCCTGAGGCATGAGCTCGCTGGAAACTGATGTGCCCTGAAGCACCAAGGCTGGCGGGGTTGGCAGAACGGAGGAATGGACACTGTATAATGAGGTGGGAACCATTCTCCCCTGAAGGGACCTGCCCTCTGAAGTCCAGCACTCTGGCATCAGGACTTCTCTTTGGCCGAAGCCTTCTTCGCATGAACGACGGTCCTCAGATCCACCTTCTGCTTCAGAGGCTTCAACTGAGAATGCCGTCCCGGTTCCCTATCTTTCTGAGGGGGAGCACGGGAAGCGGCATTCTACCCTGTACAAGGAGTTTGTTAACAGCTGGGGCTGTTCCCGCCCAGCAGCCCCAGAGAATGAAAATGGTTGAATTCGCAATCTCGAAAACTCATAGTGGAGATTAGGAAAGAATGGAAGGCCACAACATGGAGATTATGATTTTGACGACAGGAAAAGCTCGTCTAATTTGCTTTTTGGCCGAGCACCCTGTCTCTCGGCTGGGCCATATAATGTTTAACTTGGCCACGGTCTGAGTTAAAACCTCCACAAGCTCCTCATACACAGGGGATTGAGATGGTGAATCTTCAATTTCCCCCGACTTGATGCTCAGCACATCCACCTCCTCGGAGCTGGACAGCTGCAAGCACCATATTATACCATTTAGATGAATATTTATCATTTAATTCTTCAAAATTAGATGCAGTCAAATATCAGCCAGACAAGTAAAAACGATCTGGATGAAAGGCTGAATATAGTGTGTTAATACAGACATCTAATTTCTCAAAATCAGGTGAGTATTTACCATTGAATTCCTCAAAATTAAATGCAGCCAAAAATCAACCAGACAAGAAAATTCGGTCTGGATGAAAGGCTGAAAATAGTATTTTCATACAGGCATCTAACTTCTCAAGCCAGACAAATATTTCATTTAATTAATCAAAATTAAATGCAACCAAGAAACAACCAGACAAGTATACACAGTCTGAATGACAGGCTGAATATTAGTATTAGAATCTCAAACACAAAAAGAATCATAAATCATAGCTTGCAAACACACATACTGTAATTAGTATGCACGTGATCAGGAACAAGAGAAAAGGAAGTTCCCGTCTGCTCAGTTCCCTCTGCATAGTAAATATATTACAGACCCATAATCTATGTGTTGCCTCTGCAAACGCAAGATCCGAGCCACTAGATTCTTTATTGCAGACCTGTAATCTACCCATTGCCTCGGCAAACGCAAGATCCGTGCCACAGAATCTTTATTGCAGACCCGTAATCTACCCATTGCCTCGGCAAACGCGAGATCCGAGCCACAGAATCTTAATGCATAACACTTTCTTCCCTCAAGAAGAAAGCCAACAGGAGTGGAACTAAAACTCCCGAAAATGCATTTTTTACACGTCTGGAAATTTATAAATGAACACTGTCAGTCCCCTTTACTAGAGATGACGTGCATGATCCGCTCCCAAACAAACAACACATAAATTGCGTGTTTACCCACTCGTAATGTAGCAAGGGCAGGGAGGAACACATGATCCAAAATGCTGTTTGCTCGCCATTATACTCCTGTCTAGATATATAATATGCTAGAGACAAAAAAACAAAAAAAAAACAAAAACAATAAATAGACCGAGACAATTTCACACAGAGCTCTTGCTGAAGGCACAGAAGCTAACAATGTTTGGTCTGGGTGCGCTTTATAGCTTCCTGGTCCTGACGTCACCCCACCTGTGACACTCCGTCATGCCACTGGACTGAGTTCACACAGGCACTTCAGATGCAATCACGCAGAGGCGTTCCCAAAGCATCCTATATACACAGTGCGAGTTCCCTCAAAAGGGAACAAAACATTCAGTTCGCCCTTAAGTATATTTTTATTAAAGTATATTTTATTTCTGCAATATTACTATATTCCGTATTTTTAAAAGTATGCTGAAGTGTACTTGTTTCAAATAGACATTTTTTTTCTAAGAGTTATACTTTGTTAAAAGGTCATGATTTTTTTTTACCAACAATTAACTGAAACAAAAACAACAACAACAACAACAACAAAAACACCTTGAACAATGTGTATTCTGCTGGGTTAAGATACTGTATAATAGCGAATTACAACTTGAAAAAGACCGAACACAGTTCCACAGAATGGAAGAACACAATGACACACAGAGGTTGCTCATAGTCCACATTTAAACCTTAAGACGTGCACCATAATATCAAAGTGTGCTTTGAGAACATTCTCATTACAGACGTGATCAAAACCAACATTTCACTTCACTTTATGATGCGTCTGTGTGCCAGCAGGGTAAAAGAGAGGAAGAGGAAAAAGAGATGTGTGCCGTCAAACTGACCAAAAGAATAACACTAAACCAGGAGTGAAGTCTCATTGTGGGCCGTGTGCCCCGCTCTGATTACTGTGATCATTTATGAAAATAGATCTTTGTTCTGCTGTCTCTCTTCATACAGTATATGTGTGTGTGTGTGTTGTGTTGATGAGGGCTTTCTCTAATCTATGTTCCACCTCATCAAAACACTGCAGAATGAATCACAACCTGGAAGCCACAAAAATGACTCAAACAGCTGTTTATTTTATTCCTATGTTTACTCTGGACGAAGTGCATATTTTGAACTTTTGTTTTACTCATTATAACATTTCCAATGGTAGGATATGAATGATTTATCAGTTTGTGTAGATGAGTCTCTATGAATACAGTTACTGTTGTATAACTCTAAGTATAAATGCGTTTTGGCAAACCTCCAGGAACTGCATTTCTGCAGACTGCTTGGAGAATTTTAAGAGATAATATGTAAGCTAATTTGTTAGTTTGTAGCATTATAAAATTTGCCTTCAATTGAGGCAATCTTGGACAGTGAACATTATGCTAGTCAATGTAGATCATCTGATACACGTGCAGTGCCATGGACAGATTTAAAAGCCAAAGGATTGGTTACCCATTGTTAAATGTTCCCTGTTTCTTTTATGTTATATTTCTAGTTTCCTGTTGCATTGCCTAGTTTTGTGGTGTCTCTCTGCTGTAGTGTTTTTTTTTTTTTTTTCATTGGTTCCCCTTGATTGTATCCATAGGTGTGTCTTGCTACCTTTTTATCTTGTAGGTTGTCTGGATATATAGCCCTTGTAGTTTCCATGTTTATTGTCAGGTTTCTATAGCTGATATGTTGGTGCGCTCTGTTCTCCGTTTACTTGGGTTTTTGTTTTGCCGTTTTCGAGTTATTTGTTTTCTCTCATTTCTCTCATAAACCTTCTGCACTTGGATCCAACCCTCCCCCTTCTTTGAGTTTGCCAGCGCTACACCCATACATGAAAATTCTATCAAAACGTGCATGTCTTCAATAGAGAGAGAGAAAAAAAAATTGAACAAATTTTCAAACAGCTCTAGATAAAATTATACCATTCATAGTAACCACAACTGTCAAGCTACAAAAATTATCTTACTTGTTCATTAAATATTCATATTAAATAAGTTACATTTACCATGTGCTTGTCACGCTTTATCCAATGAAGAAGACGAAGGTAATTCCAAAAGAATAATCAAGTTTATTAAACAAAGAAAATCGGAACATTTTACACCGTGTCAAAAGACAATAGAACCCATTATAATCCGTGATATTGTCTACACTGGATGCGGCGCGGTGCAACGTGACGCGACAAATTCCTGACAGTAAACGGATTCCCCGTTCTATTTCTGACGTAGTCCATGTGCTTTCCAACGGTCGTCTTGTCGCGTTCAGTGTAGACAGCTTTTAGCGATAAAAGTCGCGTCTGGTGTAGACACGGTGTTAGAGGGCAAACACAACGTAACAGTGTGTATTAACACAAACAGACAAAGAACTGACAGAGATTGAAGGTTTAAGTGGAGTGGAGCTGATGAACGTGAGTGATGACAGGTGTAGATGATTGAGGAGTGTGTGCAGGTGGGAGCCAGGAGGGATCATGGGAAATGTAGTGTAAGGGTGACAAATAAGAACACGACAATGAAACTGAATCCAGTAGAAATACAAACAATAAACATGGTGAATACAAACTCTAAACCTCAACAAAATAAACCAAACGTGACAGTATTATGATAGCTGTGGATTTTAACTGAAATAGATAAGATTAATTGGTTCCAGGGCTACAACTCAAGTAGTTGGAGCAACTTAATTTTTTTGAGTAATCAACTTAAAAATGTAAGAAAAGTTCTTGTAACTCAATATAGTTTGTTGGTTGAAAATAATTTCATTCGAAGTTGTCATAACTAAAAAAAAAAAAAAAAAAAAAAAAGCAAACTGTTGCATTATTTATTTATTTATTGAGCCAACATACTTTTTAGAGTGCACACACGCCTTTTAAATAAACTCTTCTCAAAAGATCTTTTGAAAAGACTGGACAGTAAAATTAAATGCAGTAGTTTTTTTTTTTTTTTTTTTTATCTATATGAAGAATAAAACTTTAGCAGTGTTATTGGTTCCTTCACTGTTGTGACTAATGAAAGCAGAAATGATTCAGCATGTTTTTAATTTAAAGCAGTGACTCAACAGTTTAATAGCTTTATTACTTGTGAAAAGCCTCTCATTTACCTCCTAAACCATTTTCATAGACCTTCATCTGTCTTCTCATGTTCAAAGCGGCACTTGTGACCCAACAATAAATTTAACAAGAGCTTATTACCCCTGAGCAACAGACTGACACCATTCATCTTCAGTTTCCCGGTGCAACCCATTGAAACCCCTTTAACCCAATGAAGTGTCGGCAGCACCTCTGCTGTTAGCACTGTAAATCACTCCCTATACTCATAGCTCTGTATAACATCATAATTAATGTAGAATCATTAATCAACTGCTGTCAAAACAAAACAAAATTACAAGGCAATCAATCTAAAAAATCAGAGCACATGACATCTTCTTTCCCCCTGACCTTGTGAAACTATTGGGTTTTTTTTTTCCTTTCATGTTTGGTATCATTTTAAATGTCTCAGTGCGATTGGTAAAATGATCTCAATTTCAGAGTAGTCAAATATATCATGAGAAAGAATTCTGGGTAACACTTTATAAAAACATTCAGTTATAAGTCATTTATAAATTATTAGTTAACGATGAACTAATCATTTACAAAACATGACTATACATTCATAAATGATTAATAAGTGATATATTAACATTTTATGAATGTTTTATTAATTCAGTTATAAGTCACTTATAAGTTATTAGTTAATGATGAACAAATCATTTACAAAACATGGCTATACGTTAAAAAATGATTAATAAGTGGTATGCTAACGATTTACAAATGTGTTGGAAATTATCTTTAAAAATGTGTAAATCATGAAATAAATCAAACAGATCATTAGTAGATGGTTTATAAGTTATTAGTTGATACATTATTTATCACTTATAAATCATTTAAGTATTAATGTCAAAATAGTTTTAGTATCATTATCTCAATAAACAATTTTAATCATGAACAAATGATGAACAAAACATTAGTAAATGATCAGTATATGATTTACTGATGAAGTTGTAAGGTGGTCTGTGTTCAAAAGCACAAACATGCATGTATGCTAAAGCGCTATTTTTAAGAAGAGTAATTTATTAGTTTTGAAGTGGATAAACATTTATAAATGCCTTACAGTCAGGTGATTCCAGTGGGTTATGGTAAATCCTTTCACTCATCAGCACAGACTTGTGGAGTGTGTGGGATCTAGTAATAAAGTCAACCTCTAAACCGGTTTTACCTTCCACTGAAGCTCAATTACAAGTGCACAGCAGTTAAAGACTCCATGTGTGTCAGAGAAGACAGCTGTCTATACCCTCACCAGTCAGCACTTACACTGCAGTACACACTACAAAGTGTTCAACACCTGTTATAGATGATGTGTAAACGCATGAATAAATCATTTACAAAGCTTTCTGCATCCCCTACTCTAAAGTGTAAACTATTAATCACTTGTAAATGTGTTACATATTATTTGTAGACCTTTCTTACCTGTTACAAATTATTTGTAAATGTATACAAGTCATTTATAACACTTTCTGCATCCCCTATTCTAAAGTGTAAACTATTCATCACTTGCAAATGTGTTACATATCATTTGCAGATCTTTATAAATTATGTACAAACTGCAGTTTGTAAATTTACCATTTATTTGCCATATTCAAAGGTTCTGGTATCAGTTACAGGATATAAAAATCTATATGAATCCCTTATGATAATTAAATTATAAATATTTTTTATGCAAATATATTTTACTATTATATAGATATCTTTAAGCCCCTAACTCACCCCTTATACCTAAACATGACTTTTTAGCCACTTCACAAAAATAAAAACGCAATGTAGATATATTGTATAAAAAGGATAATTTTAAGTTCCCTACTCCACCCTATAACTTTAAGCATAACCATTTTGAAAATATACAAAGTGTAACAGGCAGATACATGTACATTAGTCACAATAATTTATTTAAAACATTACAAAAAGCAGTATAAAGAACAGACGAAACAACGCGTGTGCTACATTACCAGTGTTCTGACAGTAAGACATAATTTTGTGTGAGTTACAGAATGAAATTAAAGTGTTTAATCGCTGCAAACATTCCCCTGATCTGCATTTCCATCCTCCAAAGCATCGCGCCAAATCCCCTGGAAGGCAAGCTTGGAACCTTTAGCCAAAAAAGCGTAACGGCTAATGCTAACGCTCGGGCAGTGGCGGTACGCACGGGCGGTACGGCCGGTACGCAGGAAAGGAGACCAGAGGCCATTACACGATAGGCTGAGAGGTGCCGCATGTGATTAAGTTAGCCGTTACGCTTTCTCCAATGGTAAGAGATACAGACCCTCTCATCTCCCTATAATACACAATCTCTGGTTGCGCTGCATCTCAACTCAACACAGCAACTCACAAGTGACAGCCAATAAGGAGCGAGGTTTGACGCCACTGCCGCAAACCTGTGTCGCGGTGCTTGAAGCACCAATTTTGAAAGTTTTAATGGATGAGACAGCGGATATGTACGATTATTAATGTATAATGATTATATAATGGAAAAAGAATCTTTTTCTCACACGGTGGTATCGTTCAACTTCTGAAGACTAAATGCACAAAATAATGGACTACGTTTATGATCAGTTTATGGTGCGTTTTCATGTTATGGTGAGGAGCTGTACCATGGGAAACAAAATAAATGATTAAGTGCTGATTAAATGGTGGCAGAGTGTTAATTTATTTTTTTAAAACATTTATAGTTCAGGCTTTGTAATGAGATGGACCATGTAACAGGAAGATCTGCAAATGATATGTAACACATTTGCAAGTGATGAATAGTTTACACTTTAGAATAGGGGATGCAGAAAGTGTTATAAATGACTTGTATACATATACAAATAATTTGTAACAGGTAAGAAAGGTCTACAAATGATGTGTAACACATTTTCAAGTGATGAATAGTTTACACTTTAAAATAGGGGATGCAGAAAGCTTTGTAAATGATTTATTCATGCGTTTACACATCATCTATAACGTGTTGAACACTTTGTAGTGTGTACTGCAGTGTAAGTGCTGACTGGTGAGGGTATAGACAGCTGTCTTCTCTGACACACATGGAGTCTTTAACTCTGTGCACCTAATGTGAACTTCAGTGGAAGGTAAAACCGATTGAGAGGTTTACACTTTATCACTAGATCCCACACACTCCACAGAGAACACAAGTCTGTGCTGATGAGTGAAAGGATTTACCATAACCCACTGGAATCACCTGACTGTAAGGCATTTATAAATGTTTATCCACTTCAAAACAAATAAATTACTCTTCTTAAAAATAGTGCTTTAGCATACCTGCATGTTTGTGCATTGGAACACAGACCAGCTTACAACTTCATCAATAAATCATATACTGATCATTTACTAATGGTTTGTTCATCATTTGCTCATGATTAACAATTGTTTATTGAGATAATGATACTAAACAATTTTGACATAAATACTTCAGTTATTTATAAGTGATAAATAATGTATCAACTAATAATTTATAAACCATCTACTAATGATCTGTTTGATTTTTTTCATGATTTACACATTTTTTAAGATAATTTCCAACCTTTGTAAATTGTTAGCATACCACTTATTAATCATTCATGAATGTATGGTCATGTTTTGTAAATGATTAGTTCATCATTAACTAATAATTTATAAATGACTAATAACTGAACGTTATTATAAAGTGTTACCGAATTCTGTTCTTCTATTGTGGGTGGTGTCCCTTCAAGATTTATATTGGTCCTCACTCCCGAAACCAGGTGTAACACTTTGGAGCGCATGGATAGGCCCAACCAAATCCCACAAATGTTTGGATAGTAAATATTTACAGTTTATTTATTTTTTTTTGTTCTGGTCTGGGTATTTAAGGAAAAGAGGCAAAAAAGTCATTGGGATTCTGAAATCAGAAAAAACCCACACAGTGCTGTGTAAGTGTCTTCAGTCCTGCACCCAGAACACTCACACAACTGCTGTGTGTCTCTCTGCTGTCAGGTATGCATCTCTCGCTCTTAGATTCATCAATGACCAATTGATGTTATATATTTTTAATTTCAGAATTGGCTTCTTATTGTTTAATTATGTAAATAAAATGTTATGTTTGCTTTATTCTGTATTCTTCTGAAATCATTATGACCAGTAGATTAAATGGAGTCTGGTGTTTCTGCAAATCTGCATCCAGAATAGGTCAAACTAAAGGGCCAATGAAAGGAGCATTTGACTCATCATGTGGGACCTTTTGATTCCTGTCAATCACTGACAAGTTGCAGTAGCATGACTAAGAAAACTACACTTTTTGTATGAGCAAGCATGTAGTGGCAGACTGAAAGGTATTAGTTAACCCTGTACCCTCTGACTAGATCTGAACTGGTGAGTTTGTGTCCATGAGATCCATGACCTGGCTGGGATGAGACTCTATACGACATTGCATCCCTAATGAATGAATAACTGAAAGTATGGGATACCCAGAATAGTCCAATATCCAAATTAATAACAAAACTAAAATTAATAATGATCTAAGTCTAAATTTTTGTCATTTAAAATTGGAGTCAGATTAAATTTGGAGCTGTAATCAAATTGAAAGTAAATTATTACAAATTAAGTGAACTTTACAGAAGTGCAAGTAAAAGACCTACATGCATTATACCTTTGCCCACACCATTGGATCCTGTCGTTGTGTAAGGTTGTCCTTACACAAACTTGTCAGGTTTTTTGAACATGGATCATACTAGAAAGACTTTTCACAGAACCCAACCAAAAAGGGGAACGAAAGACCCTACTTTAAGATGCAACAACAGTTGGAAAGGGAGGTAAACTAAACATGGAAGACATTTACATTTAATCATTTACCAGATGCTTTTATCAAAGGGACTTACAAATGAGAACAATATAAGCAATCAAATCAACAAGTGGGCAACAGTATGCAAGTGCTGTATGCAAGTCACGTACCTATTATTCTAGCAAAGTGCACATGGCAAGGTGGGACCTGAACTGCGAGGTGCAAATTCTAGACTCTCATCACTCGAGCGAGAGAAAGAGAGTCAAGCAAGGGTGGAGCTTCTCACAGCGAATGCCATCAAAAATCAAGCAATAATAGAGCTTCCCACCGTGAATGCATCACCTCCTAATCCCTTGAGAGCGGAATGGTGAGAGGGGAACCTCTGTGCGGGAGCACCCACCCCAAATACTCAACTAAAATCCTTCACTCAAGGAGTAGGAGATACACTGCTGGTAGGTCCATTCTTATATTATAGGGGACATATCATGAAAATAGGACTTTTTCCATGTTTAAATGCTATAATCGGGTCCCCGGTGCATCTACCAACACAGAAAACGTGAAAAAGGACAACCCAGTAACTTTGTTTTGGTAAGCCTTTCTCTGCAAGCATGTGAAAAAAATTTTCGTTCCCCTTATGACGTTGGAAGGGAATCTTATTATAATAATACCGCCCCTTAATCTGCACGTTTCCACTCATGGCATCTCCATTTTGTTTTCACAAGCGACAACGGTGAACAAGAACCTTGTGTGTATTTGACAATTTAAACAACAAAAAAATGTGAAAGAGAAGTTACTCACGAGACTTGACATCTGACAGCTAGCTGTCTGTGTGCGTGTGCTTCAGATAAGTGTGCTCAGAAAATGATCCATTAGAAGTTTAAACTGATATAGCTTTAAAACGTGTGAAAATAATAAACTTTAATCACGAAAGAACAACTATGCTATCCGTGAAAGTGATCAAGATATAGATGATAATCAAAACCAAGCAGATGTCTTGTTAGTATTTGGCAGAGAATCCAATTGAGGCAGGAACTGTGATCGTGGAGAGGGGGCGGGGCACAGCAACTCATTTGCATTTAAAGGCACACGTACGAAAACAGCCTGTTCTTGACTGTAGTCAGAAATGGGTATTTACAACATGGACTTACAAATGATCTGTGAGGTACTTTAAGCTGAATCTTCACAGACATGGGGCATAATAGGTCCCCTTTAAAGTCGGTTCTTCTGTAATGTTGTGGTAAGCACACACAAAGCAGAATCAACTAGACAGTCTTTATTTTAAAATACACAGGACCTCATGCAGGGATTATCGTTCACCAAATTAAATTATAAACAAGAACCAACAAATGGACTGTAGCGAATTAGCTCAAAGGGGAAATATTAATAATGATTCATAACTTATTATGATTATTAATTATGATTAATTATGAATATTTGAATCAGTTAATCAGATTAACTTGATGTAGCTACATTAAAATTACAATCAGTCAGTTCATTCTGTGAACACTCTGTATTGATTATTAATTAATTCTAAGAGAAGGGTATTTTTCATGGCCATAGAAAAATAATTCTTTCTTAGCATTTACAGTGCTTAGAGCTGGTAGCAAGATTTAAATCATTTAAGAGGCAATTTATTGCAGACAGTGAGTCAGAACCAAATATGTATTGTGCACAAGTTTTATTAACTAAATCACAAACACACAACCAAACTAACAAACACATACATACACACAAGTTACACGTACATAGGAAATGAATTAGATCATAACAGGGGAATGGAGTGATGAGAAAAGTAAATTAAACAAGCTGGAAGGACCATCAGTTTTCTCAGTAATAAAGCACCTTTGCTAACAAAGGTGGTTCACAAATTAATACTAAATCACTGTTTAGTGTTCAAATGTATGATACTTGCAAAATGCCTTTAGCTGTTGAGGAGCATCGGATCTGCAGGCTGAGGAGAAATCCTTGATGGTTCGGTCCGAAGTTGTAATCAATATCTTCTGCGTTGGGTGAAGAAATATGAAACAACTTAAGCTGTTAATTTGACTCTTGTAGTAGGAAAGAGTTTTTTCTCTCCGGGTTAAGCACATGGTGGGTGAAAGTCGAGGCCTACAGGCCTTGCAGGCCCACAGGCAGAACCCCTACAGATGCAGTTTCGGTCGGATCAGCAAGAGAGAGGGAGGAGCATTGTGCACTGGCTTTTAACCTCTGGTGCTGGCCTCTCTCCCTCTGGGTCAGTGGGCCAATCATACTTGAGCTTCCGACAGGAAAGTTTACGATGCTTTGTCTTGAGCAGATCGTGTGCATGTAACTGGATTGGTTACAGATGGAGAAGAAACTATTAAAGATTCTTGTAATACTGATATGTTGCACAGGTATCGAAATATCATATACACAAGCATTTAAATCTTCTAAATACAAACTCATAGGCACCAAACTTGGTATAGGTCAGTTTACATTAACCATTGGTTCTTATCATAAAATATGCATAAAACAAATATCATCCAAAAGACACAACACAAAACATGTTCATTTATAGATCAGTTCATCTATAAATTAATGCAGGAAAGTCTGTTTTGAGGGCTATGGGTCTCTTTGCCTCTGCTTTTCCACGTGGCCACATACTTCGGGGCAATAAACTACCTTATCTGATGGTGTCCATGGTAACTGAGGCCTTTGCACAGGCTGGTCCGTGGGGGAGGGTTTAAAGAGTGAGTTTTAAAGATTATTTGTTAAATATGACAAATGATTGTGTCTGATTTGTCTCAGTCGTTACAGGACTGAACAAAACAGGGAGTATAAATACAAGACAAACATAATGAAAGACAGGTGCAAATCATAAGTAACCATAGAATCAAATGAGGACATAACCAGTAACCCAGGAAACCGAAACTAAATAGAGCAGGAAAACAGGAACTAAAGGAAACAAAACAGAATATCAAAATATCCATTAGTCCATATGTGGTAAAAAAAAAAAAAAAAAAAATGTAACCATATCTTTATCTTGATTGTATCTCCTATAAAGCAATAAGATTAAATGGAGAGCAAATTGCAATTTTTGCTCAAGTTTCCTGCAAACGTCCCCCAAAAATGCGTCCCTGTGTCCTTGTTACATGTTACATGTAGTTACTGTAGTAATAACTATAAACTATGCATAATTACATGCAACTAACTGTAAACCAAACCCTAATCCTTACCCTATAGTAAGTACATGTAGTTAATTTTTATTATGCAGTATTATATGTATAATTACACTGTAAAATGGACACCTTAAAATAAAGTGTAACCCAGAGATTTTAACATGAACTCAAACATTTCCAATTTTTCCAAAATCAAATGATCTGAGCTGCTATCCACATTCATTTACCTTGGTTAAAAATAGTCTAACTTTTACTTTTATTCCAAAAGAATTTTAAATGAAACAACAAAGTTGATTCTTAAATAAAATATAACTGAGAACTCCATATTCTACAGTTTTGATAGAACAACCTCTAAGCAATACATTTTTTCTCTGGGTAGGTAGTATTATATAAATTGTAGAAATATATAGTCATCATAATACGTAGTTTTTAAAACGATAAAACAGAATTAAATGAAAAAAAAAAAAAAACTGAATAAATGCCTAAGAATACTGCAGAAGAAGGAGAGTTAAGCCAGGGTGGTGGCTCAGCGCTCTTTATTTTCATGACATTTTTGGAGGAAAAAGAGGCCCAGCTGTTTTTAGAACAGTGGCTTGGTGGGGTCAATGGGTTTGTGTAGCCTAAAAAAGAGAGAGAGAGAGTGAAATATCGGACATTAAGCTCACAAAAAGCATGTTTGCCCTTTTATTCTCACAGTCCCTGCTCAATTCCTTTCATTTCACACACTATACCACAACGTGTGTGTGTAGGTGATGTCTGTCCAGATGTTATGGACACTCTCACTGTTTGTTAGAGACCACACACTGAGATGACATGAGAAAGGAAAGAGAACTGAACAGACTAAACGGCAAGATGATTGTGAACATCACATTAAACAGCTTGCTGTGGTCCAGTAGCTTTGAACTTCTGCTTGTAGACTGCTCAAACATCCTGTGGTGTGTTAAAACTGACAAAGAGGAGACCAGCTGAACTGCCAGTAAGTAACTGAAGATTTCTCATATTGTTTGCACCATAACTAGCATAGGCTAATAAAAGAAATAAGATAACAGCTTTACATACCTAAATTAAGGGCTGAACTTTAAAAGATGTGCACTCTTGTGCACTGTTTGAATTCTGGGTACAGCCTCAAATTGATCCTAACTGGATTCAATACAATTCCCCAAAAATCACACTATGGAAAAAAAAAACAAAAAAACATGCAATCAGGAACCAATAATTAACTTTAACTTTTAAATAATTAACTTTTAAACATTAACTTTTAATACTTTTCACAATTTACAAATAATAAATTTATGAATTTATGATTTATAAAAATGTTTTTAACCACTATTTTTAAGACTGCCCCCCGGCACCCACACACCTGTGGGACGTTTGCGATTACACATCACTGTAACATCTTAGTCTAAACCTAAAGTAATCTTGACAAACGACACTGTGTTCCAAATTATTATGCAAGTGAAGTAGGATTTCAGTACAATAAACATTCAGATTTTAGTTTTTCAAAGAAAGTGTATGTTTGTTTTATTTCCCCATCTTTTTAGATAACTGGTATCAGTCACAGACTGGTTTGTTAAATAGTTTGTCAGGTCTACTTAGGTAAATAGAAACCTATTTAAAGAGGTTGTTCCACATTATTAAGCAAGTCACGGTTCTCATGCAATATAGGGAGTTTGAAAACGTATTTCTACACCCACTGTAAAACATTTCTCTTTGTGAGCTTTGGTTAGAGGTGGCTGAAATGTAACTTTGCGCACAACTGCCAGCCTGCATGGAGAGGTTCTTGAGACTCTGCTCAACAGTGGCTTTTTATAGCTGTCCTTTTAATACAATTATTTTTTTGACAGAAACTTTCCTTATTAAGCCTTTATCTGACCAAGTTCTCATGCTGTAAATTACTCACAAATCTTATGATAGTTCGATAGTCTCCATTCAGTTTTCACACAATATTAGATGTTTTCATGTCTTTTGCATAACATTTTACCATTTCGTGCTTTTCATCTTCGGAAAGATGCTTTTTCCTCTCCATATTTCATGAGAACTGTGACTTGTGGAACTGTGGAACTGATAATGTGGAACTGTCATGGGTTGTGAGGTGAGAGACAAAATGCACAAAGAAGATGATGAAGGTTAATAGTCTTTAAAAATCCACAAGGTAAATCCAATGACATTTCACACAACGTACACATTGATGAGACCCAACAAGCACACAAACTGAACTGAACTTAAATAGAGGAGATAATAAGACACATACACCTGAACACAATGATGAAATCAAATGAATTACTATGACAACAAAGGTGGGAATGGTGCAAAACACAAACAGAGTCCTGATGGAGGTGCATCCTCATGCCGTAGAGAGAAGATGATGAGGATGAGGAGATGGCGAAGGGTTGGTGAAGGGGCTGGCGAAGGGTTCGCGAAACAGGCAGAGAATACAGAAGGAGGTTCCAGAGGATGATGGCTGACCGGGAGGAGGTGAAACTGAAGGGTCCAGGGCAGTGCTGAAGGTGGTGAGAGCCAGGGAGTAGCCTTGAGCAGGGGCATGATGGACGGTGCCCATGTCACAGCCTGAACTGTGTTCCATGGTGGTGTCGCCGGAGGGAGAAGCCATGGTGGTACGAGTCCTGATGCCACCAAGGGGAAGGTCAGAGGTGATGACACTGGAGTTGGAGCCCACCGCGTAGCCGAAGGGCCGAGGTGATGGAGTGTCGTCGAAGACCCTGGCGGCCGCGTCGACCTCCCATGATGACATGTGGGTCCGGAGGTCAGAGGTCGAGCTGAAGCGACCGAAAGCAGTGGCGGAGCCTGAAGGCGGGCTGAGCAGCGCAGATGTGCCAATGTGACCCAGGTGGTGCCGACTGACTGAGGGAGCTTGGCGAGGCCGAATGGCCGATGGACCACGCTGGAATGGATGAGGAGCATAGGTGCGGGAGTCAGGGCGACAGGTCAAGGAGGAGCGAAGTCTGCCAAGGTTGTAGGCGGAGTCGTGGGCTCCTCTTGCCCAGGCGGAAACATTTCCAGCTGGCCCGAGGTGGATCCACGTCACTGGGTGGCAGGAGTGGCTGAGGGATGAGGATGAGGCTGGAGAGAAAGAAACAGTCCTATGATAAGGGCTAAGTCCTCTAAGGTGGTTGGAAGAGGTGGTGGGAGAGGGAGGCTAGGTGGGACTGATGGGACAGACGAAGAATCGTTTAACTGAAGGTCTGAATGTGGTGCTGCCAGAGTCTCGCTCTCAGTTGCGGGAGGGTGGGTGATGCTCTCCTTCTTGCCCTCTGATTTCCACGATAGCTCCCTCAGCAGTGGATGGCGCAGCCGGCACTTGCACCTGGTCAGACTCGGGCATCTCAGGCTCCACGGCGATGTTGGGCTCACACGCCCCCAATTGCGTGGGTGTGGCAGAGAAGGGCTCAATGTCTGCAGTTGCCTCAAACTACTTTATACCAACCGTTGGGTTCTGGCTGCGCACTGGGTTGGGAGTGGAGCTGGTGACGTCACCAACAGTGAAGGATGATCCACAGGATACCAGCACCCACTCCACAAAGACGGCAAAGCTCCCTCGAGGAGACTCCCCAGACAACTGTGCTCATTTGGAGATGTTGAGGCCAACACAAAGAAACGTGCAGAGGCAGTCATCCGAGAAAGTGATTTGAAGGGCCAAATCCAAGAATTCCTCCAGGTTCCTCGAGGGAGCATTCTCCCTGCCCAAGGCATAGTAGCTTTACAGCAGAGATATCCATGATAAACAAACAACAACAACAAAAAAACCCGAAATAAAACCCGAACTGGAGACAGAACAAAAACAGGACGAAACAAACAAACACTTTCTTTGAAAAACTAAAATCTTTTCTGTACTAAAAACTAAAATGTTTATTGTACTGAAATCCTACTGATATGTCACTTATATGCCAAACTATAAAGCACACTCCGGTTCTTTCCATATGTTTTTTATGTGGGTTTTAGAGGTTGAATTCAAATCAAATATTAACATTACTGCCCAAACTACTTCTGAATAGGATGTCTTCTTCATAAATATTTTGAAAATTATGGAAATATATGGTTCAGATCACTAAAATCAGATATGGAATTCGAGTCCTTATATGGTCACCAGTGGAGCCTGGATGTCATCTAATGGAAAAGTTTGGTACTGCACCCAAATAATCTTACTGAAAGTTAATTTTTTGAGATATCAACCTAAAATTTGGCACAGAACTTGATCAGATATTGAGCTTTGATATCCTTGAAATTTTTGAGTTGAATATGTTTTCTAAAATATATTTTTAACAATTTAAGTTGGAAAAGTAATTTTCATGTCTATGCTCAAAAAGTGGGACAGACAGTTAACAGGCAAAACAACTTTTTATTTTCACAAATTTTGAAACTTTTATATATATATATATATATATATATTATTTAAATTACTTTAAAAATAGTTTGCAATGAACAGCTGCATTTTCTGAATTTGGAGTGGCAGTTGGGAGTTGAGAGTTGTCATGACGACTGTGGCGCATCCTCCAACAACACAGAGGACCACTTGAATAACACCAAGTCTTGTCTCTCTCACTCTCATTTATTGTTAAAGGTTAGTAAAAATTATCAAACTGCAGAAAAAGAACTGTTATTCAAATGTTTTTGCGTCTACTATTTTAGTTCAACTGGGTGTTCATTTTATTAATGATTTTGGTATAGTTATATTATAGAAAGTCTGTTAGTGTATCTATCATCTGCTGTGTGAAAGAACTGTGTGAGAGAGTCTGAAATATTTTATTTATTATTATATTTATTTGTTAATGTATATTTATTTATTCAGAGTTAAGAAAACTGCATTTGTTTCATGGTATTGAATACTAATGTTTAAATAAATAAATAAATAAATAATAATAAGTAATAATAAAATTACACAAAGTACCACTTGAATAACACCGAGTCTTGTCTCTCTCAATCTCATTGATTGTTAAAGGAAGTACTACACATACATATTACACAAATTAGATTTGTAAGGGTTTTTGACCAACTAACAGGCCTAAAGGTATAGCACAGGGAAGCTTATTCTCCTAGTCATGGGCACGATGTGTGTATACTGCACTGTATATGAATACACGCAGGGTCAGTTTAACTCTCCAAAAACCAAAATTTATTCCTAGTGAGAAAGGAAAAGGTGACTTTCTGACTAGATGCCTCCTCATCCTACCTTGTTTGCTGCATGAATATGCAGATTAAATGTCTTCATAAAAGCGCAGATTAAAACTTAAATAGGATTTAATTTAAAAAGTTTATCCTTAAACTTCAATTTAAATTTAGAGTTAATATATTTAAAATCTACCAAATTCCAACTTCATAATTACAGTTTAAACACATGACCTACAAGTTTCAAAATAAATTACATTAAATTATATTTTAGTTTGCCATAAAATGCTTGTCAGTACATTTGGCAGTAAACTTCAAAACCAATAGAAGTAATTATGAAATCACATATAAAGATACACTTAAGTCCTATTGACATGGGTCAAAAAACACTCTTATGTTCTACTAATTGCATTTCATATAAATGTAAACTATACTGCATTTTCATTTAATTGCAGTTAACATGAAATTTAGTATCAGAAAACATTATAGTCAGTTCACAATGAATAATATTCTTTATAACTGTATTATTTTTGTAATAAGTACTCTTTTTAAAGCATGCTAATGTAGGTGGCCTTCCTTAACTATGTACTTACATTTAAAATAATCATTTGATACAATGCACGTATTGTGTACATACATGTTTTTACATTGTACTTTTATTTAAAAAACAAACAAACAAACAAACCTACATGCAATTAAATTAATAATTAATTTCTGTATTTTATATAATTACACTGTTGACCCATCCCTTACACCTTAATCCACCCTTAAACCTATACCACCAAACCTGTCCCTAACCTTACCCGTATCCCGCCTCAATAGCAGCAAATGAGTTTTGCAATACAATTTGAATACAGTAAGTACATTGTACTTATTTTTAATGTAAGTACATAGTAGTTAAGCCACCTAATATAAAGTGGGACCCTAATGTGTACTTCTTTTTCACAAGGGGAAACTTTATAACATAGACCTGACAACCCTGCTTAGATTTTAGCATCCTTTTTGAAGGTTAAAAACTTCAGTCCCCATTCGTTGTAACTACATGGAAAATAGCAACCACCACAGTACCTTTTGTGTTCCACAGGATTTTAATTTTTGAGTGAACGATTCCGTTTACAAGAAAAGTACAGAGAATACTGTATGATACAGAATACAGTATAGGGTAAAAATTTCAAAGGAGCTCAGACTTAATGACAGAACAGACAACGAATTCAAATGTCTGAAGTCAGAGCACAGAAAGCTAAAGAAAAAACATTCTTGGAGTGATTGAGGAAAGTTTAAGACAAATTTCTGAGAGACTGATTGATGACAGATTTTGGTTCATTTGTTTTATTCTACATTAAAGAGCAGAGAAAAGCCTGATGCTATAAAGCTCTCATCATCTGTAAACTCAACTAGTGACTTCATTTCTCTGCACGTGGCAATTGGGCTTACAGAAATGGCAGCGGTAAACCAAGCTTGTATAAAACAGTACATTTCACTGTTCTCATTGCCAGTTCACCCCAGCAGAGAGAGTGTATATGTGTGTGTGTGTGTGTGTGTGTGTGTGTGTATTGAATATACTGGGTGGGTCCAGAGATTAGGAAATGCAACAATGAAGATTGCTACTTGAGTAGGGGGTGTGACCGTGTATGACCTCAGTTCAGAGTCTTTAATTTGCTTCATGATTATAGTCTCTTTCTGTCTTTGGAACTGGATGAGTGTACATGTAGGCCTAAGCGTAAAGAATGGATATTCATTTTCTCTTGCTCGCCTCATTGCAAGTGAAATTGCATTTTTGTGTGTTTATATATAGCATTTATGTGATTTAGCAGTAAACAATAGAGTTCAATAAGCATCTGTGACTAAACAGAGTTCCTAGATAACAGCTCTGTTCCAAAACATAATGAACTGTCTTGCTATCTACTGCCTACATAGGCAACTATAATTGACTGATTTTAAAGGCTCTACAAAGGCTCTGCATACAGGAGACTGAATTAGCATGTTGCTAACATGACATATCCCCCAGTTCTCGCCATCTCCGAGAAGCCAACCCAGTGTTGATTCTCGTTTTATTACTAGCTCTCTCAATAATAAGTTGTAATTGTATTCATAATTCTGCAACAAATATTTTTTTTGGATTTTCTAGATTTTAATATCATTATTAAAATTTTTAAAATATTAAAATTTAATGTATGGCATTGGCAGGCATGTATCATGATACTAAGGAGGTCAGAGGGTGCCTGAGTCCTCCCCAGCTCTACACCACCCCATAGTTTTCCAATGTAAATCTATGGTGAAAAATGGAACTGCAGTGTGCTCTTATTGAGAGCCATTGGGGCAGATTTCAGACTGCCCCGCTTATTTTCAATTTACCTTACGTAAACCTTGCTCCAGACCAAGACGATTTGAATCCACTTCAGCTATGTGTATATTTGTCTGCATCAGGTCAACTAGTTGGCATGTCTGTTTTTTCCTATGTGGAGTAGCGTATCAGATTAACGAAAGTATAAATCCTTTAGTTTAAACATGCTTTTGTGAATATATAGCCTAGTTCTGTTGTGTTGGTTTCATGTTTAAGAATAGAGATTTTTTTTTTTTTTCCTCACTGGAATTCCTCTACAACTTTTAATATTTTAAAACAACATTGAGAGGCAATAAATACTACATTAATGCAATTCTAAGGTAGCGTTCTATGCGTGTGTCGTATATTTAAAGCCTGTCAGTCAACATTAGAGCCACCCTCATGCTGAATAAAACAACCCCTGCCAAAAGTGTTCTGCATGTGTTCAGCGATTACAATATAAGGGGGCGTTCACATATCGCGTCTAAAAACACGCGGAAAGCGCGGCTGCGCCGCTTTCTCCTCCTTTCCACAAGCGCTTGCGCTCCTGTGGCATCTGTCGTTGCTATGCAACCATGAACTGTGCTCTCCACGATGACGAGGAAGTATCAGCAAAGGATTAATTGATTTGTAGCCCTTACGTTAGCTTTACTACTAGATATATTTATGGAGATGAGAAGTAAAAACCCGCCCTGTACAGCTATGACCAGGGCTGTGTTCAACCCTGACAAAACGTAGCAAAAAGTTTTTTAAATGGAAACAGTGGTGCGTTGAACACCCTGTTCTGATGGTGTTCAAGAGTTGCAACTATGGCAGCTGAGAAGGCCATTCTTTGTGTTCTTTTTGAAGAATTGATATGCAATATTTTTACTACATAACTCTTACGACAAACATGTCTTCTAATTTCTTCAATTGTTGCATATACCAAACGGACACATTTGTAAACGACTTTACTTGGACCCATCGTGCGAGCTGTCTCTTTAATACCGCATGGTTTATATACATATTGCTGCTGATTGGGCTGACATTTTTGACACACCCACCAAACAAGAGAAAACATATCTCAAACCCCGTTGCACACCGTTTCCAGGAAACCCAGAAACCGTAGCAAAACGTTGCGCACCGGTTTGAGCTTGAACATGCCCCAGCTGTTCGGCTGAGCTTTTGATGTTGATACGGAAAGGCCGAAGCTTATCAGTTGGTTCATGTCACATGACCTGCGGTGAGCTTGCGGCATTCTGAAAAGTTGAGATTTTTTTATCTTGCATGGGAAAACCGCATGTGTGTCGCGACTGCGTCGCTTCAATTATGAGCGAGCTTGCCGCACTCCTACATTTGAAATAACGAACTTGCGCGCGCAAAAGACGCGATATGTGAATGGCCCCTAAAGCATACAAAGTGGCTGCATCCGAAACCGCATACTCACTGAGTAGGTACTTAATTTCAGTAAGTACTTACTTAACGAGTGCTAA
The DNA here is from genome assembly GCA_039654765.1 of Mylopharyngodon piceus. Lineage (NCBI taxonomy): Eukaryota > Metazoa > Chordata > Actinopteri > Cypriniformes > Xenocyprididae > Mylopharyngodon > Mylopharyngodon piceus. The sequence goes on along the minus strand of CM077448.1, from coordinate 1,808,305 downwards.
AAGTGTAGGTATTATATAGCCTGATCAAATTAAGTACGAATGCGATCCGGACATCATCCGCCATGTTGATGTTATCAGGTTTAATTCATCTATCTGTAAATACCTTGATATTTATGAAACTTGCTCATTTGTGGTCTTGTTGAAGAAACAGCTGCCCATTTATTTTGTTATTGTATAACCAATAATTTTTTTTTTTTTTTTTATCCTTTTATCCTTAAAGCTATTTTTTTTTTTATTATGAAAACCCAAAATCGTGATCTCTTGAATATGTTGTTAATTTCATTATTTTATATGTAAAAATTTTCATCCACAAGCAAAAGTGGCTTAAATATCCTTTATGTTTTCCTCTTTTTCTTATTGAATTTAACTCTCACAGGCTTACAGTAAGGGTACATGAATAATTATGTACTAATACCTGAATTAATATTTAATTCAGCATGAATTAATGATTATTAAAAGCATGAACTAATCATTAACCAGTGAAGAGCTATCCTTAACTATGACTGCAATCATATGGATTCATGCATGAATAACGGCAGCCTTAACTACATGTTAGTACATGTTTGATAGTTAATGCATTAATTAACATTTATGGCTAAACCAAATCAAACAGCCTCTTTAAGTTCATGCTTTTACTTAGTTCATGCTTTTAATAATCATTAGTTAATGCTGAATTAAGTATTAATTCAAGTATTAGTACATGATTGTTCATGTACCCTTATTGTAAAGTGTTACCCCAAAAATAAATAAATAAACCTTTTTTTTTTTTTGATGCATTATGATGAATTATTCAAAGATATTTAACCTTGTCACCTTTTTTTCTGTGTAATCTTATACTATGTACGCAAACTCATGATATTTTTATTTTTTTTTTTGTCATTATGATTGTTCATTGTTAAAGATTTTTCCCTGATCTTGTATGTAATTATAAGTTTTGCAATAATAATAATAATAATAAAAGAGATGAGCGACAGGTGCACTAACACCTTATAGCACCAGTAACTCGACAACCCTACCTAGTACGGTTTTCCTCAACGTTTGCAATGTCTGCACGTTTGAGATGTCAGGCAGCTGCTCGAAGATCTCGCCTTTGGAGAAGACTGTTGATTTTATACTCTAAAAATGTAAGTATCATATCACTACTTAAAAATTAAGATTACCCCAGAATGAATTGCATTGCTAGCCCACCCCAACACTTACACACAATAATGATAAATGCTGACCGATACTTAATTATATTACTTTTTTTTTTTTTTTTTTTACTGAAAATATGTTTTAGTAAAACAAACAAAATGTAATTTGTTTTGTCATATGACATAGCTATGCATGAATACACACTAGAAAAATGCCGCTGATGTGAATACATCTCAATTTTTAGTCAAGCAATGAATTAATGCATGAATTAATAAAATAATTATATTTTATTTACTGACAACAATAGGAAACATGAATAAATGAGTAAAAAAATGAATAAAAGTAACCATCACAATAAATAAATACATATACAAGTCAACAACACATGAAACAAAGCTTTATTCAAACTTATTGCTCTAACAATCACGTATTTACAGGCAGTGAACCCCACATCCTACTGCCATCTCAACACAGCTGTGCCAATTCTGCAGCTTTATTTTGATGAAGCAGCTGACCACTGTGCCCACCTTTGCTTTTTTTTGCTATCCATAAAGTCCCTCATTGCTGCTCTTCTCAGTGGGGACATCATTGATCCAGAGGATGAGGAAGACCATGATGATGGACCCCTGAACCCCATAACCTTGAAACAAGAGTGGGAGAATATGTGTGGGACAATCTGGCTGCCGCTGTGTCTGTTACAAAAATTTGTGTGCCTGCTCTCCATCAGCATGACTACCTGTAAAACAGATTAAAACAGATTAAAATGTGATTAAAATGTACCCTTTTTTTCTCCACAAAGGTATTTGCTTCAACAACAGCAGTGTACAAAAAGGAGACTCGTTGCACTGTGGACAGCTCATTTATGTAGCGGCACTCCTGAGATCGCTACAGGCTGAGGCTTAGTCCACATGTACATAGGTATTTTTATAAAATGGGTTTTTCCTCCTTCGTTTAAAAAAAATCACGTCCACACAAGCACGGTTTTAAAAAAAATCTCCGTCCACATGAAAACGCAAAAACACGCAATGAAGTGCTGTCAAAAGCCATGTTGGCCAATCAGAAGCCTGGAAAAAAGTTTATTACCGGTTCCGGTAGGCTAACATCTAGGCATGGGCCGGTTACCGGATCCAAGGTATACCGCGGTTTGAAAACGTCACGGTTTCAAAACCACTACATTTTTCCGTGATACCGATCCTGCGGTATGAGGTGTTTTTTATGTTGCGTCAAAGACGCAAAGTGCAGGAATCCTCCAGGCTGTGTGCAGCGTAGTGAGTAACACGACCCCTCCCCCTCCATCGGGGCGAGCAGTCAGTCAGTCACCTGTGTATGTGTGTGTGTGTGTGTGTGTGTGTAGGATGGCAGAAGGAGGTGAACCCCTGAAACTTTCCCCCCATTGAAAAAGATGAAGTGAGGTGGCTGGTAACTGTCTGATGATTGAAATCGCAAAATGGCCTTAACAATTACTTAATAAACTGCAAAATGTTACGTTTTCTAATACCTTTATTTCATGCACAAATTGCTTCTGACAGAGCTGCGCGAGTTCGCAGCGCCATTTGCGGGACACATAATCGCCAGGGTTCAAAGCGCCAAATGGGTGTAAAAATCAGCGCTAAAACGCTTATTCACCCGTTGCCCGGTAACTTTTTATGAATTTTGACAATGCATGGATGTGACAATGAGATGTGTCTTAGTGCGATCATCAAATCGCAACGGTTGTGATGTAATTAAAGAAATATATAGTCTGACGCGCTGCATGGAGTAAAACAGCTTTCAGCTTCGATTCACAGTGCTGCTCTGCAAGTGCTGTGTGTTTGAGTCGCTTATAATTTGCATTTAGGAACGTAACGTGCACCAAACATCTGTACTGAGAGTGTAGTTTATAAATCTGTTGTCAAAGAGAAACATCTTTCTGGATCTCCCTGTGGTTTTCCGTCAAAATAAAAGCTCAATGATTTAACGTTTGAAAGCAAGAAATAAAGACATCCATGAATGTTAGTATTGTAATCTTGTTGTTCTGTAATATAAAAATAACAAATGATTATATCATATAATAACTATTAATAATTTTTTAATCTTTTTTAACTATTAAGATCTTCTTTAGCTGATCACATGCTTGACTCACTTAACTTTTATTTACAGAACATAATTCAATTTCTGTTCTAATTATTGTTGAGCTGCAGGTTTAGGCTCACTTAAATGACTGCATTTATTTTATTTTATATAATTTTAATTTAATTCAATTAAGAATTTAATTATTTATTTTAATTATTTAACCTAAAATACATGTTTACTACTTTTAGAAATGAATACATTGTTAAAAAAAAGTTGTTTTTTTACCTAGACATTTTAAAATTACATATTTTAGAGCTGCAATTGCAATACCATGATACCGTGAAACCGTGATATTTTTGCTTAAGGTTATCATACCGTCAAAATCTCATACCGGCTCATGCCTACTAAGAACATTGAGTGTGTCTCAATCAGTTTGGGACACTGACTCTATTTCTGGTGACATGACAACGTCCTCGGCCCTGTCCCAAATATAACCCTAAACCCTCATGGTCTTCCTCTGAGTCCGCACTTTCACGACGTAATGCCGCTTTGACTGCTGGGTAGAAGTCCTCTGCGTAGCTCACAGACTTGCGAGCTCAGCAGAAGTGCGCATCGAGGGTGCATAGCAGCCGCAAAGGGGGCGCTCACGAGCACCCTTCTTTAAGCTTAAATGACGAATGGGACACCCTACGGTCTTGTGGACTTAACGGACACGCGCATGCAGCGGCCATTGTAAGTCCACAAGACCGAAAGTGCACATGAAGTGTGCCATTTGGGACAGGGCCCTCATTGTACAACATCACTACTGGTATTTATGAACAACAGCAGAGCTGATATCTTTCTGACATTACTTGTAATGTTATTCAAAGTACATTATGATAAATACATAAATACTTTGATTGTTACATATGCGTGCAACATTTCAGCCACAAATAAATTATAAATGTTAGCTAGATTGTGTTCGAATTACCTGTCTAACGATGTATGTTTATGCTGAAATATAATAAAATAATGGTTTCTGTTTTAAAAACATATATCCCGTGTCGTTATCAGTCGTTATGTGTAGTGAGTTGGCTCACGTGATTTAAGTTTTGTGTTACAGAACTTCCGTTAAAGGAAACATTTGAGCATCGATGCACCCTGGATTTTGCGGTGCACTGTGGGACTTTTTAGGGAGCTAACGATCCAGTGCGCTGGAAGGATTCTGCGATTGAGACAGCCCTTAAAATGGCAGACTCCCTGATCAGTGCCCTGACTACTGAACTAGGGAGCTGATTGGGACGCACCCATTGTCATTTTATTAAGCATTTTATTACTATTATTACTATTATTACTACGTTTTCTGCAGTGAGGGCCGACAGTTCGTTGCACGCTGCGGAGTTAAACGGGAGTACATAATGTGGGATTCACTCTCAAATTACATTGATTGACATAACCATTGCATGGGATAGAGATATGATATGCCAAAGTAGTAACACATTAGCAATGTAACTCAAACAATAGAGATAATAGAAATATGGCTTCAAAATATTTTGAGTTATTTTATCGTTAAATTAATGACTTGTAAACCTTAATGTTTCATGGTACATTGTTAAGTCAAGTCACCTTTATTTATATAGCGCTTTTTACAATGCAGATTGTGTCAAAGCAGCTTTACAGAGATAGAGGGAACATAATTTTGGCTGTACAGCAGCTCTAGAAGAAAATGTGTCATTGTCCAGCTTAAGTAAGTTCAGTATTGATTCATTCTGTTGTAAAAAATCATTAGTTATTAATTTAATTCATTGAAACAGTAGCTCTGGAGAAAACAGTGATGTCATCGTCCAGCTCAGTTCAGTTCACCTACAATGGTGTCAATGCAGGCAGATCAAAAACATTTGTTGAATATCAAGTGTCCCCAACTAAGCAAGCCAGAAGCGACAGCAGCACGGAACCCAAACTCCATCAGGTGACAAAAATAGAGAATAAAAAAAACCTTGGGAGAAATCAGGTTCAGTTGGGGAGCCAGTTCTCTGGCCAACAAGGAACAGTGCATAATTATGATTCAGGCAGCATTACAGGTCATAAGTCAGACTGGGTTGGAACAGTCAAAATATTTAATCCAGTTCCATCTGGTTGTAGATTGGATTCATCATGCCGGTATGGAAACGGTTTTGTTGGAGATCTGTGCCCCTGGCTGCCGTGTTGATGAGGCCTTCACAGGGGATGGTCTAGTAGTTGACACAACCTAGCTGACATTTCAGGGATGTGTTGTGCTCATGTTTAGGCGCAGGTCCTCCTTCTGATCTTGATACAGCCCGGATCCAGCTGACTACGGTAAACCTCGGGATTAACAGAGAGACTAATATTAGTGTAGATGCCATTCTTTTTATGATGTAATGAGTACATCGGTTGTTATAGGAAGTGTTCCTGGTTCCGGCTGACCTAATTTATGCAGCCTAACAATCCTGTGAAAATATATGTGAAAATATAAATTAATAATGTGTTATGTGTATGCCAGGTTAAAAAGATGTGATTGTAGTCTAGATTTAAACTGACAGAGTGTGTCTGCTTCCCGAACAATGCTAGGAAGACTGTTCCAAAGTTTAGGTGCTAAAAAAGAAAAGGATATACCACCTGCAGATTCAATTCAATTCACATTTATTTGTATACCACTTTTCAGAATACATATAGTTTCAAAGCATCTGAGCATACAGCATACAGAAAATGCCTGTTAACATTACAATTTGGAGTGATCTGTTATTAGAGGTGCAAGTTATATAATTTCAGAAATGTACATATACAAATCACGCAGTTAGCTAACAGTCTATTAATTTAAACAATATATTAATTTAAGGCAGAAACATATATAAATATATATATATATCAGGGGCATTTCCTCCGAGGAGGCAAGGGAGGCAGTGCCTCCTCAAAAAAACTGGGTGAGAAAATAATCGATATTACAAAAATAAAACAACGCAAATGTTACAAAATTTGAAATTAAAAAGTGTAAAAATCACTCGTTTTTCTAAAAAAACACTGTCAAACAGCGACACCCGCAGGTAAAGTTACAGTGGGGAGTCCGCATCTCTGTGCCTCCCTTCAGCTCACAGAAATAAAGCAGAGCCTTTATAGCGTGCGGTGGGTTTAGTGGGGGGTAATTGAGAATGAATGGGGGAAAGTCACGTGAGAGGAGGCAATGCCTCAATTGCGCTATGATTGGATATGATCGGTTATGATTGGACATGATTGGTTCATGCGATAAATCCCGCCTCTTGTTTTCGTGCGTGTTCTCGTCGAATCGGCCTGAATGAAAACAGTGATGGCGTTAATGGGAAGACTAATTAAAAAGTAAGTAAACAACTGTCACTTACATATCACCGCTTTGTGTCATGTAAAAATCAAACTTGAAATGGCCTGAAAACATGATGACTGCGGGGGTTTTTAGTGAGCAATCAGCGTGGTGAAATTAAAGGTACATCTTCGTGTCTGTGACCACTGACCACTGACCACTGTGTACGTACTAGATTGATGACTGCTGAAAATAAATTGACTATTAAAAAGAAAAGCTGAATATTAATTAATAATAATATAAATAATATATATTGTTCAAATTGTTACTGCCTTTAGTTATTATTTTGTAATAAATGTAAAAATGAGTAAAAACACTAACTTGATAAAATTTATACTTGGTTTTAATAAATCGAACATTACATAGTGTAAAAATAACAAAATAGAATTGTATTTGGTCTCTCTTTTTATGTAATGTTAACTTAAAATTGTGTAACAATAAATGAGGACTTTGAGGACATCACCACCGCACACCACTGATGTGAAAACTTTTGAACAGGATGAAGATGTCCAAATTTTTCTTATTTTGTTTAAATATCAATTTTTTCATTTAGTACTGCCCTTCGGAAGCAACAGAAGATACTTGCATGTTTCCCGGAAGACAAATAAGTACAATTTACCTTGATCTTCGAATTCAAAAAGCTTTCACCCCCCGGCTCTTAATGCATCGTGTTTCCTTCTGGAGCATCAGTGAATGATTGGACCTTTTTTAATAGTTGTGTTTGAGTCTCTCAATTGTCCTCAGTGTGAAAAGACGGATCTCAAAATCATTCAGTCACTGCTGTAAAGGGTTCAAATATGCAAATAATGCTTGAAAACTGAAGAATCTGCAGGACCTGGAGGATTTTTCTGAAGAACAGAGCTCAGTTTAACTGCTCAGAACAAACAAGGGACTTTTGAGCAACCATCACAAAACAAAAAAAAAGTCGTAGATCATCCAGGTAACCACACACAGAATTAAGAATCAGTGGTTCACAAACTTTTGAACTGGGTTATTTTAATAAATTCAGCTATTTTTTTGTCTTGTGGATTATATGTAAACATATTTTATGTAAAATATCTTACTCAGGACAGTACTAAATAAAAAATAACATGCATTTTGTATGATCTCTCTTATTTTGTTAAAATTATTCACATTTTCACAGATTCTGCAAGTGGTTCACATACTTTTTCTTGCAACTGTATATATCTAGTGTCTGAATAATTTTTGGTTTGACTGTATAAGAAGATTTGCATTGGTGCATGTTGATCCAGGGTTGCGTCATCTGAAGCCCTCACAGGAGTTGGCAGTCTCTTCACAGGTGTTGAGGCATCTGAAGTCTTCATAAGAGGCTGGATCCAAATGAGAGCTGATATGGGCATCCCAAGATAAAACAAAAGCAAATGGAAACAATTAGCGTAGCTGCTGTTCATAACATTAACCAAAGATAATCATGTGCATTTGATCTGATAAACTGGAGTACAAGGTTGTGAGATGCATTATGTGAATGCTTGGCAAAAGAGATGCGTCTTTAATCTAGATTTAAACTGGGAGATTGAGTCTGAACCCCGAACGTTATCAGGAAGGCTATTCCAGAGTTTAGGAGCCAAATGTGAAAACACTCTCCCTCCTTTAATGGACTTAGATATCCTAGGTACAACCAGAAGCCCAGAGTTTTGTGATCTTAAAGAGCGTGATGGATTGTAGGGCGACAGAAGATCGGTTAAATACACAGGAGCTAAACCATTAAGGGCCTTATAGGTCAGTAGTAGTACTTTATAATTGATACGGACCTTAATAGGTAACCAGTGTAGAGATGATAAAATTGGTGTTATATGATCAGATTTTCTTGACCTAGTAAGAACTCTAGCAGCTGCATTTTGGACTAATTGTAGATTGTTTATTGAGGATGCAGGACAACCAGCTAGTAATGCATTACAGTAATCTAGTCTAGAGGTCATGAACTTTTCTGCATCAGAAACAGACAACATGTTCCGTAACTTAGCGATGTTTCTGAGATGGAAGTAGGCTATTTTTGTAACATATGAAATATTATTTTCAAAGGATAAGTTGCTGTCTAATATAACACCCAGGTCTTTAACTGAAGAGGATGAAGTAACAGGACATCCTTCTAAATGCAAATTGTACTTTAAGAGATTCTGTGTACAGGTTTTTGATCCAATAAGTAATACCTGTCTTATCTGAATTTAACAGAAGAAAATTATAGGTTATCCAGTATTTTATATCTTTAACACACTCTGCCAGCTTGGATAATTTGGAGATCTCATCTGGTTGTGTTGAGTATTATCGGCATAACAGTGGAAACTAATTCCATGTTTTCTTATAATATTACCAAGTGGCAGCATATTGAAAATAACAGAGGGCCTAACACCGATCCTTGTGGCACTCCATAATTTTTCTGACGTTATCTTAGATTTCAGAGTGAGGTTTAAGGAGGGACACATGGAAAGATGGTGAAATGTGGTAGTGTGGTGGAAGGTTTAGCCTGTAGGTGACCTCGTTGAGCTGCCTCTGCACTGTGAATGGACCCGGGGACTCAGCTTAAGGCAGGGCAGGCGGAGACAGATGTCCCGTGTTGAGAGCCACACCTTCTGGCCTTGTTGGTAGCGAGGGGTTGATGTTCTTCGGGTGTCAGCCCGCCTCTTGTGTCTCTGTACTGCCTGTTGGCGATGCACATACTCTCTCACTCTGCTGGAACCAGTGGTTGACAGCTGGAACCTCCGAGGGCTCACCCGACCAGGGGAATAACAGAGGTTGGTACCCAAGGATGCATTGGAACGGGGTGAGCCCTGTGGTGGATTGTCTTAGGGAGTTCTGGGCGTACTCCGCCCACAGAAGGAATTGGCTCCAGTTGTCCTGGTTCTGGTGGCAGTAGGACCTCAGGTACCTCCCGATCTCCTGGATCTTCCGCTCAGTCTGGCCGTTAGTTTGAGGGTGGTATCCGGAGGATAGACGTACTAACACTCCCAGCAGTTTGAAGAAGGCCTGCCATACACGAGAGATGGGTATAGGTATGATTGTTAGAAGGTGGAAGGTCGGTCATGAAGTCGATACCCAGATGAGACCATGGACGGTGTGGAATGGGCAGAGGAACCAGCTTTCCTTAAGAAAGTCTCCGGGGAGTGTTGGTAACGGCACAGACTGAGCATTCTTTGATGTACCGGGATATATCCTGAGCCATGGTGGACCACCAGTAGCGATGGCGTAAGAGCGAGAGGGTACGTTGACTACCTGGGTGTCCAGAGCCCGGAGATGTATGAGCTGAGTCCATGAGGGGCAGACAAAAGGTTGGTGGTACGTAGAGAAGGCCCTCTGGACCTCCCAGCGGAGCAAGTTCAGAACGATTAGCTTAAGTGATCTGTTCATCGATGGACCATTGAATCGGGCTTACAATCATAGCTGGAGGGAGGATAGGTTCTGGAGAACTGCTTTCAGGTTCAGGTTGATAAAGGCGTGAAAGGGCATCAGCCCTACAGTTCTTCTCTCCAGGTCGATATGAGACAATGAAATCAAATCTAGTGAAGAATAAAGCCCACCGGGCTTGGCGTGGATTCAGTCTCTTAGCGTCACGCAGATATTTGAGGTTCCTGTGATCAGTGCTGACCTCAAAACGATGATTCGCTCCCTCCAGCCAGTGTCTCCACTCCTCCAGAGCAAGCTTGATGACCAAGAGCTCACGATTTCCGATATCGTAGTTCTGCTCCGCCGGGGACAGCTTCTTGCAATAGAAGGCACATGAATGGAGTCGTGGAGGATCACCCTGCCGCTGTGATAGGACCACAACGACCCTGGTGGAAGAGGCGTCAACGTCGACGATGAATGGGAGATCTGGATTGGGATGAGTCAGGATCGGAGCGGTTTGGAAGGCTTCTTGGAGCTGATGGAAAGCTTGAAAGCAGATGGGTTCCAGGACAGAGACTTGGGCAGGCCTTTGAGTAGAGATGTGAGAGGTGAACTGAGCAGGCTGTAATTGTGGATAAATCTTCGGTAGAAGTTGACAAATCCGAGGCAGCATTATAGTTCTTTGACTGTAGCTGGGTGAGGCCAGTTCCGAATGGTTTACACCTTCCGCTGGTCCATCTTGATGCCGTGTTGGTCAATGACATAACCTAGGAAGTGTACGGAGGTGGTGTGGAACTCGCACTTCTCCAGCTTGAGATAGAGATGGTGATGGCAGAGCTTCTCAAGCACCTACTTCATGTGTAGGCGATGTTCGGCCAGGTTCCGGGAATATATAAGGATATCGTCGATGTAGACGATGACGAATCACTGGAGGAACTCCCGGAACACCTCATTCATATAGCCCTGGAAGACGGAGGGTGAGTTGGACAGGCCATACTGCATAACCCGATATTCATAGTGCCCAGATGGTATAACGAAGGCGGTCTTCCACTCATCACCTCGGCGTATACGAATGAGATTGTATGCGCTCCGCAGGTCCAGCTTGGAGAAGATGCGAGCTCCCCGTAGCTGTTCCAGAGCCGCTGGGATTAGAGGAAGAGAATAACTGTACTTCACCATTTGAGAGTTGAGGTGATGGTAGTTGATGCACGCCGCAAGCCCCCGTCCTTTTTTGCCACGGAGAAAAAGCTGGAAGCGACAGGGGATGTTGAAGGTCGGATAAAACGTTGTTGCAGTGCCTCCTGGATGTACTCCTCCATGGCCTTCTGCTCCGGGATGGACAGTGGGTAAACTCTGCCTTTGGGCAGAGTAGCCCCAGGTAGCAGGTCGATTGCACAGTCCCATGGCCGATGTGGTGGAAGCTGAGTTGCCAACCGCTTGCTGAAAACATCCTGGAACGCCCAGTATTCTGATGGAATCTCCACCTTGCTGTCAACTTCGGGACTCTTGACGGTGGTTGAATTGAGAGAGAGGGAAGTGAGTTTCTGTTTGGAGAAGGTTTGAGAATGAGGGATGGAAGATTTTGAAACAGATGACAGGCAGGTATGGAAACAAGACTCACTCCAGTGTAGAATTTCACCGGTGTTCCAGTTGATATGAGGCTGGTGTTGTGACATCCACGGGCGTCCCAGGATGATATCCGCGGTGGATCCTTCAAGCACCATGAACGTGATCTCCTCGGTGTGCAGGCATCCAATGCGGAGTGTCAGTGTGGGAGAGAAGTGTCGGATGTGACCACGGCCCAGCGGCTTTCCTTGGATGGTGTGAATTCTCAGTTCCTGGGAGCAGCGTTTCCTTCTGACATTTATTTTCTGGAGAAGCTGGGTTGAGATGAAGTTCCCTGCAGAACCCGAGTCGATGAGTCGGCTTGTGCTGAAACACAGATTCGGGGAGTCAAGATATGTACAGTTGTTCGTGATAAAGGAGCTATTTGAGGTGGAAGTTGAATAGTACTCACTGCTGGGCGTGGTGGTCTCTCCCACAGTATAGGCACAGTTGGTTTTGACTTCTCCGCTAACGCTCCACATGTGTCAGGTGGTAGGAGTCCACCTGCATGGGTTCAGGTGCTGGAAGGGTGACTGATGTTACGGGAGGCGGAGGATGCAAAGCGGGTTTCGGGAAAGAGCAAGCCGTTAGACGTTGAGAAACTCTGATGGTTTTTTGAATGAAGTTCTCAAGTCCAATTGCGTCATCATATATCACCATTAGTTGTCGTATATCGGCATTAAGACCCTGTCGGAATGTGGTGAGTAATGCAGTCTCATTCCAACCACTAGCGGCGAAACTGGAGTGCATAGACACTAACTGAATTACTTGCTTGGCGTAGATTGAATAGCTGATCGTGCACTGAAAGCTCCGAGGCGGTTTGACCAAACACTTCCTTAAAGTGGCCGAGGAAAGCAGAGAATGACGTAGTAACTGGAGCGTTGGATTGCCACAGAGATTGAGCCCACTGAAGAGCATGACCAGACAGTAGAGAGATGACAAACGCCACTCGGGCACGATTGTTGGTGAACTGGTGAGACTGCATCTCAAAATAGAGTGAACACTGTAGAATGAACCCGCTGCAATCCTCCGCCTCACCAGTGAATGTCGCTGGTTGAGCCATGGGACTAGCAGAGGCAGCTGGTGAAGCAGCGGGTGCTGGGTGCAGGAGTGATTGTCGCGCTGCTTGCACAAGGTCGGCTGGAACCACAGGTGAAGTGGCAGACGTGGAGGGTTGTAGAGACAGGCGTATAGCGTGAACCAGGTCAGCGAATGGATCGGTGGGGCAATCCCTGCCAGTATCCGTGGAGCTCTGCATGTGGTCTGGTCTTCTGTCACACAACAGAAGGATGCAGACAGGTAAGTTTGTAAAAACACAGTTTATTGAACAGATGCACGGAACCGGACAGGAATGCAGACTGGTGTGTAGAAACAACAGTGAATGAAGATGTGAAGACTTAGCTGGGTTGTAATAGTAATGTCTCTATTGCAGGTGAATGGAGCTGAAGCAGACAGAAGGCAGATGATGGCAGACAGAAGACTGATGACAGGAAAGTAGTCCAACGGATCAGGTAAGTAGCAGGTAAGGAGTCTGTGATGTTTGTAGGGACGAGACCAGACAAGGGAGTGCAGGAGAAGTGAGTCCTTATAGTGAGTGCTGGTGATGATGTGCAGGTGCAGGTAATCAGAACTCCGGGGAGAGTGAACGAGTGGGTGGAGCATGTTGATCTGGTGATGATGGGTTGTACGTTGTTTGTGATGGTTGTCCGTGACATCTATAGTTGTTGGGAGAATTATTCTACCTAGTCAATAATGCGGCGCAACATGGCAAATATCAGCAGTAAGCATATGCACGTTACAAGGTAGTGATCAGTGACATCATCGCTTTGAGGTAAAATATCTATATAAGTAGAATTGTTTGCAATATAATTAAATCTAGTGTATGATTAAAATGATGAGTGGGTCTAGTGAGGTTTTGCTTGACCCCAAAAGAGTTTAGTAAATCTGTAAACGCAGCCCCTAACGCATCATTTGTATTATCTACATGAATATTAAAATCTCTGACAATCATTGCTTTATCAACATTGACCAATAGGTCTGAGAGAAAATCTGCAAACTCTTTTAGGAAATCAACATAGGGCCCTGGAGGTCTATACATGGTAGCCAAAACAAGAGATAGTAGGGACCTGTTTCTTGTATCTGAGAGTGTAACATTTAGCACAAGTACTTCAAATGAATTAAACCTGTGTTCTGTTTTCTGAGTAACATTAAGAATATTTCTATAGATTGTTGCAAGACCGCCACCATGGCCAATCGGATAGGGCTTGTGCTTATAACAGTAGCCAGGTGGAGTTGACTCATTAAGACCTAAATAATCATTTGGTTTAAGCCAGGTTTTAATTTTGAGATTTTCTGGTTTAATCACGATCAGATTTTTTTCTAGATCCTATAGATTTATTGTTTGTACACACTATTTGGGGAAGAGACACAGAATGTTTCTATAGAATGTACTACACTTGTATTTCTATCAATTAAGTGGGTAGAACAAAGAGTGATTTGAAGTTTGACTTACTAGTCATATGGTGCGTAGCATCTTGGGAGATGTTGTCTGACAGAACATCCGCACCTATTCTGCTGAGGTGCAGGCCATCAGCACGCAAAAGCCTATATTGCTCCCAGAAAAGATTCCAATTATTTACAAAGAGCAGTTTCTGTTCATTACAGACACATTAAGACATTAACCATTCATTCAGAGCAAATAATCTACTTTTGATATTCTAGGTATTATCAACTGGCCAGAATTCTGAGATCGCCATAGACGTGAAGGACTATAATGTCTTAAGAGCTCGCTCAGGTACTTGGGAGCTAAACCATTTAGTGCTTTATAAGTAATTAGCAAAATTTTAAAATCTATACGATGTTTAATAGGGAGCCAATGCATTGTTGACAGAAACAGGCTAATATGGCTAATCATACTTCCTAGTTCTAGTAAGAACTCTAGCTGCTGCATTTTGGACCAGCTGTAGTTTGTTTATGAAGCGTGCAGGGCAACCACCCAGTAGAGCATTACAGTAATCTAGCCTTGAGGTCATGAACGCATGAACTAACCATTCCGCATTTGTCATTGAGAGCATGTGTCATAATTTAGATATATTTTTAAGATAGAAGAATGCGTTTTTTTTTACAGATGCTAGAAATGTGGCTTTCAAATGAAAGATTGGTATCAAAGAGCATACCCAGGTTCCTAACTGACGACGAAGACTTAACAGAGCAGCCATCAAGTGTTAGACAGTATTCTACAGTTGAAGTCATATGTGCATACACTTAGGTTGAAGTCATTAAAACTTAAACTTAAAACTTTTTAAACTACCCTAGGGATTTCATATTGATATAATATAGGTTTAACAAGTTGTTTAGGACATGAACTTTGTGCATCACACGTCATTTTTCCAAAAACAGTGTTTACAGATGGATTATTTCACTTACATTTCATTATATCACAATTGTCGTGGGTCAGAAGTTTACATACACCAAGCTTACTGTGCCTTTAAACAGTTTGAAAAACTTCAGGAAATTATGTAATAACTGCAGAAGTATTTGGTTGGCTAATTGGCATCATTTGAATTAATTGGAGGTGTGCCTGTGAATATATTTTAAGGCCAATCTTCAAGTTCTTTACTTGACGTCATGGGAAAGTCAAAAGAAATCAGCCAAGACATCAGAAACAGAATTGTGGATCTCCACACCCAAAGAACACCATCCCAACCGTGAAGCACGGGGGTGGGAGCATCATGTTATAGGAGTGCTTTGCTGCAGGAGGGTCGTGACTGTGCCGTCTCACAGTCACCCAGTTGCCCTGCTGCACAGGCTCTACAGCCGGAACCGAACAATACGGGGTTTGCTAAGCAAGTCGCATCCAAAACAGTATCTAGAACCCTTGCATTCTTACTATCCTCAATTAAAGTTTGGAAGCCTGTCTCTAATTCTGAAATCTTCTCCTTCAGCCTAACTGTTTCCCTGCATTTATGACATGTGAATCCCTCTTCGCTGACAGAGAAGGCTACACTAAACATGTGACAGGCAGTGCAAGTGACAATGACGAGAAGATGACATGACTCACCGTGTTTGTTGACTGATTCCGGCTTACCACAGTTGTTTGACGGACTGATAGAAAATCGTCAACTTGCTACTCCTGCGTGTAGGGGGATTTTCTGATGTACAGTACACTTGGCTTGTATTGTTCAAATATCATGTCACCTGCTCTGTTGGGGGGTAATTCATGTACGCTATATTGTACAACAGCAGCATGTCTTACTTGCTCACAGCAGTGTGTCGTGTATGTATTGGCAGTAGCAAGTCCCATACTTGCTCTGCAGCAGCAGCAATAACCTACAGCAGCAGCAGCAATAAAAGCAGCAGCAGTAGCGTAGCAGATCTATTCCGCCAAGACCAATCAACATTGTCATACCTATTACCATGCCAAACACTCTGAGAGTTGTCATGACAGAATTACATTTTAAAGCATCCATGTGAAAAGAAACCTGGAAAAAGGTTACGTTATTCTCTTGAAGTCTGAAAATATAACATGAATGAAATTTTACAGCTCATTCAGTCAAACTCATGGATATGGATTATTTAGCGCAACCTTATAATTTGAAATGATTGGTTTTAGTCTTTCTGAGTGGAACTTCCCCAAACTGGAAGTGCCACCCATAATCTAAAATGCAGTAGGCTCATTAGGAAAAAAGGTGGATAGCCCTTTTATTTCTTTTGTCTCTTGTCTAGCTTTGTTAATGTAACCTGCTGTTGGTGAGTTTAGATAAGCATGTTTATATCAACTTATCATGTTCAAGTCATGTTAAAGTCTGCTTTAGTGGTGTCATCATCCAGCTCAATTCAGTTTTTCAGTTTTCACCAGAGAGAAATCTGACATTTCACCGGACGATCCAGTTATGAGATTTTGATTAAAAAATTATGAGGTAAAAAATAAATAAGTGAGTAAAAACAGTTTATCATTATTATTTTCATTTTTGGGTGAACTAACCCTTTAAGTGTCCTTTAAAGGGGACATATCATGAAAATCAGACTTTTTCCATGTTTAAGTGATATAATCGGGTCCCTGGTGCATCTACCAACCCAGAAAACAACCCAGTAACTTTGTTTTGATCATTAATAAAGTATGAAAATGCAATTATAAATCAAGAACAAAGCATTTACAGCTGTATTTATAAACTGCTTACTAATGTCTATTAATACCTAACTGACTATTTACTAATGCTTAACTAATGATTCATAGCATGCAGTTATTATAAAGTGTTACCAAAAACTTTTATATTTTCTATATATTTTCCTTTTACTTTTTTATGAAAATTTACTTTGAAGTACACTACAACATTTAAATATGAATATGCACACTTTTTTTCAAGGGGAAATCACATGAGATTTGGAAGTTCTGTCTCTTTAGGTATAATGATTAAAACGTGCTTTTTCACTGCCTTTTATTTCCTATACTGGAAATAAATAATACTACTTGATTGCTTGGGAATCTATTATAAATATTTCTAATAATTGTTGTGAAATTCAATGGGAGCCTCAAACATTGTGTATGAGCAGTTTATTTCAGACAAATGTGTTGATATTTAAAATACACAGATGAAAATAACTGTGTAGAGACACTCAACAGGTTGCTATAACAAACATAAGCATTCTGTTCTGGCATTGTATTGTGAAACAGAAAGTTGATATATGTCTGTTGATAAAAACACAATGTTCAATATTTAAAATGTCTCTCTATATCATGTTTGCATATGGTCAAATCTTTACCAGTGGATAGATTTCAGTACTGGCTATGAGGGCTCATTAGTCATTTCAGGCCAACAACAAAGGAAATATTTGTTGAATTTGGCAACTCGCTCCAGAATGCTTAATACTAGAACTTTGCCTTCTTGAGCTCCATAGTGGAAAGAAAAAGGTGGACAATGAAGTGCAGTGTTATAAACCATGCATCTGGTGATTCAGTCTGAATTATCCCCTATAAAATAATGATTTGATCCTTTCATTCAAGGATTGGCATCATCTTTCAGACTACATTTCAAGCAGAATTAGGTTTCTCTTACACTCTTTCATTATGTTTGCATTTATATAGGCATCATCAAGCTCTGTTATAGAAAACATTTTCTCAAAACAATTACAAAAGTATTTTAAACAGTAAACAGTGTTGTGCCAGTTATCCGTGTTATGTTTTTCTACTGACCTTCAACCCCAGAACTTCTGAATGTAACTGGTTAAATGGCCATTGTGCAAAACATGTTTTGAAAAAGAAATCTTTATAAAAGCTGATTTAAAGTGTCATTGTTTACTCAGTTATTCAAATTGTAAGTGTATGAATTAGAAGTTTATACCTACTTGCTGACACTTTGATATGACTGGTTTTAATACGTATGTGGAAATGTAATGGAACACAAATTTGGACTAAAAAAACTCAAACTTTGCTTTCTCATTGCAGAGAAAGGCAGAGAAAGTAATATTTGCGCACACTTATAGACAGTAGTTTTGTAAAGAATGTTAATCTTGGGCCATCAGGAATCTTCTTTGTCTCTCTGTATTCATGTATCTGTCTGTATTTGTGTTTGGGTTTCCAAGAGGCTTTAATATAGCACTTGCCAGTGTAACATGGTGTTTGTCCGTCTGGTCACCTCCTCCTCCTTGTCTGGATCTCTGTTTCATTTAAGTCCACCACCCAAATGCAGAACGTACGTTATTTGTTGCATCCAAGAGTTGCAAAAAATACCCCCTCCCCCTCCCCCTCCCACACAGTTAACCAGAGCTCGCAGTGAGGGTGGAACCTGCAAGGTCCCCAATAGAAGTACAGCGGAGAGGTTTAATCAGAAAAACAGGTGGGAGCTTTGAGAAAATCACAGTGGCCTTGCATTAAATATGACTATGGAGGCCAAACAATAGTGGCTTTGTGAGTCTGTCTCTAATTCCTCCTCCTCTCCTTTTCTCCTCAAGGTTTTTAATCCCAAACCTCCCCACAACTCCACATGAAGTAACAGTGGACATCAGAGCTGGAATGGTTACCTCGATTGCATCATGGGACTGCAGGTTGAGTCAAATCAAAGGAGTGCTGACAGATCCACTTATTACACTGACATTAAAAGAAAAGTTCACCCAAAAATGATAAGCTGAAAAATAATTTTCTCATTATTTACTCACCCTCGTGTTTCCAAACGTGTCCCCCATGGAATACAGAATTGTTGGAAAATATCCTGACCACGTTCTGTTTCTGTTTCTGCCTTATGATAGCTTTGTGTAGGAAAAATACTGATATTTAATGTCACTATTCTCTGAAAATCTTCTCAATTATTGAATAATTTACAGCAGTCATCAATACGATCAAATGCCATTAACAGCTTTTTTTGTGTGTAATTCAGAGGTTTGGTGAGGTGAGCACATTCTTTTTGCCTGTGGCGACAAATGCAACAAAGTGAGGTCAGAAATGTCTGAAGAAATGAAAGAATCTGACACTGGAGCGAGACAGAATCATACTGAAATGGGACTTAAAATCTGTCTTAATCTTTGCCTGTGGGAGGGAGCAGGACAAAACATAAAAGTTGCAGGCAGGAGCAGGAAGATGTATAACTTATTTTTAGCAGAAGTGGGACAGAATCTTGCGGAAGTGGGACTAACAAATCGATCCCGTGCAGACCTTTACTACCTTGCTTCCCCTTAAACCAAGGTATATAGCTAGCTCAGGTTAATCTTGAAATTGAGATCAGTCGACGTGTACATTCTCCTCTTATGTTCCCCTTAAGCTTCAGGTTCTCCCCAGGAGGCAGGAATTATGGGAGCCCTGTGAGACCCCTTCATATGAAACACCTCTTTGCCTCCAAGTCCCATGCTCATTAAAACAACTCAGCCCCCATTTCCTGCTGAGGTCAGACTGCAGCTCTCTAAATCTTATAGGCTTTTTTTTTTGTTTTTGTTTTTTTGCTGGTGCTCATGGTTGGGGGTGGCTAGATGGAAAATTAGGGTAACTGATATAGATCCTACCGTATGTGCCCTCTTTGCAAAGACCCTGTGTTTGGAAGAGAAGGGGCCTCTAAGTTTGGGAGGATAAGGTTGAGCAGTTAGGGAGAACAGTGGAGCAGATGGGAGGAACATATTTTGTCTGTGATGGCGTTTATAGAGTTAATATGCATATCACACGAGTGATAAGCAAACCAATTTTCAGCAATGTTTATTATTATCTTTATATTATTAAGTATTTATGGAACTATGATTAATAGCATAACTTTCCGTTTACATTTTGTCTTTTTCCCTTTTTTGACAAACAGCTAAATATCCCTTGTGTTTGGCCACTTTGACAAGTTATTAATCATTCTTTCAAACTGTATAATTATATTACCTGGCACGAAGCCTTTATAATGCTTATAATCCACTCTATTCAGCGTTTTCAAAACTTTGATTTAGATAAGGGTTATGAAATGTTTAGTGTGGTTGTTTGATATGTGCCGTGTATATCTTAGGCGGAGCCTATTACAATAACATTAAAAAACAGACTTTTACATTTTCTGAATCAAATATGAGTGGTGGTTGTCTGGTCCGTGTAAATCCCAGCATCATGACACCAGGGTGTTTCTGTAGGTTCTAGGGGTGTTCAGTCCTGTTCCTGGAGGACCAGTGTCCTGAGCTTCAACCTTGACCCAACACAGTTTTGTTTAGGACTGGAGCAAACTCAAGATTTTTGTGCAGCATATTGACCCTCTAGAACAGGAGTGTCCAATCCTGTTCCTGGATATTTACCTACCTGCAGACTTCAGGATGCAATCCCTTGTAATTTATTGAATTTGGCATTTATCCACTGTCTAATTCAGATCAGTTCTTATACAACAGCGTCAGGACAGTCAGATCAATAATACTGTTGAATATTAAGTGACCCCAACGAACAAATGAACAAGGTGAGATCCAGTGTTGGGCAGTAGTGTCGCTACAAGTAGTGACGTTACTAGTTTAACTACATTTCTCAATAGCGTGGTGGTAACTTTGTTGAATCAAATAGCTTTTCAGTAGCGAAGCTCTTTTGTTGTTCAAGTAGTGCGGTATGGTCCACACAAGCTACATTTTCCCAAGTATTTCTGAAGCTCAAGCTCAAATCGGAAATACAACTGCTAAGGATCTCTGATCCTGGATCAGTAAGTGTATAATTATATTTAACCGGTGTGATCGTACGCGTCAAAGGGTTAAAAAACAGGCAGTTATGACACCAATATTTTAGATAGGCCTACTAGTGAAAATTCACGATCCTCTATTCCAATTTTGATACCACAGCTGAAACTGCCATTGACGGACCTGTGTAGCCAATAGAAGTACTTCTGTTTGACGACGTGGGTGACTACTTATTCGTTCCTGCAAATTATGTTAAAGATGCTCCGTATCGTAGTAAACACAGTAAGTTATGTCTTCAGTTGAGAAAGAAAATGCATGATCTGTGCGTTCATTTGGTCTTAAAATGACAGCATCCTGATAATCCTGATGCTGTACTGTCTGCATTTTTAATGTTAACCAAACAACAAACGGGAAAAAAAAAAAAAAAAAAAAAAAAATCACTCACTGCTCTTGAACTTTAAAAAGGATATGAAGACTATGCATTGTTATTTATTTGATTAGCCTACTTTATTAAATTGCCTTACCTGAAAACTACTGTTAGACCTGCATGAAAAGCACAGTTTCCCTTTCAGTCAGTCACTCTCGACGTCTCGTCGGAGAACCAACGAATTGGGATCTCGCTAGAGAGGCCAATCTACTTTGAGTGTAAACTAAACAAACCAATGCACATTGGCATGCGATAATTGCATTCAGCTGCTCTGCTTTGCAGTGCAGGTATAAATGAGCAGCAGGTGCAAGCGCATATCAGCTTTTCGCTTTGGAGCCGAGTGGTTCAACTGTTTTCTGCTCTACTAATCTACTAAGAGTATACTCTTACGTGCCAGTTCTTCAGGAAGAAGCCTCTTCGTTCGTGTTGGCGTTATAGCACTTCAGCGGTGGTCGCAATCTCCAGAGCACTTCAGAAAAAAAAAAAACCCAGCTGTTTTTACGGCTACTGAGTGAGGGCACCTTCAATGAGTTGCTGTTCATTCAGCTGAAGTTGCGTCTTCAATGAGAGTGAAAGCGCACTGCAGGCTGCACTAAATCCCTGTCAGTGTTGCTGCGGCCATTATCCCCTGTGTGCTTCAGCACTAAAAGAGAGTGTTTTTCTCTAGAAGAGCTTGCACAGGACTGAGCTTGCATCTTTTTAACGATGACATTCAGCCTGTGTGTTTCTGGATGCTGTCGTTTCCTGTCCTCATTGACGGCCATGATCGCTGTCTCACATGCCTTGGCATAAGCATGCTGAGACGGTGTTCGGGGGTGGTTCATGTTTTCGCATGAGAACATAACCACGTCGGCACGCCGGTCGACTCTTCTTTCTCCGGGAAGCTTGAGTCCCCTCTGCTGTTGGCCAGTCGCCGCTTGTGTGTAAAAGCACAGCCACAGGTCTGCTCGACACTCTGGGAGACCGAGGAGATCAGCAAGCACTTATCCGCCTGGCAAAACTCGGACGGACCTCTCGCTCCTCTGCGTGTCATGTGCCGTTGAGCTGCCGGGCTGCAGCACGGGTTGTCACGGCAACCCAGCGCTCACTCAGCGCTCTTGGTGTGCAGCCTAGACTCAAGTGCCTCAAATGAGGTGGAGTCCCCCTGCCTATTTCCCATTGTAGCGCCCTCCCTGGTGGCCATGAAGAGACGTCTACTTCAGTGATATATAGCTTGGGTGACCTGAGGAGTATGGAGCGCTTCTCCTTTGGGGTCCTCTCGGATGTGCCCTCTGCCCTGCATGGTGCTGGATTCGGTCGAACAGACAGCATGCCTCACAGAAGAGCGTGCTCAGTCAGTGCTGAACTGCTTGAATACGTGACAGGACAGGACAGACAGGACAGCGATCCCACTGAAACTTTTTCAGAGGCTCCTGGGGCATATGAAGGCCGCAGCGGCAGTAACACCACTCGGTCTGCTTCATATGAGACCACTTCAGCACTGGTTTCACGGCCGAGTCCTGAGATGGGCGTGGCAACACGGCACTCACCGGGTGAAAATCACACCGGCCTGTCATCAAACCTTCAGCCCGTGGTCAGACCCTTAGTTTCTTTGGGCAGGAGTGCCCCTAGAACAGGTGTCCAGGCATGCTGTGGTATCTCCATCATGCGGTCTCCCTCCACCCTCAAAGTTTATGTTGCTGCTATATCGGCATATCACAACCTCATAGGAGCTAAGTCAGTTGGGAAGCATGACCTGGTCGTCAGGTTCCCTAGGGGGGCCAGAAGGTTGAACCCTCCTTGGCCTCCCTCTATACCCTTTTGGGACATCACTCTGGTGCTCAGGGCACTTCAGAATGTCCCGTTTGAGCCTTTGCAGTCAGCAGATCTAAAGATTCTGTCAATGAAGACTTTGCTGTTGGATGCATTGGCCTCCATCAAGAGGGTAGGGGACCTGCAGGCATTTTCAGTTGATGAATCGTTCCTAGAGTTTGGGCCGGCCAACTCCAGTGTTACACGGAGACCCCGGCCCGGCTATGTGCCCAAGGTTCCTACCACTCCCTTCAGGGACCAGGTGGTGGGAGGAGGCAGACTCAGCCCTAGCTTTGCTTTGCCCTGTCCGTGCATTACGAATGTATGTCGACCAGATACAAAGCTTTAGGGCCTCAGACCAGCTCTTTGTCTGTTATGGAGGCCAGCAGAAGGGAAAGGCTGTCTCCAAGCAGAGAATGGCCCACTGGATAGTGGATGCCATCACCTTGGCTTACCAAGCACAAGGCGTGCCTTGCCCACTCAGGTTGCAGCCTCACTCTACTCAAAGTGTTGCATCCTCCTGGGCGCTGACATGTGGCGCCTCGCTGACAGATATCTGTAGAGCTGCTGGCTGGGCGAGACCGAACACATTCGCTAGATTCTATAGCCTTCGTGTTGAGCCGGTATCCTCCTGTGTTCTCACCTCAAACGGGTAGTGGCACTGAGAGGCCCTGGCTTAGTGTCAGCTTGCTGCACCTAATGCACTTATATTGCTCCAGAGGGCAAACCCTGTAGAGCTCCTTCATCACCCTTGGCAACCGGACGTGGTGGAGCGTCCGGTGCCGGGCCTTTTTACTTAGACGTCTCCGTTCCCTCCTTCAGGGAATGAGGGTTACATACGTAACCGAGATGTTATTTAATTTGTATCTTTGTTGCATTGCATTTATTTGTGCTATTGCTTGTAATTTGATTATTTGTTCTTATTTTATTACTGACTGTTTACTTGTCTTTAAAAATGTAGGCTATTAAAATTATATTAAGCTAGAAGTTTCAGCTGTGGTATCGAAATTGGAATAGAGGATTGTGAATTTTCACTAGTAGGACTATCTAAACTGCCTGTTTTTTTTAACCCTTTGACGCGTACGATCACACCGGTGTGATCAGTCTTGGCTGGTCCCTGGAGCATACGTGTAACCCGTTTATCAAATCTAGATCAAAGAAAAGGAGGAAAAATATCTACTTGGGTCTGAGCTCACCAAATACGTTTCATTTCTATTTATGCTAGTGTTTGGAGTCCTGGGTTTGGGGTCTCACATCATGCACTGAATCAATAAAATGATTAACAACTGTGTTTTAAATATGTGTGTCTGCACTTGTATGAACTTAGTTATCTACAGTACTAACTGGATGAATAAAGAATTAATTAATAGAAAAAAATGAATAAAATAAAATGAATTAATTAATAGTAAAATGAATTATTAATGAAAGAAACACATTAATTAGTTTTAATGAACGGTAATTGTATTCTCTGGATTATTTCTCTTCCTCTTTTGCTTCAATTCGATTTCAATATGCACTTAAACACTGCACACATCACATGAGAACATTCTTTGCCCTTCACAAATCACCAATTGAACACAAAGTATATTGTTCATCAATAACAATCAAAGAAAAGAAAAAAAAAAAAAAAAAAATCTGTATGTGTATACTGAAGTCCGAGTGAAATATGAATGTCTCAGTTCCGTTTGTGTGGATGTGTCTCAGTTCAGTCTATGTGAATGTGTGAATGCCTACAGTCTTTGCAGGAAAAACTTTATCCTCCTTAAAGCTGAATCCTCAGATGACGCAATTACTCCGTAGTGCAATCCAGCGCGGCTCTCCCTCACTGTGCGACTCCAACACGATTACCGAACGTCGAGACAGTCCGATCTCCTCAAGCTTGCGATGCAACGTCCAATCGCTAATGCAGTAAAACAGTTCAGACATCCATTTAGAAAAATAATTACGAAGATGGATAAGATTAATAATAGCCGCACATGTGGCTCACATCTCTCTTTTCAACGAGCTGGCGCGCATGTGACGTCAGCATCCATCACCGAAATGCATATAACATTTATAACTTTTAAACTTTAACAACATTATTTCATAACATAAATGTGCAAACAGGTTTAACAAGTATACAAATTCAGCAGAAACACTTTACATATATTATATTGCACACTTTATACCCGATTAACGAACAGCATTAACCATCTGCATTTCATTATATGAACAAACACATACTTAAACAATATTTATGAAAATAAAGAATGATTGTGACTTACCTAATGCAATAAAACAGTTCAGACATTCATTTAGAAAAATAATGACGAAGATAGATAAGATTAATAATAGCCGCACAAGTGGCTCACATCTCTCTCTTCAACGAGCTCGCGCGCATGTGATGTCAGCACCCATCGACACGTTTCTTTATTAATTATTTTCGTCCGTCACGAAAACAAAATAACAATTATAAAAATAATAAAAAATAAAATAAAAACATGTCTGAACATTTTATGTATTAGGAAAGAGAAAAAAAAAATACATAAAAATACATAAGAACAGTCTCAATTAATTGGGTGGGTTACATACGATCACAACGGTGTGATTAGAACTTTAAGCGCATCACGTGATCAACTGCCAAATTCAAATGTGTTTGCGTGCTTTGGCTGCATGGCGCCGAGCCAGAGCCGGACGCGCTCAACGCTTTTCATATATCACAAATATGCAGTGTTTTCAACCACATAATATTTATTTTAGGTTTCAGACATTTAAATACACATAAGTACTGACAAAACAATACATTTAGATTTTAATTGTAAATTACATACTGATGTCTAAAGAAGCAGTAATAACAATCCTTTCCATTATAATTAGACGACACGTTTTATTTATATCAGATACACATTGTGTAAGTAACTTTAAAGTGTACTTTATTCTACCCCAGTTCACCGGCTCACTTACTTTCATGTATTTCTGGAGAAGTGGATGAATTCACATGTTGTAAATCTGACAAATCAGATTCTCTGTGCGGCGCAAACTAACATGGCAGCGCCCATCGCGATCATAAGGTGTTTAAACAACAAAAAACACATCCACTTGCACATATTTGACAATCGGAATATCAGATATTTCATGCTATAGTTAACAAATTCATGAATATTTTGAATAAAAAAGAGAAAATGAAATAAAAGCAGATCATCAGTCATACAGCGCTGTGTATGACAAGCAATGACGCGTCACTATGGACGCTAAATAACAGTCACTAAGTTCTAAATAACAGTCGCCTTGAAAAACTCATGCTGGGGGCTGAGCCAGAATATTTTAAACTTACGTGTGAAAGGGTTAAGTCACCAGCCATTGGCAGGTGTGGCAAAAAGTTAGTTTTAGGCCTTATGTCCAAGTCTAAATTGAGCATACCCATGCAAACACAGGTGCGTACGCATACGTACACATACAGATGAACATACACACACTCTTGACACCTGGTTTGTTATTATGTGGATCACATGTTTCTTGTTTGTTTATTTGTTTGTTTATTTTTGTTGCCAAATTGATTTAGAGCCGTTGTTGAATAAACAATTTGCCTGCCTATCTGTTTGACTGATAGTTTTATTGATCACTGAGATAGCATTGACTTGGAATGAATTGGTCCAATATAAAAATGAAATTTTAAAAAATAGCTTAGATGTAGTAAACTGCTTTTGCCATGTTGCTGTAGCTTAGCTTGCTACAGGGGGTAGCTTCAGTGTAGTGAAGCTTAATTTAATGTAGAGTAACTGCTAGCTTAGCTCATTACATTTTCCAAGTAGCTTGCCCAACACTGATGAGATTATGATTCAGCCTACATCACAAGTCAGAATTCAGATCGGGACCAGTAGCATTCAAATATTCATCCAGTTCCTTTTGCTTGAAGATTGGATTCATCAAACCAGAATGGAGCCGAAGCTGGCCATAGGGGTCTGTGCAGAGGACCTGTCTGGTTCTTGTGGTCTTTGCTGAGGATCTGTGCCGATGGCTGTCATGTCAACGAGGCCTTCACAGGGGATTGTCTAGATGTCATGAGCCCGGTCCCACTTTATATTAGGTGGCCTTAACTACTATGTACTTACTTAAAAAAATAAGTACAATGTACTTATTGGGTTCATATTGAATTGCAAAACACTTTTGCTGCTATTGAGGTGGGATACGGTTAAGGTTAGGGAAAGCTTTGGTGGTATGGGTAGGTTTAAGGGTAGGGGTAAGGTGTAAGGGATGGGTCAACAGTGTAATTATAAATGTAATTACAGAAATTAATTACAGATGTAATTACATGCAGGTGTTTTTAAAATATAAGTATAATGTAAAAACATGTATGTACACAATAAGTGCATTGTATCAAATGATTAATTCAAATTTAAGTACATAGTAGTTAAGGCCACTTAATATAAAGTGGGACCATGAGCCCTATTTGGGTGGGATTAGATTTACAAGGGTAGATGGAGTAATGTAATTTTACCACAGGACGTCTGTAATATTAATGGCCAATTCGCACGGGATAAAAAATCTCAGTGAAACTACCAGAAGTAGAAGGGGTAACTCGAAAGCTATTTAGTGGACAGAACACAGTGTGTGCAGATGGAAGGCCTTTACAGATTCCTTTACACCTTTACTGTTCCTCAGGGGTCCATTCTCGGGCCTTTACTTTTTATCATTTATATTAATAATCTTGATATCAATATTTGTAATGTTAATTTTCATTTTTATGCTGACGACACCATGATTTATTGTAGTGCACCCAAATTACATCAAGCTGTGTCCTGTGTCATTATCAACTCGCAGACGTAAGCATTGGTACCTGTTTATTTATAAATCCATTTTAGGTCTGCTGCCTCTATATCTTTGCTCTCTTACCCAACACAAACCTGTTGGAATTTATTCTGTGCACTCACAGGATTTGTATAACCTCTTAGTTCCACTTGCACAAACTGAATTTGGAAAACAAGCTTTTCAGTATGCGGCACCCAATGACTGGAATTTTCTACAAAATGAACTGAAATTGCAGACCCTGATGTCGATGAACACTTTTAAATCTTTTCTTAGTGAGCTGTTAAAGGAAGAAACAATTTGTAAAAGTTTTTAAATTGTTTTGATGATGTGTCTTTGTGTCATGGTGATCTATTTCTTTTTCTTTTTTTGATAATGCTGTGCTGTTTATCTTGGCCAGGTCACTTCTGTAAAAGAGATTTTTAATCTCAGAAAGTTTTATCTGGTTGAATAAAGGGCAATGATAAAAAATTAAAAAAAACTCAATTTACGCACCACTGTCACCTCCTTGTCGTCATGTGGGTATTACGTTGCTTCCTGATATCACGTGTGCAAACATATATATATACCGATCAGGCGTAACATTATGACCACCTTCCTAATATTGTGTTGGTCCCCCTTTTGCTGCCAAAACAGCCCTGACCCGTCGATGCATGGACTCCACTAGACCCCTGAAGGTGTGCTGTGATATCTGGCACCAAGATGTTAGCAGCAGATCCTTTAAGTCCTGTAAGTTGCGAGGTGAGGCCTCCATGGATCGAACTTGTTTGTTCAGCACATCCCACAAATGCTCGATTGGATTGAGATCTGGGGAATTTGGAGGCCAAGTCAACACCTCAAACTCGTTGTTGTGCTCCTCAAACCATTCCTGAACCATTTTTGCTTTGTGGCAGGGCGCATTATCCTGCTGAAAGAGGCCACAGTCACCAGGGAATACCGTTTCCATGAAAGGGTGTACATGGTCTGAAACAATGCTTAGGTAGGTAGTACGTGTCAAAGTAACATCCACATGGATGGCAGGACCCAAGGTTTCCCAGCAGAACATTGCCAAAAGCATCACACTGCCTGCACTGGCTTGCCTTCTTCCCATAGTGCATCCTGGTGCCATGTGGTCCCCAGGTAAGCTATGCACACGCACCCGGCTGTAAAAGAAAATGTGATTCATCAGACCAGGCCACCTTCTTCCATTTCTCCGTGGTCCAGTTCTGATGCTGACGTGCCCACTGTTGGCGCTTTTGGCGGTGAACAGGGGTCAACATGGGCACCCTGACTGGTCTGCGGCTATGCAGCCCCATACGCAACAAACTGGGATGCACTGTGTGTTCTGACACCTTTCTATTAGAACCAGCATTAACTTCTTGAGCAATTTGAGCTACAGTAGCTCGTCTGTTGGATCAGACCACACGGGTCAGCCTTCAATCCCCACGTGCATTAATGAGCCTTGGCCACCCACTGTCGCCGGTTCACCACCGTTCCTTCCTTGGACCACTTTTGATAGATACTGACCACTGCAGACCGGGAACACCCCACAAGAGCTGCAGTTTTGGAGATGCTCTGACCGAGTCGTCTAGCCATCACAATTTGGCCCTTGTCAAACTGGCTCAAATCCTTACACTTGCCCATTTTTCCTGCTTCTAACACATCAGCTTTGAGGACAAAATGTTCACTTGCTGCCTAATATATCCCACCCACTAACAGGTGCCATGATGAAGAGATAAACAGTGTTATTCACTTCACCTGTCAGTGGTCATAATGTTATGCCTGATCGGTGTATATATATTTACAGTGCTGCTTGAAAGTTTGTGAACCACTTACAGAATCTGTGAAAATGTGAATAATTTTAACAAAATAAGAGGGATCATACAAAATGCATGTCATTTTTTATTTAGTACTGTCCTGATGGAACGATGTTTACATTAAGTCCACAAGACAAAAAAAAAGCAAAAAAAAAAAAAAAAAAAAAGCTGAATTTATAAATATGACCCCATTCAAAAGTTTATGAACCCTTGATTCTTAATACTGTGTGTGGTTACCTGGATGATCCATGACTGTTTTTATGTTTTGTGGTGGTTGTTCTTGAGGTAAACTGCCCAATATTCTGCAAAAAAAATCCTCCAGGTCCCATTCACCAGGTTCAAACATTCACTGAACATTTTCATGTAAAATATCTTATTCATATATATATATATATATATATATATATATATATATATATATATATCCAAAACACCTGCATATATATATGTAGTGAACAGCAGACATGATGGCACCAGAGCCATGTCCCATGCAATGCAACTGCACCCACTGAGACAAAAATGTGATACCTCAACCAATTCACATCAAGTTTGGATTCTATGAGTTCAGAACACTGCCACAAGGACTTTGAGAAAAGTTTGGAAAAGAAATAAAGCATTTTCAAGGTCCTAAAGACACTGTCTTATTTAACTCTGTATTTTGGGACAATGCAACAAGTTCCACAGGATGGAAAGGTGGGACGTGATGGGCGGATACCTGGAATGCTACGACCCAATCACATCACTACATCAGGAAAGGCGGGATTAGTAATCCCCTCCCCAATGGGAAGGAATAAAAGCTTTCCCAAGTGAAAAACCCTTGTTCTGAGTTTCTGACCTGACAAGGAAAGAACAACAGCACGACCAAGGTTATACTCTTGCAAGTAAACCTTTCACCGCATGGACCTTCAAGCAGCCCAACTGCTTCTGCAGAGGACTTTGGCTCCTGACTTGCATAACTCAAGTACCTCCAACCTACAGAAGATCCTGCGGATCGACCACCATCTGACCTACAGTTCTCTGAATTACACAAAGACCCCTAGCACTCAGTGCACCTCTGCAACTGTTGGAAAGCAATCCAGTCTCTCCCACTGCAAACGTAATGATACCAGTGGAAGATGTTTCCCATTGCCGGACTGATCACCTGACCAAGTGAAACGTAAATATAAGCTAACCAAACCTTTTCCCAAAGGCCTTGGCATTAGGTTGTTGCTATATGAGATTGCTATTTGTGTAGAGACTGTTTATCTAGGGTCAGCGTATACAGATAGATACATCAGACACATTGTATTCGTAGTAAATGCTTATTTACTGTTTCATACCAGCATCCAGAAAGACCACAATTGATCTCCCATAGACTGCTAATTACCCATTCATTGCTTCGTCCAATCCGTTGCTCATCTACTTGGCATTCATTTTGTTAACATCCATTTGTGTAGTAGTTTGTAGTTT
Source organism: Mylopharyngodon piceus (assembly GCA_039654765.1). NCBI lineage: Eukaryota > Metazoa > Chordata > Actinopteri > Cypriniformes > Xenocyprididae > Mylopharyngodon > Mylopharyngodon piceus. The sequence continues at coordinate 1,777,485 of CM077448.1, read as the reverse complement.
CTGTTTGATTATTGATTTAATTTTCTTGGTAATTTAGTCATTTTCCTTAGTTGTTTAGTCATTTTCCTTAGTAGTATTTCATGAGTGATATTTTACTCTTGTATATCTTTTTGTTAATAAATTCATTTTTATTGCAAACTGTGTCATTCTTCTGTTGATAATCAGAGGCTCTACAAGCTCGCCCAAATCTCACTAAATCCTTCAGATTGGTCAGATGACAAACTTCCTCCAATTTATAAAATTCTAATTCAGTCAACAATCTTCCATGATTGTTCTTTATTGTCAAGGTGAGATTCCTTGGCCGGTGCCCCAAAATATAGAAAGGAATCATCTGACTCTCTCACACTCACCTTAGGTGATGTGTGACCAAAAAATTTATATTAATATTAATATTAAATATTAATATTTAAGACCATAAATTACTACATTTGTGGTGCCCTCGTGTGAGGCTAATCCAAAATCACTACAGTTATGATCTGTGATCATATAATTTACAAAAAGATTTACAAAATTTACAACACAGGGCCAGATTTACTAACAGCTTGCGCCAGCGCAAACCCTCTTTTGGGGTTAAAAATCTACTGCCAGGATTTACTTAAGACACGCAGTGCAAAATTAGTGCTGAAAAGGCGTGGATTGAGTTGTTTTTGCCGCTGACCTTATTGCATTTGCATTTGTAGGAGTTTCCCTTTCAGACGCAAAATTTATGGAAGGACAGTATTTAAATGAATCACGCAATGCGATTTAACAATGTTTGCACTAGTCAATTTACTGGTATTTGTGCCATTATTTAATGCCCCCAAAAAGCATGTCTTAACCCATTTTGCGACATGGCTGCAATTGTTGCTGCTAGGAGGAACCACTGCAGAGAACACAGCACGTGGTAGAAGGGAGAAAATATTTTCCACTCGTATTAATTTCTTTGGAATGACAGAGGAAGACGTTATCTGAACATATCGTTTGCCAAGCCATGTTATTTTAAATTTGCTCAGCTCTGCTTATTTGCGACCCCATGCTAATTTGCACCACTCTTGGTAGATTGTGTTGGTCATTATGTAAATGATTTGACTGCGTCTGTGTTCTTTAATTTGTGCATCAGCAGTAGATCACACTCCCATCGGCGCATTTGTGGAATTACGCTCTCATGCTAATTTGCCCCGTTTAGTAAATCTGGCCCATAGTCTCTATATGAGGATATTTAGGTGAAAGAGTTTTTATTTGTTTATTTGTTTGGGATTTATCTGACTTCTGTGACATGAGGCAACTAGCAGACGTCTGTTTAGTGAGTCTGTCTGCTTCCTGACTTGAGCCCCAGTTAGTCAGGTTTCAACTCTAAGACTATGTGCCATATTACTAGAGAGAAGAGCGGCACCACCCCAGGAGGGATGAAGACCATCTATTTTCAACAGGTCAGACCTGCCCCAAAAACTTTTCCAAATGTCTATGAACCCTATAATATTCTCCGGACAGAGCGCCTGACATCAAAGCAAATTTAAAAGTGCTGGTAAATGTTAACCATAAATAATCTAAGATTGTTTTTCACGTTGGCACTAATAATGTCCGACTCCACCAATCCGAGATCACTAAAAATAACATTAAAGAGGTGTGTGAACTTTCAAATACAACATTAGACAATGAAATATGCTCTGTTCCCTGTTTGCATAGAGTGAACAGGGAACTTCCTATAGAGTGAAGTGGATGCACTCTTCTAATGTCCAGCAGGTATTCACTTTAGACATCAGGAAGCGAATTGCATCATCCAGCTCTGACCTAAAACCGTCCATCAGGGTGTGGTCATCGCAGGTAGCCCGGTGGCAGATATGAATAAACTCCTCCACATAGTCCGTTTGGTCTCTGAAAAATAAAAATTATAACCCCTTTTCATCCATACACACTACTAACTTTAAAAACCCAGCAATATAGTAATTTTTAAACAATAGTTGAGTTAAAAAAGCCACACAGCATGCTGGGTCAAACATTTAATCCAACCCAGCATTAGGTTTGTCCCTTTTTGACCCAGTTATCAAAATGACCAAAAATGGGGTTGTTTTTAACCCAGCATTTTTTTTAGAGTGTAAAGTTATGTTTTCTCATGATATTGGGTTGGGTGTTTTGACATAGTTACATGGTTACTCTTACATTGTCCTCTTTGTGTGACTGAGGTGATAAGTTACTGAAACTTTAATCTGCGTTCCATGGCATCTCTTGACTTCTTCCTTAATAACTCAAGTAAATATCACAGAACTGTTCTGTACTGTTCTCAAGCACACATTAATGCAAATTATTTACAACATTCATAAATTAACTTTAAAATCATCCTCAACATTAATGTTATATAGTATATATTCAGTTGAAATTCATATAAATAAGCCAATTTCTTCAGTCTTCAAGTTCAGTCTTCCTAATATGTATGAATAACATTTGTCTAGTCCACATGCATTGATTTCACGTCACAATACATCTACTGTAGATGTTACTTAAGTTGAGATCACACCAATTTTCCACAATACCAAATATCACTGTAATGTAAAGCTTTGCTCTGACTGATTGTAAGTTTTCAAACAAAGAATTTAAACTATCATGAAATAAATGGGAAAACCTAGCAAAATTACACACATTTGCCATTACTTTTCCCTACTTGTCTGTTTTGTCTCACTTTAGTTCATAAATGCTTGCTTTTTGTTTTTATTTTGGAAACGGATGAATGTTTACATACGTTTTTTGATTGGGGCTGTCTGTCTGGAAATTTCCCTCGGCGCAGAGGTGCTTTTCCACGGCATTGGTGCATTGATCCCATGCCCAAAGAGCTCTTCTTTGGTTACTGTTGACAAGCCTGTGAGCTCTGCTGATGGTCTTTATGATGACATGCCTCCACATGTGCTCATTAGCTCAGGGACTCTGGAATTCATCTCAACGCATCCATCTCAACAGCACATTTACTTTCCAGGGAAATTGTCCAGTCCTAATGGTTCACACATGCCACTTGTTAAATTGAGCAGCTGAAAGAGAAGGAAAATTATTCTTAGACTGGCCACCTTCTCTGTTTTCCTTTCTCAGGTCCCCGCTAGACAACAGACTCTTCCCATGTCATTGTCATTTATTGCTTGTATGTCCTTGTCTCTTTGCTTGGCAAGACCTTGGCTGTGGGCTGGACAATCTATGAAATATCACTCGGAATTATACATAAATACCTGCTTTAAAAAAAAAAAAAAAAAAACATCTTATCATATTTGGGACCACAATCTCAAAATAGAATTAGGGTCAGACTCAGAAATGTGCCACAAAACATCTTGAGGGACAACTACCCATTTTCCAAACAAAATTGTGCTGGTGCTCATGTTGGAGCTCAGTTGGGGGAAGTGAACTTCTTTTTAAAACCAGGCCGCATTTCTCCTGACTTGAGAGCTGAATGATGACATAACTGTCTTTAATATATAACATGCCCACAAACAAACATAGCACATCATGGCAGTTGTAATCAAGACTAGTTAATTCAAGTCCAGACTGAGACCAGAAAAGGGTTGAGTAGAAGACAAGAACGAGTTCTCATGCTACCTGAAAATATGGTCTTGGACTCGGATGCAAAACAGAGTCCGGTCTGAAATACTACAACACTTCTGTCAGTTGCCACGGCCACAGCTGCCATCATTCATGCTTAACATAGCTTAAATAAATCATCTGAATCATCTGTATTAGTATAGTTAATGTCCATTCATACCAAGAACGATAACTATAAAGATAACTATAATGAAAACTATATTAGCATCCATACAAATGGACAATAAGACTGTTTATACTGCATAATAAGCGAATGCTGCAGTTATGATGTCTGCCACTTTAAATGCTTGAGCTCTTTAAAGCCGGGTGGATTCTGGTTGGCTGTCAATGTTTTTATCGTTCATTTGTTGGGGGAAAAAAAAAAAATCATTCTGAAAGTAATTCCATCTATATTGTTTCTCTGTCTCATTATTCTTATAGTTGTAGACTCTTATATTCTTTTAAATTTATTAGAACAATTTTAAAAGCTATTTATCGTTATCCTTGTAGTTCTCATCCCTAGTGTGAATGGGCCTTTAGTGTTATTATTACTGATGAATATTTGTTATCACATACTGATGAATATTTGTATATTATACTACTGAATTAAAGTTCTGCAGAAACACCATACTTAATCTCCCATCAAAGACAAAATAATCTCACAGTATTATCTATAAACAAATCAAGGCATTCACTGGAACTTGTATTCTGTTCCTGCCTTTCTAATTTTTTAAGCAATCTATACGCTGAACTCTGCATACTCTCTCAAGGCCAATTTTATGAAGAACATTGTGTCAATTATGCCCCTATTCCATTGTCAGCTTGCCTTTGTATTATTTTGCTATAGACAGGTTCTGCAGATGGTATTTTCTAAGCAGAAGCTGTCATCTATTTGACATTGATATAAAATGACATCAGAGCAATCCGGCCTTTAAATTTGAGAAGTATCAAATTCTTTTACATTCACGTCAGATAATTTGACCCTTCCAGCTAACCATTCATACAAATAAAAATCCTGTTTCATTGCTACAGTTTAATGTATCAGTGAAGTCTGCGAACTCACTTATGGTTTAACCTCTATTTTACCTCCACATGTTTATCAACTATGAAAAATTGCTTAATTCCTGGAACAAATAATGAAGCATATTAACCTCCTGACCCTATATCCTGCTTCTTTTATTGTGTTTTAAATACCTCATCTCAATTTATAATCATATTCTCATTCCACAAACCTTGCCAATTGCATCCATAGTGCCAGATTAGTTTACTTTTTTCTTCACAATGCCTTACATTATATCAATATGGAAACCTTTGAAATGAATGTCCAAACAAAATTTGGAGAGGAGCATGCTAATGTAAATCACAATCAACCAGTCATTTATAAACAGCTGATTAGAACACAACAATTTTCCAGTATACACTAGGAAGTCTGGAAATCTGTCTCTGTCACTGTTGAGTGGCTAAAGAGAAGCGCACGACGAAGAAGAATTCAATTCCAAATATAGCTGCAAGCAGCGATGAAGGGCCCAAGCCTGGTTGCACCACCAACCCGGTGGCTTCAGGGAAACTGTGCACGGCGGGCAATAGGCATTTAAAACGGGTAAACATAAAATGACTGTCAAAGTCATTTGAATACACCACATTTACTGCAGCAGTTGGTGCCCAAATGATCACAAACCACAACAGTCACATCCATGAGATCGTTTAAATTTAGATGAATTTCATGTCATAGAATATTATAGGTCAATTTCAAATGAGTGCAGAATATCATCCTAATCTGCCATGTCTGTGGTTTTCTCAGACAACCTCTACAAAGGTCCAGAGCAAATTACACACTGTTATTGGCGCAAATTCAACAGCATGCTTTTGGTGCATAAGATTGGTGCACAAACGATAGCTCATGGAGGTAAAAAAAAAACTCACGAAGTGTTAGGATAATACAACATCAGCAATCACAGACATTAGCATTAAAGGGTTAGTTCACCCAAAAATGAAAATAATGTCATTAATTACTCACCCTCATGTCATTCTACACCTGTAAGACCTTCGTTCATCTTCGGAACAAAAATTAAGATATTTTTGATGAAATCCGATGACTCAGTGGTTCGGCTCGCCTATCAAACCGCCAAACTGCTGAAATCATGTGACTTTGGTGCTCCGAACCACTGATTCAAAACAAAAGATTTGTGAAGCTTCAATGCAGTGTTTTGAAATTGCCCATCATTAGATATAGTGGTAGCACTTTATTTTACAGTACGTGTACTTTCCTGGTACATATATAGTAATTATGTTGTACATACAGGTAAAAGAGTGGTAACACAAGGTACTTGCCTGACATGTATGTACATGGAAACTAAAAAGAAACACTGCTGTACTTTCAATGGTACATACATGGTAACTACTTTGTACCTATAGACAAATGTTGGGGAATAACGGGCACTTATTTATAGTGTCCGTATATGGTAACTAACAGACACATTACTGTACTTACTAATGGTATGTACACGGTAACTATGTAGTACTTTTAGACAAGTGTGGGTAATAACAGGCACTTATGTGTGGTAACTAGTAAGACACTTTACTGTACTTACTAATGGTATGTACACGGTAACTATGTTGTACTCGCGGACAAGTATGGACACAAATAACGGACACTTACTTACAGTGTGTATACATGTTAACTACTGTGAAACAAATGTGCTTACCAAAATTATACACTGCAGTAACTATACAGCACTTCATAGTGTTAATACTTATCAAGTAGTCCTTTTAAGCAAGGCTTTTGACACATGACAACTGAGTATGCCAAGTACGGTTGTAGTGTTACTGATCTGTCAACACACACATAATTATTAGGGTATGTATGTCATCAAAATACCCCTATTGGACCAATCAGTTAAGTGAATCATTGTCCAGTAAAGATTAGGCAAGTTGAACCGCAATAGTATATCATCCAGTACTCAAGAAGTATCTTGTACCATGCTTGTACATAAACATTACATAGGAATTACCAGCTCTTTAACCTTTTAAATAATAAACTTAAGCATATTAACTAAAGGACTGTAAAATAAGATGCACTGTTGTGGAGAGCAATTTAGCATTAACAGTCCTACCTTGGCAATTGAGAAAAACAGCCATCTTTTTATTAGTACGTTATGACATTAAAGTCCACAAATCAGATAAAATTCATTGTGCAGCATAAGAACAATGCCTTTTTACTGACTTAACATGGTATTAGGTAAAATACATCTATACATACTACATCTATACATTTAATAGCCTAGCAAAGGTTTGCATGTTTACTGATGCAGTATTGTTTTATTCTTTAGCAGCAGGTTTACTCATCAAAAAAATAATATTGAGTTAATTTTATTATATCCTATATGCAGCAGCAATGTCTTGAAGCAGACAGCCAAGGACACCTTCAGGATGTAGTTTCACCCTCCCATAATGCCACTCAATAAAGGCAAGTTGATATCTCAATGAGTCATGTTACCCCTGTACCGGGATATTTCACTTTTGTAGGTTCTCCATGCACGTTCTATATGTTGCGTATGGGCTCCCTTTCTTTGTGGATGCACAAAGAAACGACTGTGATTGACCTGATAATGAATAAAGCCATGCTGAGTAAGTCTTCTATAAGCTCACCAGTCATCACTGAGTATAGTGCTTCCCCGACGCACATACTTCTCAACAATGGGAATCAATTTTCCAGCTGTTCTTCGTTTGACCACTTTTAGCACAGGTCGCCTTTGCCTTCTTTTGACTTCAATCATGCCAAACACCCATGCCTTTCTCCGCCAGGTGTTTCCAAAATGCCCACGTGCATACTGTAATTAATGGTAATATAACACATTATCACACATTCCATTTATTTATTATTATTATGCAGAAGGTTTTAGACATAATGGAAGCTGAAATGGTCAAAATATACTGTAGTTTATCTAATTCTATAGGGTGAGTTGTTCTTTCTTTCTTTCTTTCTTTCTTTCTTTCTTTCGTTCTTTCTTTCTTTCTATACAGTACTTCAGCCTTTCTGGCCATCTTTCTCAAGCTATTGTCAAAGTTCGTCTTGACCAGCTGACTGTACATTATTCCTGACTGTATGACAGTGGGAAATTTTCCAAGTTAACGACAGTAAATTATGGAGTGCTGCAAGGGTCTGTTTTAGGCCCCCTACTATTTCCAATATACATGCTGCCCCTTGGTAATATTACAGTTTTTCTCAAACGCTTTGGCTCAGTTCTTGAATGAGACTTTTATTTCCCAAAACAACAAGTTCAGGTCTCTGAACAATTAGTTTCTTGTTCACATCAGATTTGGATTTCTTATTATGTGTTTTGGCATATGTGTGCAAAAGAATAAGTACAACTGTATACAATTTGTACAGCATCTAAATGCACATGGCTTGTTGATCAAAACTGATGAGTTCATTCTCAGTGAAACTGTCAAACTCTTCACAACTTCTAAACATTATTTCATTGTCTGAGCCTCCACATCCAAAATTATCCACTCAGTTATCAAAATCTGTCAGACATACATGTATGTTCCATAAATACCTGTGACATGGAATGTTTGTAATGTCTGCTGAACTGGCAAATGGCCTGCTATTGTAATGAAATAGGAATAACAATCTTACCAATCAAGTTTGGCTATATGGAGTTTTCCCAGCACAATCACTGCCATTTTTGAACTCGGAGGAACGTCTAAATCCCTAAACAGCAACAGCAGTTTATTTTTGTAGAAATGTGTTACATATAAACTGAAAATTCACAGCTGCTTCTTGTGAAAGAGCAAGATATGTAAGAATGTTTGGTTTTAAGGGAAGACATAATAGTATATGTCAAAAAGAACAAGCAACTGTGAATTTTCAGTTTACATGCAACACACTTCTACAAATATGTGCTGTATAAATAAAAATGTTTAGTCCCACTTTATATTAGGTGTCTTTAACTACTATGTACTTACAATTAAATTAACAATTTGATACAATGCACATATTGTGTACAGGTTTTTACATTGTACTTATATTTCAAAAATACCTGCATGTAAATACACCTGTAAGTAATTTCCTATAATTACATTCATAATTACATTGTTGACTCATCCATTACACCTTAACATACTCTTAAACCTACCCATACCACCAAACCTGTCCCTAACCTTACCCATATCCCACTTCATTAGCAGCAAAAGTGTTTTGCAATACAATATGAACACAATAAGTACACTGTACTTATTTTTTTTATGTAAGTACATGGTAGATAAGGACACCTAATATAAATTTTGACCAAATGTCCATTTTCTTTTTGAGTACTATAGTACTGACTTTTCCAAGTAAATTTTTACTTAATGCTGAAATCTGTATCTAAAAAGCATAGTGTGAGACACGTGATCATTCAGCTAGACAAAACTGACATTCTTGTATAGTATAGAAAACAGAGTGTGATCTAAAAAGTAGAAAGCACATGAAATTTGTATTTAAAAAATATTTCCATGGTGAAAAAAAAACAAACATCTAAACATTTTGACCAGTATGGCTCACACGATGACAAAAAGACTTTTTATTTTGGTGGCACTGGCCAATTTACTGACACAAAAAACTAGGTTTTGAAGCATGAATTAAATGTTTTGGGTGAGTAACTACATTTTGCAGACATGTAATAGAGTTCTGATGTTTCAGCGAACAGTTGTGACAATTGCACTTACAGTTTAGAGAATGTGAAGATTTTTTCGAGAAATGTGCCAAAGCGATTGAGAAAAACTGTATTAGAAAACATGGAATTAGTTTTATGCTGATGATACTCATTTACATATTTCATCACGTCCAGATGAAAAATTATCCAAGCTGACAAAGTGTGTTAAAGATTTAAATATATAAAATATTGGATGACCAGTAATTTTCTTCTATTAAACTCAGATAAGACTGAGGTATTACTTATTGGACCAATAACATGCACACAGAATCTCTTAGAATACAATTTGCATCTAGAAGGATGTACTGTTACTTCATACTCTATAGTTAAAGACCTGGTGTTATGCAATATGTTACCACACAATACAAATATTAAAGCCAGAAATATGTATCAATGCAACTTTCATGAAGTAAACTTTTTATAAAAGCCTTCCTTCCGCCGGAAAAAATAGTCCCTGGCCGTGAACAGCAACAGAAGTTACATTTTCACGCCATTAGATGGCGGCAAAGACTGTCTTTATGAGTGTGTCAGTCAGTAGCGAAGACTTTTATATTGAAAAGACTGAATTGTTGTGAACACGGAACAAGACGCAACTGACAAATGCTTTGACTAGCTCTGTCAGTCAAGGGAAAACCCCTTAACTGTTAAAAGGACAAGATGATACATCGGACATTTACAGATTTTTTATTATGAACATAGGACTGACCTGAAGGAAAATGCTAAATTTAAATGCAGGTAATAAACTCGCTCACTCAATCTTTTTCTCACAACACTCTTCTACATAATATAGTAAGCTTCAATTAACAATATCAATTGAGAACATACAGTTTACATTGCTAAGAGTGGTTGCTAAGGGTGTTGTGTAGTGATACACAGAACTGTTGGGTGAAGCGGTCATAGCCGTGTTTTATTCACTATTGACCAATCAGAATCAAGAACAGGAACTAACAGTTTTATAAATTGTGTTATATTAGCAACTTTCAAAAATCATATTTCATATTTCACATAACAGCCTTCTTCCACCTCATTGCTACGCTGTGGAACGTTATCTGTTTCTGATGCAGAAAAGCTAGTTCATGCATTCATGAACTCTAGATGGGATTATTGTACTGCATTACTAGGTGGCTGTCCTGCATCCTCAATAAACAAGCTACAGTTAGTTCAGTACCAATTAAGGATTGCTACTGACTTATTAGGCCATAAATGTTTTAGCTCCTGTGTATTTAACCGATCACGCTACAATCCATCACACTTTTTAAGGTTTCAAAATTCTGGACTTTTAGTAATACCTACGATATCTAAGGCCACATTTACACTGCAGGTCTTGATGCCAAATTCTGATTTTTTTTTTTTTTTTGACAACCAGTTACATCTTCTTTTAAAAGTAACCCATATTGGGTAACCCACAATAGTAACCCATGCTGCATTTACACTATACACTTGGCAAAACAACCCAAGGTAGATGTACTGACTCAGAAAAGCTAAGAGGCCGAAAAGGGAAGTAAAAACAGCACGATTTGCAATAAACGTAGAAGAAATGATAATACATGCTTTTGCTTTCCACATCTTTAAAGTTCAGCAAAACGTTGGTCTCTTCAGGCAGAGACAAAAAAAAGGAGAGCCCTTGTTGCAAAAGTAGTAATGATCGCTGCTGGAATTGCTGTGGTTGGTGTCCACCTGAGTTGACGTCATTCACCACCGCCATGTTTTCAATGACGTACGCCTTGCACTGACGGGAATATCCAATCTGTCCACTTACATGCCAGACACAAATGCACTAATCCTGTTCATAGCATGCATTGCTGAGGGGAGTAAATTATGTTGAAAAGTGTTATTTTATGTGTTTTTTTAGTAAAGGGACAGACCTGTTAGTGTTTAATGCTGTTATGTTTGACATTTAAAAGAACCCCAGATTATTTTTGTTCAACATTCACTGCACATTAAAACATCACACTCTTACTTGTTCGGGGACAGACTGGGTATCATTAGAAAGATTAAAGACTCCAGCTTCAATATTTGACCACTCTTTATGATAAAACTAGGTTTAGGCAAAATTTCTTAATTTATGTCAGGAGTGCAAAATAATCTATTTGTAATTTTTTATAGATTGAATAGAATATCAACACAAATTCATGAATTCAGTCACGTCTGCTCTGGTTTATTTGTGTTCACATAGCTTCACTGAACAGTGTATGTTATGGCTTTTACTACAAACGTGCGCATATTTGGATAAATATTGATTTATTCTTACATGTTTGCAATTTTTTTTTATTTTTTTTTTTATACAGAATACCATTTCTATTAATTTCCCACTGAATTATGTGATCTGAAGAGCTGAAAGAGCGTTCAGAGCGAGCTCTGTCTTTCCTGGTTTACATCAGTTATGATCTCAGCGCTCTCTCATTTAGCATAGAGCTGTCAATCATCTTATGTGACCATGTTCCCTGCCCTTCTGCATGACGCTGTCCTGTACACTTCCTCGTTCTGAGCTCTGTGAAAAAACAAACCCAAAGAAACTTTTCTAAACGTGAAACAAGAAGCTAATAAACACACGATTACAATAGAATATGGTTTGTGATTTTCATGCGATTTGGGGTATTTTCATATCAATAATGGATGTTTACATTATAAATGCTAAGCAGGTGTAGCGATTAGCTGCATATAAAAGGCTAAAATAACATTTCAACATCTTTATATGAATATGCTCAGGATATCATGCAAGGAGGCTCACTGAGAGGCTACAACTCACAACAGCTCTGAGAAGCTGAGGCCTTAATAAAGACAACTCTCTTCTAGCGAGAGGAGGCCTAGCGATGCTCGTAGAAGCCAAGGAGGCTCAGAGAGAGCCTACAACTCACAATTGCTATCCTAGCAGAGCTCTGAGAAGTGGAGGCCTCAATAAAGACAACTCTCTTCTAGCGAGAGGAGACCTAGCGACTCTCGTAGTAGCCAAGGAGGCACACAGAGAGCCTAACAACTTATCAAACATACCAAACCAAGCTCTAGGAGCGGAGGTCTGAGCATGACAACTCTCTAAATAGAGAGGAGACCAGACAGTGGCCCGTGCTCAGGACATCTTGCAAAGAGGCTCAAAGAGGACCTACAACTTGCAATTGTTATCCTAGCAGAGCTCTAGAGGAGCGGAGGCCTCAAAAAGATAATTCTCTAGCAAGAGGAAGCCTCACAGTGGCTAAGGAGGCTCACAGAGAGCCTGACAACTTAGAAAGCTGCCTGGCCGAGCTCCAGGTATGGAGGTCTCAACATAACGACTCTAAATTGAGAGGAGACCCAAATATGCTCCATGCTCAGGACATCTCGCAAGGAGGCTCACAGAGAGCCTACAACTCGCAAAGCGCAATAGCTAAGGAGGCTCACAGAGAGCCTAACACTTAACACTCAGGGGTTGGCGGTCGCGCCGGCGATACCACCTCGGTTTTTTTCTTACTTTTTCTTAACATGAGACATAAGTCTAAAGAAACGTTGAAATGTCAGGTTTTAAATCATGAAAGTCAAATCAAAAACAAATATTCTCTGTTTATGTAATCTGTTTGAAAAGAGAGAGATGTCAGTCGTTCGCGAGTCAGCTCATTATCCGCTAATGCGGCCATGCCCACGGAGAGCGTACAGCATTCAAAGGCAAATTCTGAGGCGATCCATGCAACAGAGTGAACACCCGCATCAGCTTGAAAAAATGCATCCAAGCTTAGTCAGATTCATGTACATTGTTTTGAGACGCGGTGAGGAATAATTCTGGAAGAATTTACATCAGAGGAAGAGCACGACTTTCAATTTCATTTCGAGGATCAACTTGATCAAGCCGATGATTGTGAATGGTAATTTTTTTTTATTCTTATGTTCTTTATTTTAATCGCGATGTAGTGTCTGTGAATATTAAACCGCAAAAAGACCGTTTAAATATGAATCCTGCAAGTTTTGTGTGTCTCTGTGTGAATGAATGGGGCAAACGTGCGTTTTGCTTACCACACATAACTTACATCAGTGAACATGCCATATTGGCTATTCCCAAACTATATTGCTATACTGAGATGAGTGAAATCGACTGAAATACATAATAAATACTGAAATAAAATGTGTCAGCAACATATTAAACTGCACATTAACATTTAGGCTCTATAATATAACAAATACAATACATAAAATGTCATAGAGGTAATATGAACATTTAGATGATTTCTTTGGTCTGTTTTGAACAGATTATGAAGTGTTTACTGTGAAATAGCCGGTAACACTTTAGAATACTGTTTCTTACTTACTGCATAACTAATAAGGAATTACTGAAGAACTAATAGGTTCTTCATTAACACTTAAGTCACTACTGTTAACTACTAAGGAAGATGTGTTAATCAGTATGTAATAGAATTTTATGATTACCTCCTGGGATGGTGCTGCTCTTCTCTCTAGTAATATGGCACATAGTCTTAGAGCTGAAACATGACAAACTGGGGCCCAGGTCAGGAAGCAGACAGACCGGCTAAACCGACCGTCTGCTAGCTGTCTCACGTCACAGAAGTCAGATAAATCCCAACACACAGAAACTCTTTCACCTAGATATTATCACATAGAGACTGTGTCTGTACCCTGAATTAGTAAATACAAAAAACTTCCAAACCCATTTAAGGGTAAAAATTTAATTGATGTTCAACAAATAAAAAACAGAGATAATACTGATAAACAAATGATAAAGCTTGGGTTGCTGAATATTAGATCCCTTTCTTCAAAAGCACTTATTGTAAATGATATTATCACAGACAATAATCTAGATGTGCTGTGTTTGACAGAAACCTGGTTAAAACCAGACGATTACATTACTTTAAATGAGTCTAGCCCTCAAGGTTACGATTATCGACACAATCCTCGTCAGAAAGGCAAAGGGGGAGGTGTTGCTGTAATTTATAGTAATATTTACAGTATTACTCAAAAGTCTTTCAAATATAATTCCTTCAAAGTGATGGTGCTTTATGTAACATTATGTAAGTTGACATTTGTGCTGGCTACTGTATACAGGCCACCAGGACACCATACAGACTGTATCAAAGAATTTGCTGATTTTCTATCGGAGTTAGTACTAGCTGCAGATAAAGTCCTTGTTGTTGGTGATTTTAATATCCATGTAGATAATGATAAAGACGCATTGGGATTGGCATTTACAGACATTCTAAACTCTATTGGAGTTAGACAACACGTGTCAGGACCCACTTATTGTCGTAATCATACTTTAGATCTAATGTTGTCACATGGAATCGATTTTGATGCCATTGAAATTCTGCAGCAGAGTGACGACATCTCAGATCATTATCTAGTCTCGTGTATACTACATTTAGTCAAGGCTGCTAAACTGCCTCCCTGCCACAAATATGGAAGAACCATCACTTCTACCACTAAAGATTGCTTTATAAATAATCTTCCTGATCAGTGTCATCATTTTAGCATACCAGACAGCTTAGAAGACCTCGATGTTGCAACAGAAACTACTGACTCTGTCTTTTCCAGCACATTAGACTCAGTTGCTCCTTTGCGCTTAAAAAAGATTAAGGAAATTAGTCCAACGCCGTGGTACAATGAGCACACTCTGGCCCTTAAGGGAGCAGCCAGAAAAATAGAGAAGTTTTTCGCATTTCGTGGAGAGAGAGAATGATTGAGTACAGAAAGGCCTTAAAAACTGCTAGATCTGCTTATTTTTCAAATCTTTTAGAAGAAAATAAACACAACCCTAGGTATTTATTTGACACAATGACTAAATTAACAAGAAATAAAGCTTCAACTTCTGATGTTTCCAAACAGCACAGCAGTAATGACTTTATGAACTTCTTTACTTGCAAGATTGACAATATTAGAGAGAAGATTATAACCATGCAACTGTCTACTACAGTATCGTGTCAGACAGTGCATTGTAGTGTCCCTGAGGAAAAATTCAATTCATTCGCTGCTTTAGGAGAGGAAGAATTGTCTAAACTTGTTAAATCATCAAAATAAACAACGTATGTTAGACCCTATACCGACTAAGCTATTGAAAGAGATGCTTCCAGAGGTCATAGATCCTCTTCTTAATATCGTTAATTCATCTTTATCACTAGGATACGTACCAAAAACTTTTAAGCTGGCTATTATTAAACCTCTTATTAAAAAAACACAACTCGATCCTAGAGAATTAGTCAATTACAGGCTGATCTCAAATCTTCCTTTTCTATCAAAAATACTAGAAAAAGCAGTATCATCACAACTATGTTCCTTTTTAGAAAGAAATGGTATCTGTGAGGATTTCCAGTCAGGATTTAGACCGTACCATAGTACTGAGACTGCTCTCATTAGAGTTACTAATGATTTTCTCTTATCATCAGATCGTGGTTGTATCTCTCTATTAGTGTTACTGGATCTTAGTGCTGAATTTGACACTATCGATCACAACATTCTTTTAAATAGACTCGAAAATTATGTTGGCATTAGTGGAATTGCACTGTCATGGTTCAAATTATACTTATCTGACCGTTATCAGTTTGTAGTAGTAAACGAAGAGATGTCATATCGATCATAAGTTCAATATAGAGTACCGCAAGGCTCAGTACTAGGTCCGTTGCTTTTCACTCTGTACATGCTACCCTTGGGAGATATCATTAGGAAGCATGGCGTTAGTTTTTACTGTTACGCTGATGATACTCAGCTCTATATTTCTTCGCGCCCTGACAAAACTTACCAATTCACAAAATTAACGGAATGCATAGCTGATATAAAAAATTGGATGACCAGTAATTTCCTACTACTAAATTCAGAAAAAACAAAGATTCTAATTTTTGGACCAAAACTTCTTCACGTAATAACCTAGAATACTGTCTAACACTTGATGGGTGCTCTGTTAAGTCTTCGTCATCAGTTAGGAACCTGGGTGTGCTCTTTGATACCAATCTTTCATTTGAAAGCCATGTTTCTAGCATCTGTAAAACCGCATTCTTCCATCTTAAAAATATATCTAAACTATGACATATGATCTCAATGACAAATGCAGAACAGTTAGTTCATGCGTTCATGACCTCAAGGCTAGATTACTGTAATGCTCTACTGAGTGGTTGCCCTGCTCGCTTGATAAATAAACTACAGCTCGTACAAAATGCAGCAGCTAGAGTTCTTACTAGAACTAGGAAGTATTACCATATTAGCCCGGTTCTGTCAGCACTGCATTGGCTTCCTGTTAAACATCGTATAGATTTTAAAATCTTGCTAATTACTTACAAAGCACTAAATGGTTTAGCTCCCCAGTACCTGAGTGAGCTCTTAATGCATTATTGTCCTTCACGACTATTGCGATCTCAGAATTCAGACCAGTTGATAATACCTAGAATATCAAAATCAACCGCAGGTGGTAGATCCTTCTCCTATTTGGCACCTAAACTCTGGAACAATCTTCCTAGCATTGTTCGGGAAGCAGACACACTCTGTCAGTTTAAATCTAGAATAAAAACGCATCTCTTTAACCTGGCATACACATAACACATTATCAATTTATGTTTTCAAATCCGTTAAAGGATTGTTAGGCTGTATAAATTAGGTCAGCCGGAACCGGGAACACTTCCTATAACACCAGATGTACTCGTTACATCAGAAGAAGAATGGCATCTATGCTAATATTAGTCTCTCTGTTTTTCCCGAGGTTTACCATAGTCAGCCAGATCCGGGCCGTATCCAGGTGAGATTGAGGACCTGCGCCTTGACACGACCACAGCGCAGCCCTGAAGTGTCAGCAGAGATTGAGTCAACTAGATCATCCACTGTGAAGGCCTCATCGACACGACAGCCAGTGGCACAGTTCCTCAACAAACCATCCATACCGGCGTGATGAATACGATCCTCAACTGGATGAAATTGGAATAAATACTTTGACTGTTGCCTTCCCATCAGACTTATTATGATTCAGGCAGATATCATAAAGCACTGTTCGCTGTTGGCCAGAGGAGAACTGGCCCCCCGACTGAGCCTGTTTTCTCCCAAGGTGTTTTTCTCCATTTTAACACCTGTTTGCCACCTGTTTGCCACCTGATGTCACTTGTTGGAGTTTGGGTTCCTTGCCGCTGTCGCCTTTGGCTTGCTTAGTTGGGGACACTTGACATTTGATATTCAACAGTGTTTTGATCTGCCTGCAATGACACCATTGTATGCGAACTGAACTGAGCTGGATGAAGACATCACTGTTTACTCCAGTGCTGATATAGATAAATTAACTAAATTAATAACTATTGGTTCTTACATCAGAATGAATCAATACTGAAATTTACTTAAGATGGATAATGACACCATTTTCTTTAAGAGCTGCTGTGCAGCCAAAATTATATACCAGTTATCACTGTAAAGCTGCTTTGACACTATCTGCATTGTTAAAAGCGCTATATAAATAAAGGTGACTTGACTTGACATGGTGGCAAAGCGCTTAACTGAGTACTTCTTGAGGAACAATTGTATCGACACCTCTGTCCAAAAGGGAGGCATCCCAAAGGTACCAGGCTGCTTGGAGCATACAGGAGTCATCACACAGTTGCTGAGGGAGGCCAGAGAAACCAAGGGTAACCTAGTGGTGCTGTGGTTAGATTTGGTAAATGCCTATGGCTCAATTCCCCACAAAGTTGTCGAGAGTGCTCTGCAGAGGCACCATGTTTCTGAAGGCATCAGAAAGCTCATCATGGACTATTACAACGAGTTCCACCTGAGTCTCAACAGGGCCAATAACATCTGACTGGTGCAGGTTGGAGGTTGGCATCATCACAGGCTGCACTATTTCAGTCACCCTGTTTAGCCTGGCAATGAACATGTTGGTCAAATCTGCAGAGCCATAGTGTTGAGGCCCAAAATCAAGATCCGGTATCTGCCAACCACCCATATGGGCCTTTATGGACGACTTGACGATTACAACAGAGTCAGTACCAGGTGCTAGGTGGATACTGAAGGGGCTGGAGAGGCTGATAGGGTGGGTGTCCTTCAAGCCTGCAAAGTCAAGATCTGTAGTGCTGAAGAAGAGAACATCCAAATCCCAACCATCACAGAGAACCCTGTTAAAAGTCTCGGGAAGATATTTGATGTGACACTCAAAGTCAAAGCTGCAATAAGATACACCTGTGGGGAGTGTGAGCAGTGGTTGCAGAAAGTTGACAGGAGTGGCCTTCCAGGTCAGTTTAAAGCTTGGATCTATCAGCACGGCATACTACCAAGAATCCTCTGGCCACTGCTGCTATACGAATTCCCAATTTCCACCGTTGCCGAACTAGAGAGGGTAGTCAGCCGGTTCCTGCGAAGATGGCTGGGTTTACCAAGAAATATCAGTAGTATTGCGCTGTATGGGAGCTCCTACAAACTGAGACTCCTCTTGAAATCTATTAAGTAGGAATTCAAGGTAATGCGAGTGAGAGAAGTGCTGCAGTACTGTGAATCCTCAGACTCAAAGGTTACCAGAGCAAGAGTGGCAGTAAAACAGGAAGGAAATGGAGAGCAGAAGCTGCAGTGGAAGGAGTTGAGGTGCGATTGCGACACAAAGTGCTGGTTGGAGCAGTTGCTAAGGGACGATCTGGCCTTGGAAGCCTTTAAGGTCCCATGCACAAGGGAGGGAGAGATGTCAGCTTATTTAAGATGAAATCAGGGCAGTTGTGGAGGAGGAAAGGATGGACAGAGCAGTAGCGATGAGACAGCAAGGCACCTGGACCAGATGGGAACAGGTGATGGACCGTAAGATCACTTGGAATGATCTCTGGAAAATGGATTCACAGAGCATCAAATTCCTCATTATGGTTGTCTATGACGTCCTCCCAACTCCATCCAATTTGCACCACTGGGGCTTTGAGGAACAACCAACCTGCTCCCTCTGTGAGAGAACTGGCACACTTGAACATATCCTGAGTTGCTGCAGTAGAGCTCTCGCCGACGGTCGTTATCAGTGGCGACATGACCAGGTCCTCAGGACAATAGCAGAAACCATCAGCAATACTCTTAACATCTGCCGAAGGACAGGGTTGAGCAGGAACACCATTTAGTTTGTCAAGTGTTGGCCCATGGAGGTTGGGTGTCGGGGCTTTGTTGGCCAGTCACGGTGCAGGGCATACAGGGCACTTGGTATCATAGGAGAGAGATGAAGGAGAGCTAATCACACCACTACAGACACAGCCGAGAAAGTGTCTAGGTGGATTTGGCTAAAAAGGGCAGATCCATGGGTTGCTGCTAGGGCACAGGTTGTGGTCTGATCAACCCTGGTCGGGTCACCAGGGTGAGGGTGTATGATATTGAAAGACCCGAAACACCCTGTGACCCCAGGTAATATCACTGATGATGTGCCCTAATGTAGCATCATTAAGATGTTTCTGTAAGTAGGATGAAAACGATTGCGTTATTTTTTTTAGCCAAGACATTATTTTTTTTAAAGTGTGTTGCTTGAAATGTTATGAACAGCAGCTACACTAATTATTTTCAATTTGCTTTCTGTTTCTACCTCTGTATGCCCATCCCAAGGTAACTAAAGATTATGCCAGCTCCAGTTTGGATCCAGCCTCTTATGAAGATTTCAGATGACCCAACACCTGCGAAGAGATGATACCAACCCATGCGAGGATTTCAGATGACTCCAACTCTGAATCAACATACACAACTGCCAACTTTTCTATATATTGTAATCATAACAATCACAACTTGTAATAATTGCTTTTAATGAGCTCATTATTTCTGCCTAAATGAATACATGATGTTAGCTAACTACATTATTTGTATTATCTTAGAACTGTATACATTTCTGACATATGGACAATGCTTTGACACAGTCACCTCTGATAACAGATTACTCTAAATTGTAATGTAGAAACATGGATTTTCTAAAAAGCTGCTATGAAATAATATCCATTGTGAAAAGTGCCATACAAATAAATGTGAATTGAATTGACTTCTCCTGTGCACCTTCATTTATACAATAATATACAATGACATTCCTAATAATAATGAACAATTTATATAATTTAGCAATTGATTGGTAAAGCAAATCAACTGACTATGGACCACTAAGGCTACATACAGGATCTGCAAAAAGTCAGTCCTTTTACTGGCCTCAGGTAAAGCAAGGCACCATCAATTTAATAGGAAAGCTTAGAAGGGAAAGAGAGCAAGTAAAAGGAAGATAAATTGATGAGAAGCACATGGGCCACGTGCTCATATTTTACCCACTGTGTGAAGCTAAGACACATGGGACCTCTTTTATGACCCATTACTGTAATTTGTTCCGTCACCCTCTGCCAGCATTTAATCCCTGTCTTAAAGAGGGCTGCTGTTGCCTGGCAACAGCCATTGCCACGGTCACACTTGCATCCGTATCTCAGCAGACTGCTGAAGTGGATGAAATGTGTGCAGACGTGTCGGAGGATGACACCTGTGACTGAACGCTCTGTCAAGGACAAAACAGGAGTCATTAGCCAGCATATCATGAGTGAACACTGCTTCAAAAAGACAAAGAGTGGATATTTTAAAAGTGCCTTTAGCTCAATATTTGATTTATCTTTTAACATTCATCCCAGGGAAGTAAGGCATGGGCAAAATTTAGATTTTATTTAATTTTTAGTTCACGAGTGTGAATTTTAATTGAATTAGCCACATGTACCATATAAATATTTAACTTTTTAACAAATAAATATTTAACTAAATAAAAATAATTAAATAAGAATTAAATAATACATTTACATTTATTTAGCAGATTAAAGATATAAAAAAGCAAGATTTAAATGTTTTATCAAAAAGATGAAAAACAAAATCATCAAATCATAATCAAGTGTCATTTTGTCATTTTTAATCATTTTTCAGTTTGTTGGAAATGATTCAGAACTATAATTCAGTCTATAAATACCTTTGATTCTAAAACATAAAAATGAAAAATAAATTTTATGCAGCCATGACATGGATCATTGCCTTGAAGGAAAGTGTCCGAGTGGCAACAACCCCTGTGGTGTAGCCAGACAGCTCAGCTTTTGTGGATGGGCTTGTATTTTCCCAAAGATTTTGCAGATCCCATAATTTAGGGAAAAAAAAAAAAAAAAAAAAAAGTTCCGTTCTCATAAACACAACTGTGACCATCAAAGGCTTTCTCTTTCAGAAACTCTCCAGAAATCACAGCCGTTTGCCCAAGGCATTTCATAATTTGCTATTTTGACATAAAACTGAATCAAACTCCACAGGCAGAAATTTATGCAGCTTAATTTTCCCAACTTAAGATTTAAGACATGCTTTTAGAATATATTTAACCTTTACAAACATTTAATAATTTTTAATTAGTTATTTAATACATTTAATTATTTATTAGTGGTGTCAGGAAAACATGACTAATATTGATTTTATTGACTGTTTTACTATTTATTGTTTACTTAAACAAATGCTTGAATCTTTTTTTTTTTTTTTTGGATCAGAAGATATGCCTATTCCACAGAAACAACAACAATAATAATATGAATATGAATTAATAGTCATTTATGTTCTCCCACAATAGTTTTGTACAATAGTTGATGCATTGCCTTTACTTGATTACCGTGTTCTTAAAACACAAAGTAGTTACTTATTAGTCTGCTCTATTGTGATGTAACATATTTGTGACCTGGATATCACTTGTGGACCTAAAAACAAGAGCTGACACAATCTACTAATCTAGCTCAGCTACCTGTTTCTGGTGGTGTCGTAATCTTGAAACTCAGATAACCTTTTGTTGCATTTATCATCAGTGTGACTTGTCATTACTTACCAATCAGTCACTGTTTCTCATATTCTCATATGTTTCCTCCATTTCTTTTCTATATTTTATACTAAAGAAAGTTATATTGGAAATGATCTAGTAGTAGTCTGGAACAACACATAAATTCTATTACAGGACGAAAGCCAGTCAATGTCCTTTTCAAGCTGTAAAAAATCTGATGAATTCCTGCTGGGATCTGTCTCAATAAGGACAAAAGAGCATCATAAATGTAGTCCATATGACTTGTACATTTTATTCCAAATTTTCTGAAGCCTTAGTAGATCCGTGTGAAGAACCGAAGAAAATAGACTGAAAGCCAATATAGGCTGTTTAACCCTTTCACACGTGAGTTTAAAATATTCTGGCTGACCCCCCAGAGTGAGGTTTTTTTTTTTTTTTTTTTTTTTTTAACATGACCGTTATTTTATATACCGTTATTATATTTTAGAACGTTTCCCTTTATTGTGTCCATGGCAACACATCATGCTTGACAAGTGACACACCACAGCCACAATAACACTACAAGACAGATGTATCGCTTTTATTTAGTTTTTCCTTTTTTTTTCAAAATATTCACAAATTTGAATATTCTATATTATAAAACTATCTGATATTCAGATTCTCAAATACATGCAAGTGAGTGTGTTTTGTCGTTTAAAACTATTTATAAATTATCTTGATCTATAACGCGAGATGGGCGCCTCCATGTTTGTTTGCACCTTAGTTCAGAGAGTCCTGTCAGTCGGATTTACAGCACGTGAATTCATCCAGTTCTCCCAAAATACATATAAGTAAGTGGCCAGTGAACTAAGAGAAGAATAGAGTGAACTTTATAGTTACTTACACAATGTGTATTTAATATGAATAAAACACGTCGGCAAATTATATATAAAATGGATTGTTATTGTAGCTTCCATAGACCTCAGTGTGTATGAAACGTAAAAACAACATTATGTGGTTGAAAACACTGCATAGTTGTGATATATGACAAGCGCTGAGTGTGTCCGTCTCTGGCTCAGCGCTAGCCAACTCGCGAAAACAACTTGAATTTGGCACAGAAATTTGGCCGTACTCTCAGGGGCACAGAAATAAAAATTCCATATGTGGGACCGTACCACTTAAAGGGTTAATGGCAGGTTCCTTTCTTACAACTTACCAACTTATAGTGTATCTTTATACAAAAAGTCCACTTGTGTGTCTTCCTTATGTGTGCATATGTATTTCATTGAGCTATTTAGACCTTCAATGGTCTGCTTTGCTGAAAACAATGGTATTTGATTTTAATCATTGTCATTTACTGCTGAAACTGTCTAATTTACTGCTGAAAGTGTGATGAACAGGTTACCTGCTGAGCTTAATGTGATTCAAATGGGCTCCATGTGGGTGAAAGAACAGTGAGGTGATGATCTGATGTCAACCTGTACCATATAATACAACACATTCAGTGTTCTCAATCAAAAGAGATAAGAAGAAGAAGAAGAAGAAGTAGAAGACATCAGAGACTAATGCTGATACACGAGCTCTGGACAGCCATCGGACCGAGGATACTCAACATGACCTGTCTAGTGCAACACCAGAAACAGCCACATCAAGCAAAACTACGAATAGAAGACAAGTCTGGACTGTTGATCAGTATAGGGATCTGATGTGGTCCTACTACTATGCCACAGAGACAGGCATGGAGGCACCCAAGACAAGAGGGACCTACTGTACACAGTCTGGTGCCAACCGATTCCAGATATACACCAAGATATGGATCCAAAGGTGAACACGCAGAGAAGAAACATCAAAGCAAAGAAGTGGCTAGTGGACACTGAACTAGCAGATCAAAGCCAATGTCATCAGGCACATCCAACAACAAATGCAACAGAGAATGCTAATAATGTGGATAAAAAACAAAGCAGAAGTTCTCCGGAGAAACAACTTGCAGAAGAACAGCCACAGCAAATAGCAGAAGACTGCTGAGAGCATCCCTGGGAACCAACACCAAGAGGGTGAGGTGACTGGAGCTGACTCTTCAGGAGCTGATCCCAACTCAGGTGATTTGAGAGTCCAAGAGATGGAAGCCAGGATCTGAGTGAAGCTGCTTGAGCTAGAGAGTGTCACCATCAAGGACAGGAGGAGACTCAAGGGTGCGAGACGAAACAAGGAGCTGGATCAGAACATCGATGTGGCAAACATCGTGAGGGAGTATCCTTTGAACACCAAGCTCAACACACTTGAGTATGTAGCAGCCGCAGTCATTGCAGGCAAGATGAAGGATACTCCCAAGAAGGCAAGAAAAGAACCGCTGTGGTAGAGAAGGCTTCAGCAGAAGGTCGACCAACACCGCAAGAACCTCTCCATCTTCAGTGAGCTCAAGCTTGGAGTCGCCAGCAGGCATGTCCATAAGCAGATCAATCACATACTTAGGATGGAACGAATGGACTACAGCAAACTCGAGGAGTTCATCCAGGACATCAAGATGAAGCTGAAGGTGAAAGCCCAGAGGTTGCGAAGGTACAAAAAATGCCAACAACAGTTCTACCAGAACAAGCAGTTCAGAGATGACACCAAGAAGTTCTACCAGCTTCTAAAACAAACAGCATGACGGCATCCCTAAACCGCCTTCGTAACCTGCTGTCGAGACATTCTGGTGCTGCATCCTCGAGGACAATGTCAAACACAATGCCGAGGCATCTTGGGTCAAGGACAAGGAGAAAGGAAACCAGAAAGTAACACCACAAGCCTGGACCGAGCTTACCCTCACCGACGTGCTCAAAGTCATCAAGCGAGCACAGAACTGGAAGTCTCCTGGTCCAGACAAGGTGCAAAACTTCTGGTTCAAGAATTTCAGTGCTCTACACCAACACCTGACAAGAGCAATGATTGCTCCTCCTCTCGCTTTAGAGAGTCATCTTGCTGAGGCCTCCATTCTTAGAGCTCGGTTGGGGTGGCTAAACTGGGTCATATGGCTCCCCTTGGCGGAACCACACTTAGGGAAATGTTGTTAGGTTTCCTCTCGATTTAGAGAGTCGTCATGCTGAGACCTCCACTCCCCAAAGTTCTGCTTAAGATAACATGTCCAAGTTGTATGGCTCTCTGTGAGCCTCCTTGGTGAGCTGGTCTTTTGGCGTATAGTGTAGTTAGGCTTCCTCACTATAGAGGGTCATATTACTGAAGCCTCCGCTCTGAGAGCTCCATGTAGGTGGTGGACCCGGTTGTAGGCACTCTTTTCAGCCTCCCTAGTTAACTGTCTTCAAGATGGGCATTGCTAGGCTTCCTCTCATTCTAGAGAGTCATCCTGCTGAAGCCTCCACTCCCCAGAGCTCCGCTTGGATAGCAGTATCGAGTTGTCAGGCTCTTTTGTGAGCCTCCTTGGTAAGTAGTAGTTAGCTTAGAACATAGTTAGGCCTCCTCTCATTTTAGAGAGTCATCTTGCTGAGGCCTCCATTCTAAGAACTACCCTCAGATACTATATTGGATCGTTGGCTTTCTGCAAGCCTCCTTGATAATATAGTGTTGCTAGGGGCTTCTCTCATTTTGTGAGTGGTTTTCCTGAGCCCTCCACTCATAAGGGGTATAGTGTCCCCTAAAGTGACAGGCAGGATATTCCTTATCCTTGGCCATATTCCCTTAAAGACATTTGGAAAAATACCAGGTCCTGAGGTCTACCCGCATGGTATGTATGGTTTCTGGCCCTAGGGAATAGTAGTACAGTCAAAAAAAAAAAAAAAAAAAAAAAAATTGCTGAACAGAGGGCAGTCTGCTGGCAAAAAGAAAACACTACGGAGCACGTAAAAAACGAGAATCAACACTTTTTGAAAATGACGAGAACTTAGGGATTTATTTTCAAGGAAGTATTGTGTCTATTAACGGGTATAGTTACAGTGATGTCTTCAGCTAGTCAGCTTGAGATCCTTTCCATATAATCTGGTTATATCTCTTTAGCCTACTGTAGAGTGAATGTTTTATGAGCAGTAGGATAGTCTCTCTCTCTCTTTTTTTTTTAGTTATTAGAAAGAACCATATTCATTCACATAGTCACGCAGAGCTGAAGCACAACCAAAACAACGTTCTTTCGCAAAATGCATGCAGTTTTGTTCTTTAACCACTAGAGTGCCAAAAGTTACATAGTGTTTGTTTGTTTGTTTGTGTTTTTTTTTTTTTTTTTTTTTCTGAAGAAAATATTTTTAAAATGTTCACTTAAGACTATTTCGTTAGTCTAGTTTCATACTGCAGAGAATGAAAGAGAGTATCTCTTTTCTGAGAATCTCTGGTGGAGATCTCACAGATGCTGAACCTTTGCCACTTACACAATGAAATATGAGCCCGCTTTATCTTTCACGTTGGTTTGTGAGTCCATGGTCTGTCTGTCATTACTGTTTTTGGCAGGCATTTTCCTCAGACAGGCTGAAAATCAAACAAATCACACTGGCCAACCAGCGTAACTCACAAAGACCTGCTCACAGTCTTGGTCTCATCTTTACAATCCTAGCAGTGCAAAACCCATCTGAAAGATATTAACAGAGGGAAACCTGGTTTTGGTTTCCTAAATTAATGTATTCCAAATGAGCATGTCACTTTACATTTTAAGACAATATTGAGAGTATCCCAATCAAAACAACGAGAGCCAAACCAAAAAGTTTAAAACATGGAATACAAAATAACTGTGCTGATAAGCTTCAAATGAAAAGCTGGCCTGTAGCTACCAAGATCACTAAAGGCAATTAAGTGAAAATCTAGTTTAAATTTATTTTTAATACAATTAGCTGAACTTAAGAGCGCTTTTTGACCCACTTTAGTAGGACTTAAATGTACTTTTATGTAACTGCATGCTTACATTGTCTTTGAAATAAGTTTAAAGTGTACTACTGAATATACCGGTATTGGCGATAACTGTAATATTTCAAAAGAATAGTACACGTATGATAATATGGCATGTAAATTATCCAGCGTCAGTCTCTGGCTGACATCCCAACGTACAGTAGGTGGCGGTATTGCACCTTAACGTCGGTTGCTATCTGTCATAAAACACAAGCAATCACTGCGCGCAGCTGCTACTGCCGCATAAAAGCATCTTGTCGGATATGACAATAATATTTATATGGTAAACTAAAATGTTTTAATGTCATTTCTATTGAAACTTGTGTAATGTATTTAAATATGTATTTGTAATTACACATTTTAATTTTAAAGTTGCAATTTAGTACACACACACATATATATATATATATATATATAAATTTAAAAAATTAAATGTTCCACCTCCGAAATGTCTGGTAACATGATAACCATCTAACTGAGGGCAACACTGCCTGTGGCTGTAGGTGAGCACCTCTCAAACCAGACGTTTACATGTGGGATGTAACAAGCTAATTAGAGGGATTATGGGGAAGAAAAGGAAAGCTGACCTTGCACTGTCCTATTAACCTGCCACACACACATCAGACTGTAGGTAAACACAGAGAGTACGCCCAGAGGTAAAAACTAGACTGGGATAAGGGTTTGAAACCAGCATGCACGTCCACATCCCACAATCCCAATCACAGCTCAGGGCCATTAGTGTATCATAATCACTAGGCAATGTCTGCTCCCAAAGCAGTGAAAGAAATAATCACAAAAAAGCTGATGTAATCAACTGGATAATTACTACACTGAACAAAATTATAAATGCAACACTTTTGCTTTTGCCCCCATTTTTCATGAGCTGAACTCAAAGATCTAAGACTTTTTCTATGTACACAAAAGGCCTATTTCTCTCAAATATTGTTCACAAATCTGTCTAAATCTGTGTTAGTGAGCACTTCTCCTTTGCCGAGATAATCCATCCACCTCACAGGTGTGGCATATCAAGATGCTGATTAGACAGCATGATTATTGCACAGGTGTGCCTTAGGCTGGCCACAATAAAAGGACACTCTAAAATTTGTAGTTTTACTGTATCCACAGCCACTCCTCTTCAATGGCTGTGCGAAGTTGCTGGATATTGGCAGGAACTGGAACACGCTGTCGTATACGCCAATCCAGAGCATCCCAAACATGCTCAATGGGTGACATGTCCGGTGAGTATGCTGGCCATGCAAGAACTGGGATGTTTTCAGCTTCCAGGAATTGTGTACAGATCCTTGCAACATGGGGCCGTGCATTATCATGCTGCAACATGAGGTGATGGTCATGGATGAATGGCACAACAATGGGCCTGAGGGTCTCATCACGGTATCTCTGTGCATTCAAAATGCCATCAATAAAATGCACCTGTGTTCGTTGTCCATAACATATGCCTGCCCATACCATAACCCCACCGCCACCATGGGCCACTTGATCCACAACGTTGACATCAGCAAACCGCTCACCCACACGACGCCATACACGCTGTCTGCCATCTGCCCTGTACAGTGAAAACCGGGATTCATCCGTGAAGAGAACACCTCTCCAAAGTGCCAGACGCCATCGAATGTGAGCGTTTGCCCACTCAAGTCGGTTACGACGACGAACTGCAGTCAGGTCGAGACCCCGATGAGGACGACGAGCATGCAGATGAGCTTCCCTGAAACGGTTTCTGACAGTTTGTGCAGAAATTCTTTGGTTATGCAAACCGATTGTTGCAGCAGCTGTCCGGGTGGCTGGTCTCAGACGATCTTGGAGGTGAAGATGCTGGATGTGGAGGTCCTGGGCTGGTGTGGTTACACGTGGTCTGCGGTTGTGAGGCCGGTTTGATGTACTGCCAAATTCTCTGAAACGCCTTTGGAGATGGCTTATGGTAGAGAAATGAACATTCAATTCACAGGCAACAGCTCTGGTGGACATTCCTGCAGTCAGCATGCCAACTGCACGCTCCCTCAAAACTGTGGCATTGTGCTGTGTGATAAAACTGCGCATTTTAGAGTGGCCTTTTATTGTGGCCAGCCTAAGGCACACCTGTGCAATAATCATGCTGTCTAATCAGCATCTTGATATGCCACACCTGTGAGGTGGATGGATTATCTCGGCAAAGGAGAAGTGCTCACTAACACAGATTTAGACAGATTTGTGAACAATATTTGAGAGAAAAAGGCCTTTTGTGTACATAGAAAAGTCTTAGAGTTCAGCTCATGGGGGCAAAAACAAAAGTGTTGCGTTTATAATTTTGTTCAGTGTATAAGTAAATCAAAGATCACTCATGCACATTTTGTATTTTCAGCAGCAGCAAAGAACTGTTTTAAAATTTTAATTTTACATTTTAAAATTTAAATGTAATTTATTGCTGCAATGGCAAAGCTGAATTTTCAGCAACCATTACTCTGATCTTCAGCTGCATGATATTATCACATTTTTGATGACATAACATTACTATTCATTACCTCCAGCCTACAAACTTGATTGACCTTATACCTTTTTGTTATACATCCTGTGGTAATCTTTTAACCTCTTATAGTAAAAGCCATTGACTCCGCTAAGCTATATATGTGAGTCACGTGACTGTAGAAAAGGACTGTAAATCTGATGAGTGTATTTATTTTAATAGCATCACCAGTTATGTTTTAGCATGAGGCTCATGCTTATTAGCAAAGCAACATGGTGAACATACAGGGGTCCCCGCAGTACGTGCCCGTCTGCTACGACACTGTTTGCACATTACAACTAACTCTTTGGTTATGTCTGTCTTTTTAGCTGTACCAAAGTCTAGTGAGCTTCATAAGAATGCCGATGACACAAAAGCTGTCACACTTAAAAATGTAATTGGATTAGTTAACTATAAAATATCAAAGCAGGTAGCTTTTATTGTAAAGAATGATAGCACAAGCACACTTTACAAAAACAACAATAGTTTTTGGTAACACTTTATAATAACGTTAAGTTATAAGTCATTTATAAAGTATTAGTTAATGAGGAACTAATCATTTACAGAACATGACTATACGTTCGTAAATGATTAATAAGTGATATGTTAACATTTTATGAATGTTTTATTAACTCAGTTATAATTCACTTATAAGTTATTAGTTAATGATGAACAAATCATTTACAAAACATGACTATACATTCATAAATGATTAATAAGTGGTATGCTAACGATTTACAAATGTGTTGTAAATTATCTTTAAAAATGTGTAAATCATGAAATAAATCAAACAGATCATTAGTAGATGGTTTAAGTTAGTTGATACATTATCACTTATAAATCATTGAAGTATTTATGTCAAAATTGTTTTGTATCATCATCTCAATAAACAATTGTTAATCATGAACAAGTGATGAACAAACCATTAGTAAATGATCAGTATATGATTTATTGATGAAGTTGTAAGCTGGTCTGTGTTCAAAAGCACAAACATGCAGGTATGCTAAAACACTTTTTAAGAAGAGTAATTTATTTGTTTTGAAGTGGATGAACATTTATAAATGCCTTACAGTCAGGTGATTCCAGTGGGTTATGGTAAATCCTTTCACTCATCAGCACAGACTTGTGTTCTGTGTGGAGTGTGTGGGATCTAGTGATAAAGCGTAAACCTCTCAATCGGTTTTACCTTCCACTGAAGCTCACATCAGGTGCACAGAGTTAAAGACTCCATGTGTGTCAGAGAAGACCCTCACCAGTCAGCACTTACACAGCAGTACAAACTACAAAGTGTTCAACACCTGTTATAGATATGTAAACGCATGGATAAATCATTTACAAAGCTTTCTGCATCCCCTAATCTAAAGTGTAAACTATTCATCACTTGTAAATGTGTTACATATCATTTGTAGACCTTTCTTACCTGTTACAAGTTATTTGTATATGTATACAAGTCATTTATAACACTTTCTGCATCCCCTATTCTAAAGTGTAAACTATTCATCACTTGCAAATGTGTTACATATCATTTGCAGATCTTTATAAATTATGTACAAACTGCAATTTGTAAATTTACCACTTATTTGCCATATTCAAAGGTTCTGGTATACCTTTCAGCTACAGAATATAAAAATCTATACAAATCCCTTATATGATAATTAAATTATAATTTTTTTTAATGCAAATATATTTTACTATTATATAGATATCTTTAAGCCCGTAACTCACCCCTTATACCTAAACATGACCACTTTTTAGGCACTTCACAAAAATAAAAACGCAATATATATACATATGTATATATATATATATATATATATTTACGGTGACTGTTATCTTTAATATACTATTGTATAAAAAGTATAATTAATTGTATAAATAATTATTATAAAATAATTTTAAGCTCCCTACTCCACCCTATAACTTTAAGCATAACCATTTTGAAATACAAAGTGTAACAGGCAGATAAATGTACGCTAGTCACAATAATTTATTTAAAACATTACAAAAAGCAGTATAAAGAACAGACAAAACGACGCGTGTGCTACATTACCAGTGCTCTGACAGTAAAACATAATTTTGTGAGTTACAGAATGAAATTAAAGTGTTTAATCGCTGCAAACATTCCCCTGATCTGCATTTCCATCCTCCAAAGCGTCGCACTGCATCTCACTCAACACAGCAACTCAAATTTGGCATGTCGCAAACAATGTTGGTCACAAATCCAAGTGCAGGTCTCTGCAGGACATTAATGATTGATGGGCGAGGCCATAAACAGAGGGGCGTTTTTAAGAGCGTTACCTGATTTGCCCACGTCAGAGTGTGGGTAGGGTTTAGGGGTGGGGTCGGGTGAAGGGGATCATCTTCATTGCATGATATATAAACACCCACCGGTTTGAAAACACCCACAAATACAGAAACGCCCACTTTTGTTCCGCAGAGACCTCATACTCCACAAATCACAAGTAACAGCCAATAAGGAGCGAGGTTTGACGTCACTGCCGCAAACGTGTCGCGGTGTTTGAAGCGCCAATTTTGAAAGTTTTAGTGGATGAGACCATAGACATCATAATAAACACTAGACGCCCTTATAGGCCTTTATCACAGTCTGCGTGTCGTCACATCCTGCTCCGATTAGGGGCGTAAAGGAATTTCCGCTCTGCAGTAGCAATGGACGCACGGAGGTTTACCACATCGCTTCGCGATCTCCCTCACATCAACAACGTTTGTCAGATTGTTGAAAATCATTCTCAAACGAAGATATCCAAACTTGAGAAGGGTTACAAATTCTTCTTTGAAAACTACATCTTGAACTATGAAGGTAAGTTTACATTTAACGTTAGTTTAACCGCTACTCACATACATAAAGCTACTAAAACATACTACTAAACTAACATACTACTACTAAAACCGTTCATGTGAGTTCAGTGGTTCTACCTTAATATTATAAAGCGACGAGAATACTTTTTGTGCTCCAAAAAAACAAAATAACGACTTTTCAACAATATAGTGATGGCTAGTGATATGACTTTAGTCGTAGTTATTATTTTAAGCTTTGTCTAATTAAAGCTCTTTAAAGTGATTTGTTGTTTGTATTCTATTTTTGCAGTTCTGTGATAAAATAAGATGATAAGACTCTAAAGTATTGCGCATACACATACAGAATGGCTCGCGCGCTCCCATTTAAATAACGAAATATGCGTCAGAATATTATGACGCCTTTTTTCTTTGTTTCACAATACTCAATTAATGATTGTAAACAGAGGTTGGTGTTTTTAGAATAAGTATCTGTGCTTAATTTTACAAAAATAAATCACAACATTCCCGTGCTATGGGCACGACCAATGTTAAAGGCTTCAGCGGAAGTTATTTTACGCTAATACTTGAGCTTCTGCTTTTCGAACGCAGAAGTGTGATAAAGGCCTATATTGTTAGTCATTATTTTGTTTTTTGGCGCACAAAAAGTATTCTCCTTGCTTTATAATATTAAGATAGAACCACTGAACTCATATGAACTGTTTTAAATATGTTTTTAGTACCTTTATGGATCTTGAGATTTTCAATGGCATTGCTGTCAATGGGCCGCGGCGGCGGCCCAATCCAGCCGCGATCTGTTCACATTCACAGACAAATTCTGTCGTCTCATCCAGACAAGCTCTCTAGAGGATGAGAAGATCAAGAATTTGTATAAGATCGGGGTAAACTTCGTCGATCCCAGAGAGCTCCCCGATCTCCCCAATCTCACTGATCTGTTCACATTCACAGACAAATTCTGTCGTCTCATCCAGACAAGCTCTCTAGAGGATTAGAAGATCAAGAATTTGTATAAGATCGGGGTAAACTTCGTCGATCCCAGAGAGCTCCCCGATCTCACTGGTTTGGACTGGGAGGAGGCCATTTACCAGTGTCTGGAAAGCTTTATTCCATCATCGGCCTTCCTACCAGTCCAAGAATCCCTTCCTAAGATGGCCGCCACTCCCGAGCCTCGTCGCAAGATGGCCGCCACGCCCGAGCCCTCGGTCAAGATGGCCGCCGCCACGCCCGAGCCCTCGGTCAAGATGGCCGCCGCCACAGTTGTGAATCTCTTCCCCATCCAGGATCCTGTCCCTGACCTAGGTCCTGTGATGATTCCAGTCCCTTACCATAGTCCAGAGGCGACACTCTCCTTCGTCCCGAGTCCAGAGGCGACGCTCTCCTTCGTCCCGAGTCCATAGGCGACGCTCTCCTTCGTCTCGAGTCCTATGACGGATCCAACTCCTAGCCCAGAGGACCTCATTGTACCTATCATGGCGTTAGCATTCATGTGTGTCTGGGCAGCACACACATCGGCACCGGTCCCCGAGTCAGCTCCAGACTCCGCTCCAGCCCACGAGTCTGCTCCAGCCCACGAGCCCGCTCCAGCCCACAAGCCCATTCAAGAGTCTTTTCTAGCCCAAACACCCAGAGTCTCGCCCAAGTATTTTTTTTTTTTGGGGGGGGGGGGGGGGGGCTATTGGTGGCCAAGCCTGGGGTCTGGGCCAAGGCCACGGAACCCGAGGGGCCTGACCCGCCATGGCGTCTCGAAGAGCCTGCCCCACCATGGCGTTCCAAGGAGCCTGACCCGCTATGGCGTCCCAAATGGCCAGCACCGCCAGCACCTCCGTGGCCTCCCGAAGGGCCAGCACCGCTGTGGCTTCCCGTACGGCCAGCACTGCCACAGGCCCCATGAAGGGCCAGCACCACCGTGGCCTCCTGAAGGGCCTACTCCGCCATGGTGCCCTGAAGCCCCTGAACCGCCATGGCTCCATCCTGGAGTCTTCATATCTACCTGCACTGTCACTCTCCAGTCAAGTCTCCAGGATGCCCACCGTCCCTCCCTGGTTGTTCCATCTACGGCGCGAGGACGCGCCTACTGGGAGGGGGGAGTACTGTCACAGTCACCGTCTGTCTAACCTTCCCCGGACTCCACTTCCCAGCATCCCTCTGGTTCCTCACCTGCACTCAGTCACCAATCTCCTGCACCTGCAAGCCATCCACTCAAACACACACTATAAAGACTCTCACTCCCTGCACCACAGTGTCTGGTCTCGTCAATGGAAAGCACAACGTCTATTGCAAGCACTATGTCTCGTGTACCTGGACTCCTTACCTGTTACTCACCTGAGAACCCTGTATCCTCTTCCATCCGTCTTCCATTGTCTGTTCCCCGTGGATCCTTCACCTTCAAAGACATCATCGGTTATTCCCCAGCTAAGTGACTGTTCCTAAGTGCTTGTTCATTGACTCACCCGTATTCTCCGTTGCCAGTGTCCGTGCCTCTGTTTAAATAAACATCTGTTGATTACTTACCTGTCTGCCTCCGTCTGTGTGCCTGACACTTATAGTATGATGACCTCTTATATGTAAAAAGCTCAAGGAAAATTTGATTTCTCAGTTCATCACCCCTTTAAATTTGTCCCCAAATTCCATGAGATGTGTTTCCTAGAACACTTAGCAGTAACTAAAGAGCTCAGCACAATAATTGAAAAAGACACACAGGATCAGTCACAGTCTGCTCTATGGAACCAAATGCGCCTACCACGAATTACATCAAGTAGATTCCGTGAGGTGTGTCTCATGAGGGGAGAAACCTCCAGCCAGGCACTAGCTGCCCGAATAATTAAAGGGATTCGGCAGACTTCTGCAATGAAGCGTGGACTGGAACTAGAGCCTGAAGTCTTGCTTCAATACTCTGGCATGATGAATGTGAATGTTTCACAATGTGGGTTTGTTGTGCATCCTGATGCGCCACACCTCGGCACAAGCCCCGATGGCAGAGTGACTGAGAACCCGCCCTTTGGACTTGCAGAGGTGAAATGCTCTGATGTTGATGACATTTCTCATGTAGCACACGTCAAATTTCTTAACAGTCAAGCAAAACTGAAGGAAAGCCACAAATATTACTGGCAGGTTCAGGGACAGCTCGCAGTAACAGGTCTGAGTTGGTGTGATTTCATAACAGACACCAAAACTGATGTCGCCATTGAGCGCATCTGGAGGAATGACAGTTTTATTGAGTTGATGAAGGACAAACTTGATTTGTTTTTCTTTAACACATACATGAATATGTATCTTACCTCTAAGAGTTGTTAAAATACAGTAGTCAACATTTGAAGTGTGTGTGTATATATATATATATATATATATATATATACACACACAGGTGCTGGTCATATAATTAGAATATCATCAAAAAGTTGATTTATTTCACTAATTCCATTCAAAAAGTGAAACTTGTATATTATATTCATACATTACACACAGACAATTTGATATATTTCAAATGTTTATTTCTTTTAATTTTGATGATTATAACTGACAACTAAGGAAAATCCCAAATTCAGTATCTCAGAAAATTAGAATATTACTTAAGACCAATACAAAGAAAGGATTTTTAGAAATCTTGGCCAACTGAAAGGTATGAACATGAAAAGTATGAGCATGTACAGCACTCAATACTTAGTTGGGGCTCCTTTTGCCTGAATTACTGCAGCAATGCGGCGTGGCATGGAGTCGATCAGTCTGTGGCACTGCTCAGGTGTTATAAGAGCCCAGGTTGCTCTGATAGTGGCCTTCAGCTCTTCTGCATTGTTGGGTCTGGCATATCGCATCTTCCTCTTCACAATACCCCATAGATTTTCTATGGGGTTAAGGTCAGGCGAGTTTGCTGGCCAATTAAGAACAGGGATACCATGGTCCTTAAACCAGGTACTGGTAGCTTTGGCACTGTGTGCAGGTGCCAAGTCCTGTTGGAAAATGAAATCTGCATCTCCATAAAGTTGGTCAGCAGCAGGAAGCATGAAGTGCTCTAAAACTTCCTGGTATACGGCTGCGTTGACCTTGGACCTCAGAAAACACAGTGGACCAACACCAGCAGATGACATGGCACCCCAAACCATCACTGACTGTGGAAACTTTACACTGGACCTCAAGCAACGTGGATTGTGTGCCTCTCCTCTCTTCCTCCAGACTCTGGGACCTTGATTTCCAAAGGAAATGCAAAATTTACTTTCATCAGAGAACATAACTTTGGACCACTCAGCAGCAGTCCAGTCCTTTTTGTCTTTAGCCCAGGCAAGACGCTTCTGACGCTGTCTGTTGTTCAAGAGTGTCTTGACACAAGGAATGCGACAGCTGAAACCCATGTCTTGCATACGTCTGTGCGTAGTGGTTCTTGAAGCACTGACTCCAGCTGCAGTCCACTCTTTGTGAATCTCCCCCACATTTTTGAATGGGTTTTGTTTCACAATCCTCTCCAGGGTGCGGTTATCCCTATTGCTTGTACACTTTTTTCTACCACATCTTTTCCTTCCCTTCGCCTCTCTATTAATGTGCTTGGACACAGAGCTCTGTGAACAGCCAGCCTCTTTTGCAATGACGTTGTGTGTCTTGCCCTCCTTGTGCAAGGTGTCAATGGTCGTCTTTTGGACAGCTGTCAAGTCAGCAGTCTTCCCCATGATTGTGTAGCCTACAGAACTAGACTGAGAGACCATTTAAAGGCCTTTGCAGGTGTTTTGAGTTAATTAGCTGATTAGAGTGTGGCACCAGGTGTCTTCAATATTGAACCTTTTCACAATATTCTAATTTTCTGAGATACTGAATTTGGGATTTTCCTTAGTTGTCAGTTATAATCATCAAAATTAGAAATAAACATTTGAAATATATCAGTCTGTGTGTAATGAATGAATATAATATACAAGTTTCACTTTTTGAATGGAATTAGTGAAATAAATCAACTTTTTGATGATATTCTAATTATATGACCAGCACCTGTATATAAAAATATGTATGTGTATATGTATATATATGTGTGTGTGTGTGTGTGTGTGTATATATATATATATATATATATATATATATATATATACACAAATTATATACAGTACACACATATAATGTGTAAACAAACTTTTATTTTGGATGCAATTGGGATTAATCTTTTGACAGCCCTAATATACACACAATATTTTGATAAAATTATTACTATTACCTATTTATTAGTAAAAATGTCTGTGTGTATTAAATTACATGTTTGATTGTAGGTATGTTGTGTGTTTTTGTACATGAGGATTACACAACAACAACATCATCATTGAAATCAAGGGGGCCTTGGTAATTAGCCATTAAACAGCAGTTTGCCCAGATCTGGTTCACTGTGCCTGTGAGGGTGAGAGGAATGGTAGAGTCCCAAATGTGATTTTCTTTAATTCTTCGAATGGCTCTTTCCACCACAATGCATAAGCGGGCTATTGCTTGTGTGCGTTTCGTCTCCTCTTTTGTGAATTGGCCTGCTCTTTTAAATGGAGGAATGACAAGTCCTCCTACATTTTCAAGCAGTCTTTCTATGGTAAAGCCTTTATCTGCCATGCAACAGTCCCCAGGCTCCAGCAGGTCCAAAAGTCCAGACTGCTTTGTTATCTCTCTGTCAGAGATGGATCCAGTGAACAGCTGAGAACAAAGGTTATGACTCCACATGGAGCTACACCAATCAATCCCTTAAAGGTGGGGTAGTTTTTGTAATGTGAAAACATCTCTGACTGCAGTGTCAGTGCTGTGAGTTTTTCACACCTGATCTCAGTACAGTCTAAAATTACACGGACATCAGGGCAGTACTTGTGGAATTTTGCTGGCATGGTTGCCCTGACTTGCTCCTTTGACATCCACACAGGCAAGGATCCCAAAATAAGGTAAAGAAAATTTGCCCATGTTATAATGACTCTGCTTACACTAGATGTACTTACATTGAAGATGTCTGCCAGGACCTTCTCTCCTAGGCCTGCAGACATGCGACAGCAGTAAAGAAAAAACTCATCAATAAGCTGAAGCTTCCTGTTAGAGCCGGCTCCTGGAACTGCCTCCACACCCTGTCTCTGTGCCTTTGACCAGTAAACAAGGTTTGATGCCGATGGTTCAATAGACTCCCAGAAGATCCGGAAAACCCTCTCAGAAGGAAAGCATGTGTAAAATCTGAAATCATCATCCGAGAGACAAAATCGATTTATGTGTATGTGCGTTACAGAGAGAGCTTGGACCTTAGCCTCTAACTCTCTTATTCTCTCTGCTGCAGCATCCAAATGACCTGGAGAAGGGGGAGCGGGTCCGTAACAGACTGCAGGCAGTTCATCGCTGATCTCAGATCCACTGCAATTTTGGCTAATTATCCTGTCAAGTACATTCGCCCTTTTTTGACGAACAGTTGTTCCCCAGTTGTTCCACTCAAATCTGGACGGTACAGCGCCACACTTCAGGCGTCTACGACCTGTTGCTGACGTGTAGTCAGACGCTGTAAAATGAAGGCCGCGCACGTATGTACTTCCTTTTGAAATGGCAAAACCTTTGTCTTCATCCCGCCGAATAACATGAATCCACTTTTTTTTCGTTTCTTCGTCAGTCGGAAAAGAATGAAAACTTAGGTATGGCTGTTTATTTGAACTATTTGAGCATTTAGGAACGCAACACCAACTCCTCGCTGTGCTCGCCACCATTGCTAAAGCCTAGAGCGTTTTTTTACGCTCCTAATCGAAGCTTCCGTTTTTCGAACACGGAAGTGTGATAAAGGCCTATAGACCCTTTTCACATTTCCGGGTTTCTCAGAAGCAGAAGTCGTCATAGTTGGGTAAAATTCTATAGCGGTGAATGAGAGAATAGGTTGTTTGCAATCACGTGGTTCTGGTGACGCGCGAAATTAATGTGAAGGGCAAGCAGTGAAAATTAGAAAGGAAGAGATGGGGAAAAGTCCTTACTGTGCTGGTTTAGAAAGGTATAAACAGAAAATCACAACATATGTTGGACATGAACCTTATGTTATGAAGAGGAGCGATTTTTCTACTGAACTGAAAGACTTGACTGCCATCGAGGAGGTAGATTTAGAGAATGTGAAGCCATCACGCCTCGTTCAGGTCTGGGTTTGTTTATATCACGCTGCTTTCTACTAGTGACATTAAGGGCAGTATTTTTGATTTTCTGTCATGATTGTGAAAAATGTCGCCATTGTAGGTCATTTATGCTGAATCGAGAATTGCTACAGGAGCTCACATCATCGTTCAGGGAAAAAACTGGACGGTGTAATACAATTTTCGCCTTTTCTACGTGTAAAAACACACTAAGGGAAGCAGGTTGAGGTGGTGACGGGGAGACGCCGTATATCAAATCTAATAATGTCACTGATTGAACCCACTCCCTATCACTCAATAAAATAATCACAAAGCTGAGTGTTTTTGAAAGTGTTGTATTTTGTTTGGTTTAATAATTAACACTACATTTGCGAGTATTACTCTCACTCGGCTTGTGAATGAGTATAACTTGCACGCAGCCACTTCAAAACTGTTCACAAGCTTCTGTGGGTTTGATTTTCGTTGTCATTTGATGAAATAAATAATAAATAAATAAATAAATAAATAAATAAATACAGTGTGTCGGTGTCTGTCATAGACTGTAAAAAAGGGTGTCTGTCCGCTGAATGCCCATCCGATTCTCCTCCGTGGTCATATGGTAAAGTGAATATTTACAAAGAAAACATTAAAACTACAGTTACATTTACACCCTTCCAACAAAGAAATGGATCGACTTCTGTCAGCTTGTTGAACACATTTTTTTTTATTTGGACATTTTCTACCATATGATGGCTGAAGCAGCAGCACGTGCCCAGCGCTTGACACTGTTTTCACGGTAACCAGATCAACATTGTAAACAGAATTCTACAAAACTGAAGTGAAAACACCAAATGATCATGCAATGGGATAAAGTATCTTCTCTTCCCTGCAAACGATACCATGAAGAATGTGATTATTTAACCAAGTCAAAAACAAAAAAGGTAAGCAGGTATCCATATTCATTTCAGTATCGGCAGACGCAAAATGCTATAAAAGGTGACAACTTTTAAAGTTAAAAAACGATATAAGTTACGTAAACGATAAAAGCTCATTGTGGTTTCTCGGTTTGTTCGATTTGAGCAACCATAAACGACGCAAAACATAGTAATTTTGAGTTTGTGATAGGATTCCTATATGGAAAAATCGCTCCTTGCCCTCCAGCTGCATTTCGCGTGCAGCAATGACGTCATGTGCAAACAACCTATACATTAATTATATTTTTTGTGTTTCCATTTGCTCAAATAGCAAAAGAAAAACTCCACAATAGTGTTTTCACAACTTTCAAAAAGAGGAAAAAAATAGAAAGCGATTGATAACGGCAGTCAGAAAAGAGAAATATGTAATTTTTACCGTCACTCCCATAGCCGCTGTATTACAAACACCCTCACAGCAGCGTTAACTAGTTTTTTTGTAATTTGATGCAAAGGTAATATAATACTAAGTATAGTGTTATAAATGTACATACGTTTTTTTAGAAATGAAAATATAAAAAACTTTGCAGGATTTATGATATAGGTGACCGTTAAAACGCGTCATCACAGTCTGTGAAAAAGGTCTATTGGCCGCTGGACCGTACGTCAACGGCGCTGCCATATTGTGCGGGGCAACATTCCCATAACGCTCATAACTGGAATTGAGAAAAATGCCTGCTTCGTGTGCTGCTTGGGGCTGTACAAATCGCTGCACAATTGAAAACAGGTCTTGGGGAATGACCTTTCAGAGGTAAGACTGAACATTTGTTTCTGGTTGTATTTGGTCATTATATAATTTTATATTGATAGTAGTTGGCCACCGGAGTCAGACTAAAATAGCTAGCGATGTTGCTAGTTAGCTGTGAAAGTTGAGACATGAGTTTACATGATTTCTAATATAGTTTTAGCTTATATGTTATTTTATAAACTAAATTTCCTCAAGTTTAAATATGCATCTTTATTTTCTTAAAACCGACTTTTATGACAAGTACTCGTTTCGGCTAGGTGACTGACATTTTGTGAATCTTACTGTAACATTAGTTAGTTGGTTAGCTTCTCACACATTTAAGGTTTCCCAAACACAAAGAGTTGAGGAGACAGTGGGAAGTAGCTATAAGAAGGGAAGGTTTTTCCTCAAGCGGGTTCTCTGTGCTATGCAGTGGGCACTTCAAATACTTTGACAGGAAAGGTCATGACTGTCAGGATTAGGGATGGAGCTGCACCATCGATCTTCTGTTTCCCTACTCATCTACAAAGAGTAGGTTTATCATCACTAGATTATTTAATAGTTTGCAATTAAATGGTGATTTGTTTATATTTTTATTTCCTTTTTAGCCTGTTGCAACCAGGTGTACATAAGCCTCAAGGAAAGCTGAGGAGAGCCTGTCAGTGCACTGTTCTCACCATTTCCAAGAGACTGATTCTCCTCTGCCTAATGCTGTGAGTATTTGTTCTAGTTAAACCCAGAACTGCTGTGAGCATTATGGCCCTGGTCATATTCAAACTTCTCTGTCTCTCACTGAAAATGAAATTTTGATGAAAACAAATAGAAAATTTGTCATAATTTACTCCCTCTAATTCCATCACAGATGAGTATGACTTTCATTGTTTATCTGAACACAACTCGAGATTGTGTGTGTGTGTGTGTGTGTGTGTGTCAGTCAGGGAAGCATATTCAACACCAGCATGTTTAAGAATGCAAGCCAGCAAGTAAAACATTGTACTAACTATTCACCAACCAGCTGAGACTGTGTCATGTGATCTAATCAATACTCAGAACAATTTCAAATGATAATTATTTAGCTATGTCTATTAAACCTTTGACCAGTACGATCACAGCAAAAAATCGTGATTCATCCAGAATTGTGCAGCTCTAGTTCACCCAAAAACAAAACTGCTGGTTGTCACCATCAGGCAAGATGTATATGACTTTCTTTCTTCATTTGATGAAGGTTTCTTTCATATACATCTTGGATGGCCTTAAGGTGAATACATTATTCCTTAAGTAAGTGTATGTGTGTGTGTGTGTGTGCACGTTTTTAAAACCATTATGCCTATGGAATGTCCTCACTAAGATAACAAAACAAACCTGTGTGTGTGTGTGTTTGTTTGGTTTTTAGGGGGATGGAATAACAATCCTACTGCAGGCCAGCTTCAGGGCATTTTCCAGCCTCTCATGGTCCGGTACGGACACTTCAGGGAATGTGGCACCACAGGATGAGACTGTGTCGCTATCAGCTGTT
This sequence comes from Mylopharyngodon piceus, assembly GCA_039654765.1. NCBI lineage: Eukaryota > Metazoa > Chordata > Actinopteri > Cypriniformes > Xenocyprididae > Mylopharyngodon > Mylopharyngodon piceus. Next base: position 1,735,097 of record CM077448.1, on the reverse strand, counting down.
GAAATGTCATCTAGTTTCCATCCCCTTTTGTGAACGTTTCTGCACTTGTGTGTGACCACAGCTACCTGCCAACCCGCATTGGTAGCCTTGTGGACAATGCCCTTGTGAACATTTCTGATTTTGTGGTGCGTCAGATTTTGAGAAAGCTTCCCTGTGGTGTGTGGCGTGCTAGCTTGGTGGCAGATGCTGTACCTGGTTTATTTGACCAGAACTACCACTTACTTACTCTGAAAAACAATGGAGGGCTGATGATTCCTTCTAAAGGTACAGTAAAAGTGGTCAGATCAGCGGAGCGGTTTATTCGACAGTCATCCTCCGGGAAAGCCGTCAGAGTGTCTTAGATCAATCAGTTTGTCCGAGCTGAGATTGGTTCAGAGGATGTTACTGGCCAATAGAGAAAGAGTGACGCGTCATAATCAAAAACCACGCCCACCGGGGGGGAAAACAATCCAACCGTCTCCATTGACTTTGTATTGCGTGAGGCTGCCTCCTTGTCATTTCTGACTTAGAACAAAAAACAGAACAATGTCTAAAAGCTGCTATGTGACAAGGTGTACAGAAAACAAGCTAAAAAAAAAACCCCAGAACCAAAAACCCAGAAGTTTTTATAAGCTGTCGACCCAAAAAACGAGCGTTTAAGGACTAAAAAGTGGATACAGGCGATTGAGACAGAGCGCGACATGTCATATTACTGTGAGAACTACGCCCACTGGAGGGTAACGTAATCAGCGACAGGAAATATAATATATAAAACTGACATTTGGATATTTGACTTAACAGTGACAAAATGTTTACTGCACACGTAGGCTTACTGAGGCATACTGAGTGTAAGGATCCCCAAATTTATCCATTCTTCCTGCTGCTTCACGTCTTATTGCCTGTATCCACTTTTGTCTCCTTAAAGGCTGGCTTTTACGGTTCGGTAGCTTATAAAAACTTAGTTCTGGGTTTTTTAGCTTGTTTGCTGTACACCTTGTCACACAGCAGCTTTAAGGCATTGTTCTGTTTTTTGTTGTAAATCAGAAATGACAATGAGGCAGCCTCACGCAATACAAAGTCAATGGAGATGGTTGGATTGTCCCCCCCCCCCCCCCCGGTGTGGGCGTGGCCTAAATGCGCTCTGTATCTATGGGGCATCTGAAATGTTAGAGGACCTTGTTCATAGTTAATGTGCTGAACTACACCTGCTATTACTTTGCTAGGACACGTGTGTAAACCAAGAAGGTGTAACATAGCTGTTAGCATTCCTATCCATCTAAAGGGAGCTGTTCGGCTAGTGCATGCAGTCTTGCAAGTATGTGACCTGCAAGATGTTACCATTAACAACGGTCACTTAGTACTGATGCATTTTTTTTTTTTTTTTTACCTTAGTTTTAAATTCCATGTGACCAACTACACCAGAGAAAGGTGTCAAGTGTAGCTTGTTAGCATGGCTCCATTAGCCCCTGCTGGTAGATGCTGTAACTACACCATCTGGACACAAACATATCTTTCTTCATTGACAGTTTAAAAATGACAACATGTACTGAAATAAACTAATTTTTGCAAGTTTGGGGTTGGAAAGATTTTTAGATGTTTCTGAAAGAAGTCTCATATGCTCACCAAGGCTGTATTTATTTGATCAAAAATACCATAAAACAGTAATATTGTGAAACATTATATATATATATATATATATATATATATACACACACACACTATATTGCCAAAAGTTTTGGGACACCTGCCTTTACATGCACATGAACTTTAATGACATCCCATTCTTAATCCGTAGGGTTTAATATGGAGTTGGCCCACCCTTTGCAGCCATAACAGCCTCAACTCTTCTGGGAAGGCTTTCCACAAGGTTTAGTAGTGTGTTTATGGGAATTTTTGACCATTCTTCTTGAAGCGCATTTGTGAGGTCAGGCACTGATGTTGGCAAGAAGGCCTGGCTCGCAGTCTCCGCTCTAATTTATCCCAAAGTTGTTCTATCGGGTTGAGGTCAGGACTCTGTGCAGGCCAGTCAAGTTCCTCCATACCAAACTCGCTCATCCATGTCTTTATGGACATTGCTTTGTGCACTGGTGCGCAGTCATGTTGGAACAGGAAGGGGCCATCCCCAAAATGTTCCCACAAAGTTGGGAGCATGAAATTGTCCAAAATGTCTTGGTATGCTGAAGCATTAAGAGTTCCTTTCACTGGAACTAAGGGGCCAAGCCCAACCCCTGAAAAACAACCCCACACCATAATCCCCCCTCCACCAAACTGTACACTTGGCACAATGCAGTCAGGCAAGTACTGTTCTCCTGGCAACCGCCAAACCCAGACTCGTCCATCAGATTGCCAGACAGAGAAGCATGATTCGTCACTCCAGAGAACACGTCTCCACTGCTCTAGAGTCCAGTGGCAGTGTGGTTTACACCACTGCATCCGACGCTTTGCATTGCACTTGGTGATGTAAGGCTTAGATGCAGCTGCTCGGCCATGGAAACACATTCCATGAAGCTCTCTACACACTGTTCTTGAGCTAATCTGAAGGCCACACAAAGTTTGGAGGTCTGTAGCTATTGACTCTGCAGAAAGTTGGCGACTTCTGCGCACTGTGCTCCTCAGCATGCGCTGACCCCGCTCTGTGATTTTACGTGGCCTACCACTTTGTGGCTGAGTTGCTGTTGTTCCCAATTGCTTCCACTTTGTTATGATACCACTAACAGTTGACCGTGGAATATTTAGTAGTGAGGAAATTTCACGAATGGACTTATTGCACAGGTGGCAACCTATCACGGTAACACGCTTGAATTCACTGAGCTCCTGAGAGCGACCCATTCTTTCACAAATGTTTATAGAAGCAGTCTACATGTCTAGGTGCTTGATTTTATACACCTGTGGCCATGGAAGTGATTGGAACACCTGAATTCAATGATTTGGAGGGGTGTCCCAATACTTTTGGCAATATAGTGTGTGTGTATATATATATATATATATATATAGTATGTCATTGTTTATGACAACTTGCATCCCATCCTTATGGAGGTATTTCAGCCCCTACACACTGCTTTTAACTTAAGCTCTGTGTTCCATCATCTTTATTGGGAATCTGCGAGAGGTTAGACTATTGCTGAAAGCATTGAGGCTGAGAAACAAACTCACTTTTATATGAACTCTGTCCACATACACTGAGTCTCTTCACACCCCACACACAGATAGACTGTAAAAACAGCACAGTATTTTTGGTCTGGCAGTTTGTCATGCAATTCGGAAGTATGGGCCGTGTCGGTTAAGCAGCACAGAGAGGGCCTTGCTCCATCCGGAGAGTTCCTGTCTTACCCAGCCACTTGCATTGAGCGGCACCAAGGGCAGGGGTGAACCTGGTCAAGGGCTCTTTTATTCCCAGGCACTGGAAGACTCTTGTCCATGCTCTGTGCGTTCCTGGCTCTGTGACTTGGGAGCACTTGTCAATGTATAGTATTGCTGTGTGTGCCAGCGGGCCCAGAAGAGAAGGTAAAATAGGCAGCTTGCGTAAAACCTCAGAGTTTGTTCACAGACCGGCCTGCTGAAAAAGATTCCACACTGGCAACCATATGTAATTAACTGTTTTAGGTAGGTAGCTATAAAACTACATTTTGTTCCTGCTGTTTAATTTCTTTTTCTGTAGCGTGGAATAGGAGATTCTATCACGCTTGCTCAGCGCCCACTCACAGACTGCTGTCTGCTTGTGTCTGTCTCTTCAGCTCTGATCCAAACCGAGCAAGCTGCCTACCAAGACAGCTAAGACATCATATAGGTGCTTCATACACTAAACCTCTCCAAAAGATACATTATTTGAGCTATTTTTTTTTATTTATCATCACATTTTTTACTTCATGGTTACACTACATGACATTTTTAGAGTCATTGAAACCAGCAATACATAGAGTACATTTTTACAGCTCTTTTGTCTGGTTGCTGCCTATGTAGAGTGTTCAAAAATCAGTCTGCCTATGTAGGCAGTAGACAGCAAGGCAGCTCGCTAGGTTTTGGAACATGTTGGTTCCCCTCTTGTGGTTCTGATCAAAGCAGTGGGGAGTTACTCGGGCGTAAAGATGAGGTTGAACCAACCCTGAGTGCCTTAGAGGTGAAGAGTCCATGCCAGAAGATGTTTGTTGCTCCTGTATGGAAGTCAAGCAATGTGGGTCGTTTCATGGTCTTCAGCAGCTAAAGAAAATATTCCACAATGCCCCTTTTTCACACACATGGTAAGGATTTTAGACAATCAAAACAAACCCTGTTAACTACTGTGGTCCTTGGAAAAATTTGAAGGAATCTTGTGCGGTGTACGGAGATGTGTAAGTATGCGTATATGTGTGTTTTTCAGCAAGACAGGTTTGCATTAGACGCTAATGACAGTAATCAAATGGGTTTACTGTGCATGGCGGTGCTGTCTGCCTCCCATGTCTTTGCCAGCCCTTAATCAACTGATCTGTTTCTAAACTAGTGTCTCATGCCCGGTGTCGTTAGTTATATAGTGCTCACAGCAGGCAGCGGGTAGGCACGGGTTCACAGAGCGCTTCTTAACCTCTGCCCAGAGAAAGACATGAAAGCCAAATGAGGTTATTCATTTTCTAGGGTGATGTCATTCTTAAATGGCCTATAATCAGCAGTTTCCTGCTAACTGATTGGAGGAGACAGACCAAGCTGGCTGCAGCGTACGGTTAGGCTTTGGACGCCCGTACATCCTCATTTATGCCAGCAAGAAAATCATGATTAGAAAATGGCACAATGGCAAGATGTTTTAGCTTCTCCCATGAATGTCTTTCCAAGGTGTCTCTCAAGAAGAAAGTGACAAATGCTAAAATGCCTCGTTTTATGGGTCAGTTGTGGGAAACTAATTGAGATTGTCATAGCTTCTGAAGAAAATATGAATGGTATGCTGCCATAGCTAGGTTGTTGTAGGTGATTGCTCGCTATTGTTACATGATTGTGGGTGCTAAAGGGTTCTGAAGGGTTGTTAGCATGTTGCTATACAGTTGCCTGGGTGTTCTGGATGGTTTCTAGGGAATTGCTACAGTAGGTTGCTTGCTAATCCAAGTCAAAGGAGCCCACCCCAAATTCTGTCTATATATGGCTCAGATAATTTCTTCAGTGTAAAGGTGAGGTCACATTAGCGAAATGTCAGTGAAATTTTTGCAGGCAAAAAATGTCCATTGTCCACTGTCAATAGTGTATGAAGCACAGCTCGCACAGAAGTCCAAGCAGCTTTTTTATTGGTCAACACTGTGAATTTGTGTGAAAAACTTGAGCCTGATCCAAAATCGGTGTTGGGAAATGTTTCGTAAAAATCTTAAATTAGTAATCCTAAAGGTTCGTTCACATAATGTGAAAATTCAGAGTTATAAACATTTAAATTTGAATGCTTCTCTTTAGACCGACCCAAACATCGGCATGCCATGCCATACTGTAAATGCAACATTTTTTTTTTTTTTTTTTTTTTTTTTTCAGAGAGGTGTTCTAATTTATTTTCCATTGCACTGTGAAGAAAACTAGCCAACCAATAGGATTCGCTCTTTTGTTCACTTGGTGGTGCTCATGAACAGACTATTTTGCTTAGAGACAGTGAATAGCAGAGTAAGAATCCGAAACAGGCTCTCATGTCTTTGTACTCTTGTATTTGGTGTTATTAATAAACACCATAGCGAATACAAAAATCTAAACAGCTGTTTGAAAACGTAAATATTGTTTGACTTCCTTTCTTCTCTGTTACAAGTGGGTGTCAGAAATGCAAAGTTACATAGTGTGCCAAACATTAAAGTTTGTGTGAATTTGTTAAATTTTAGCTACATTTTGTCTGCAAAAAGTTCTATTGTCTACTCTCAACATGCATGAAGAACCGCTCAGACAGTAATCACTTTCAAACCAAGCAGTGTTCTGTTGGTCGCAATGAATTCATGTGGTACTTGAACTCGTTTCGAAATCTGTGTTGGGAAATGTTTCACCCTTATGCAAAATTCCCAATCACATGGATTCCTATAGAATGGACTGAATTTTGCTCAGAATATTTCGCTGAGCAACAGTACCAGACTTTAATTCTATTGGATTTTATCTATGATTTCATCCAAATGAGAATGCAAACTATGTTGAAGTCAGTTGTCTCTCGTGTGCCTATGTATCAATTCCAAGCCACCATTCATATACATTGCACATGAGGGATGTGCTGATGTTCTGGGTGGAAAAACTGTAAGTTTGAGTCATTAGGTAAGTATAACAGTAACTAAGCATACTTCAATCATCCAAGAAACAGAACAGTTTATTCAAAGTAATGATGGAACGCAGCTGGGAATTGAGTGTTGTGAGCAAAAACTCAACTGTGTTATCTAAAAGTTGGGTACCCTGTTAAATTGAAACCACACTATAAAATCTCTGCTTTGCGATGCTTTTTCCAGCGCTTCAACCATATAATTCAAAATGCAATAATCAGTACGTAAACACTGGCCATTTGTGACAGTTGCAATATAAAACCGTAGCCTTGGGCAGTATTTCTTAAGATTTAGTTTATTAGGCTGAGATTAGGGTTTTGCTAGAGCAGCTTTTCTTTCTTTCTTTCTTTCTTTCTTTCTTTCCTTCCTTTTGGGTGGCTTCACTGCCAGAGAAGCAACCGGAGCTATTAGGTTTTAATTACTACTAATTGGGCTCTTACGTGAAGGGCTGTGTCCTATAGCAGGGGGACATGAGAGTGAGTCGCCTCTGATTGATGCATCATATTCAGAGGAGTGCGGGTTTAATAGGACACATTTTAGAGGGGAAAGTGGAAAGCACACTCAAAATGATTGGAGAAAACAACCCTTTGAAGTGAACTCAACCCGGTGAAGTGAACTCAACCCGGTCTCAAATACGTTCCTGGTCATAATTGTCACTATAGACAGCAAAACCCATCATTATAGAACACAATGTAACCTGTCATTGCTGTCAGCATGCCTATTCCCCATCTGAAACGCACATACATTTATACCAAGCCAAAGAGTGTCTGCAGCAAAACATCCAAAAATGATTATACAGTATGTGTGAACACAGGCCAAATGCAATGCATAAAATAGCGTCATATTTTTTTTGATGGTGTTTATCAGATTTAATGGTTTTAAAAGATAAAACTGAAATTGATACTGTGTTCAAAAAGAAGGCAAAAGTAATGTGATGCTATGTGGCTGTTAAACATTAATGGAACGCTCATGGTTAATGTGATGAACACCTGTGTGAACTTTGCAAACCACTTTGAAACCATTTGATTAAAGTGGTTATTTCTGAGAAAAATGCTAACGTTATTTCTTTGCAGATGCATTAGATATTTTGTATCTAGTGCAATAACATTTTTAAGTGTCAAATTATTTTTAGGGCCACTGCATATTGATAAAGGACTGCAGTTACTGAATTTGAATAAACTGAATAAATGTATTCCAAGTGGCCAAAAAAGATTGAAGGCACAAGATATCCATGGCCTTCGTGTAAACATACAGTGGATCTCAAACACATCCTCCTTACAAACCAGAACTCAGAAACCTATCAAATTTGATGCATAATATTGCACGAGTGTAAAAAGAGGCTAAAGACATGATATTCAATGAGTCTGTAACTGCATCAGTATACAAGCCATTAATAATGGTGCTGCATTTTCCAGTGGCTGTCTAGCACAAATATTTTGTTGTCAAAATTGCTGAGGTTTTTTTTTTTTTTTTACCTACTCACCCAAAAAAGTAAAGGTTTATAGCTGTGGATCAACAGCGCCCCCTGCTAGTGATAATGACAATGTTTTTCCCCCTTGCAGCATTCAGTACTATTTTGCTAAGCAAAGCATTACTATTGCTCATACTTAGGGTTAACTATTTGAATGATACCTTACATTTTAAGAGAACAGACTTATTTTTACCTGGCAGATGATGAAACAACAACAACTATAACAACAACAAAACAATATACTGAAGGAGATCCGAGTCAGACCAGAATATCATTGGTTGGAGAAGTAAATAACCAATAGTAAACAAGCAACGACATAGCAATAAGAAACCACCATGAACAGCATAGAAACACCTTAACATTGTGGTGGTGAGTTTTGCATAAGCAAACACCTCTAACATTTTCTTCAGAAAATGTAAAAATGCAGTTCCAGTCAGAGTAAATAAAAGTTACCCTTAACCAATATATATATCATAGAAACGGCCTAGCATTATGTAGGCTATAATGATTACATTTGTATAACATTACATTTATATAATTGCCATTTTTAACAAAACTAAACAGAATGTTTATCTGCTAATAGAAAATTCCTTAATTTCTTGTCATATTTCAATAATATATTTTCACAAATATATTGGTTTAAGATGGTCCCCAACCTAACCACAAGATGGCACATCATTCCATCCAATAGTACTCTGCCAAACTGAACCTTAAGAGATTCTTGAAGAACTGTATATAGCTTGTATGTATTTACTGTATATGCTTTAAACACAGCTCTAAAAAATGCGCAGACATGAAAGTACTGCCTTAATTCTTCATGGCATAGATTCAACAAGGTTCTAGAAACATTCCTTGGAGATTTTGATCCACATTGATATGACAGCATCATGCAGTTGCTGCAGATTTGTCGGCTGCTCATACATCACACAAATCTCCCGTTTTTTCACATCCCAAAGGTGCTCTATTGGATTAAGATCTGTTGAGGCCATTTGAGTATAGTGAACACACTGTCATGTTCAAGAAACTAGTTTGAGATGATTTGAGCTTTGTGACATGACGCACTATCCTGCTGGAAGTAGCCATCAGAAGATGGGTACACTGTGGTCATAAAGGGATAGACATGGTCAGCAACAATACTCAGGTAGGCTGTGGCATTTAAACAGTGCTACTAAGGGGCTCAAAGTATGCCAAGAAAATGTCCCCCACAGCATTACACCACCAGCAGCAGCCTATACTGTTGATACAAGACAGGATGGATCCATGCTTTCATGAAAACAGCTGACAAAAAGCAAAAACGAAGGTATCGTTACATAAACTTAATGTCTAATGTTAAAGTTTGTTTTTAAATTTATGCTCATTGGAAGCATGACTTGCTGACATCTTGGAACTGACATCAAATGACGCGTCTTGCTGAGATCGGGGTTGATTGATGCCAAATGTCCGACTTTGAGTGGCATTCCAGATGTTATTTCCTAGAAGGAGGTGGGAAAATTCCAAATTCTGATCTGTCTGGAATGCGCCATTAGTCTTAGTCTACCTGAAGATGTGCTGGAGACCGGATATTAAGTGGCCTTGTTTAATTTTTTGATGATCCAAAAACTGAGCCTGCAAGTCTACTTTGCTCAATAAAGAAACCAATTTGGAAGACAGTTTCAGGTTGTGTGTCATTGTGTACCACAGTGTTGCAATAAGTGGTCCACTGCAATTGATGTTTAATGTTAACTTCCTTACCCATACATATAAAGTGACAAATACTGTGACAAAAACAGTTTAACCATGTTCTGAAAATTCCCAGAAAAGCCTGAGTTACCCTTGCAGCTATAGTCTCTTCAGTAAGGATGTTATTGTGCTGCAATAAATGTCATGGATTAATTCCACCTGAGAAGGAAGCTATTGGTTGTCATACACCAGTGAGCAGATTAACTTGACATGTATGGCATTGAGACTTAGCTTTTTGAACCTAACTTCAGCCAGCAGTTTGCAACTGACAGTTAACTGCCCATATTTGGAGTCTTACCTTTATGTTTATAATTTACTGTTCTTATATGAGTTGATGATGTGTCCCATTTGAAAAAAGCATGTCAAGTAGTTTTAATATGATGCACAACTAAAGGAAATTATATATTTTGCATTACATGTGCCAAATGGTGAAAGCAACAATACATGACTGATGACTCCATGTTCTTGTGCATATAGTTTCCCATAATATACCATCCATATATTGACCATTTAAAAGGTTTGAGGCTGTAGTAGGATCTAGCAACATTAATAAACTATGCCATGATGCTCATGCAATATCTATTAAATCTCTAGAAAGTTTTTTTTTTTTTTTTTTTTTTATAAATCCTGATATGTGTGTGAAAAATTGTGTACACACATTTCAATGCAACGTTTATACGTAAGGCCCCTGGAGAAAGTAATACATGCTTTTATATCATCACATCTTGACTATTGTAGTGCCTTGTTTCTAGGTGCAAGTCAGTCTTAAATTTTTGATATATTTACGGTAGGAAATTTATAAAATATCTTCATGGAACATGATCTTTACTTAATATCCTAATGATTTTTGGTATAAAAGAAAAATTGATAATTTTGACCCATACAATGTATTATTGGCTATTGTTACAAATATACCCATGCGACTTATGACTGGTTTTGTGGTCCAGGGTCACATATGTCAGTAAAGACATTTCCAAAGTTACAAAATATTTCTATATTGATTCAGAGTCTACAAAGCGTTACGAGAGATGGTGTTAAATTACCTCATGTCTCAACATTACAATAATAATGAACATAAACAACTTAAAGAGCTCTGACTTGTACCACCTGACTGCTGCAGATTCATTTTGGTATTAATAATAATATTAGTTATAGTATTCTAATACTATTTCACAATTTTACTGCTTTTACTATATTTTTGATCTAATAAATGCAGCCTTGGTACAGCATAATGGACTTCTTACAAAAACATTTAAAAAATCCTACCTACCCCAAACTTTTGATTACTAGTGCATTTTTTATTAATTTATTATTTCTCTCCTTAATAAGATTTCTTTCAGTTTATTGTAATTTTACAACACTTTGGTACACATTTTTAAAAGGGTATTGAAGACTCTGAAGCTTATTTTAGAATTTTATTTAAACATTAACCACCTTTGTAATTTTATCTAACATGATGTGACACAAACCACCTAATAATTTATCAACTCTATTGCTACTGATATTTGACTGATATTTGTGCTATTGGTTTCCCCCCACCAAAAGTGATGTCACTAACAGGATGGAAAATTATATGAGGACACAGGGGAAAAAAAAAAAACTTTAAATTGATTATCAATTAAAGCAATATTCACATTTGGCACATAACACATAACAATTCGCAACATCCACTGAAACTAAAACTTAAAACTCACTGCTGCATTTAATTAATTATGATATTGTGACAACTATGCTTTCCTTTAAAAATAATTTAATATTCCATCTAATATAAGAAAATGTAGTGCATAGTTGCTTCTTTGTGTCCTTATTTCACATGAATCTTGTTTCTTCCATGTTGATCACATAATGTTAAGCTGTTCTGCTGATGTGTGGATCGATGAAGGAGCTCCATTAGAGGTGCTCACACACAATGTGGGAATTGAGGTTTTATAGTGATCAATGTTTGCACTTTTTTTCAAGGGTCAGTGGAGCAGGCGTTTACCTCTGATTCTCTGTAAACCCATTTCCAATTTGCTTACGGTCATCATGCATGGCCTTGCATAAGCCGGCATCATCAGTAAAAGTGAGACTGAGAGGTCCTCCATGATTAGAGAGCATGGGCATTTAATAGACCACACAGGAGAATTCCATACATAACCCACAGAAATCAATGATATTACTAGGGATCCTTCAGGGATTTAGCACTAGAGATTTGCTGATATAAAAACATGTGCATGATTAACATCTGGAACCAATTTATAACAAATTTGATTTGAGGACTGTCTTTATTTATTACTAAAAAAACAGTGACTCTTCATATAACCTCATTAATGTTCTCTATGCTGTGTCATCCATAGAGAGCAGCTGAGCTCACTAAGTCGGAGCACCAATTGGCAGTCTCAACAGTGAGGAACATGAGACCCAGATCATTGCTGTGAATAAGACAGTTATGGCCCTTAATTTAAATGTGAAGCTTGTTATGTTTTCAGTGTTGTTCTATCCCAATTTAATATGCAAATGTCAAATAACTCTACACTATTTGCTTGTGCCAAGGAGGTCTATCCGCTTGTTAAAGGTAGAGTAGGCAGATTTCATAAACACTTTTAGTTATTCTGGTTGAAACTCTTTTCACATCCTGATAGCAATCAATAATAGAAGTGTTCTAATTTTATAAATATATATATATATATATATATATGAAAATGTTCATCCAGTCATTGCATTCAGATACAATGTCCTACCTGCCTGTCAGCGTATGTATTTCCATACCTCCGCGTACCCTGCGCGCGCAGACATCACACGTCATCAGCGTGTTCCATAAGGCTATGCAGAGTTGTGGACAGACATTCACCGAGCGCCGCAAACGAGCAGCAGTTTTACAGTTCCTCCTGAAATAAAACAACGAGCTTATGCTGCATTCATGCCATGTCGTAACCGTATTTTATATGCGGCAACCCGTGGCGTTTTGCCTGGAGCTCCTCAGAGTGAGATTCATGTGTTACTATGACAACACTATGTCAACGCCGAAATGAATGTGCAGCAGTCAGATGTTACAAGTAAGAGCACTGTAAGTTAGTGATGGTGCTTTGCGAAGCACCGAGGCTTTCCCATCAACTGTATCATAAAATGGTTCATTACTCAAAGGTTTTCAACATTGTGCACACTACCGACATCTTGTGGTCATAAGTTGGAAAAGCTGCCTTTGTGTCCCATACCACCCAGCCATTTCTTTTTGATTGTTTCATATGTTTCATCGGTAGTGTTGTACAGTAGCAATTTTTATGAATCTGTTTCGATCAACATATGCAGCCTTATTTACATAAGGTTTTGCCTTAGTTCCTTAACCCGAGTTCATAGGCAAGACTCGTAGTCATATATGTTAAAAAATAAATGAAGACTTCAGATTTTTTAAAGTCGACATTTATGTGATTAAAGCCGAGTCGACGTCGACTAGTCAATGATGACGTCATTAATGAACAAATAAGGGGCTGTTCACACAGAACTTTTCCATTCCAATACGCTACTTTTCCATTGTTTTTCTATGTAAAAGCACTATAGACAGACATGTATGACTGTTGCGCTCGTGTCTTGCGTCTTTCGCAGTGACATGGCATTCTAAAAACACGGCGCTCATGTTTAAATCAGTTCAACTTGAACCACATCTTGCGTTTTTGAAAGCAAAAATGCGTTCTGTGTGAACGAGCCCTAAGTCTAAACGTCGAGCTGAGACTCGAACGCCGGTTGCCTTGTGCACAGCTATGGCATATGATATGACGCTACCCACAAATATTGCTGCTACATAACAGCTTATTTTATCAGTTCTTTTGTCTTTAGGTCATTATATTTCTCAGACATTTCTGCTCGTTCTAAAACAGATACAGATAAAGGAGCACAGTAAACATTATATGAATGCATCAGTGAGAGAGTGATTGTGTGTGAATTAATTCTACCTGACAGCTTCTCTCTACAAATAGTGTAGCTGTGGGTTTTAGTTACTAAGAAATATATGCTATAACTTTTCGGTTTCTAAGCTATTTTATTGATAAATCACAGAACATTGCTGACAATACATTTCTGCTCTACTAAATGATTCTGTGAGTGCGCACAATCTGCATGCTACTGTCTGTGTGTTTGCGTAATGTAGCAGCATAGTTTGGAGCGGCGATTAACTTACGTGTACAATAAGCTGTTTAAAACGTGCATTCATCCGATCAATATTAGGAATCCAGATGGTATAATCAAACATATCTTGTGCATGGAGCGCTCTTTGAGTATGCATTTATTTGTCATTAACTGTTGGATATGGAGCGTAAATGTAGACTTCAAAGATTTCTTATCCTGCTGTGCCCTGTTTAGGCCATGACCAGCGACTAATCAACTTCATGCTTAAAGCGTCATGGCAGAGCATTAAAGTCGACTAGTAGGTTAGTCAGTGCAACCCCTATTCTGAATTGAGGATTATTACAAATTGAATGTTCCCCAAAACTACACATGTAAAGATTTATTCTTATCAAAGAAGCGAATGACACTCGAAAGCTGCGCAAGAGGTTTGCGTTATTTTTGAATCAGAATACGAAGCAGTCACGTGGTTGTGTGCGAAAAAGAAGTTTCAAATCAATTATACAAATTTAATACAATCTTCAGCCCACTGCTCTCAGCCTTAAATATTGATTAAAACTAGCTGGTGAGTTGATCCTGAATACACCATTCTACAATTATTTATAGATTGATGTCTTTTATGTATATTATAATGTTCTATATGCTATACTATATGCTATTTAATATTTAATTTCTTATCTATATATCTTAATTTGGCATATTATTGTTATTGCTACTGATGCTGAAAACTGTCGAGAAACATAGGTGAGTCGACTGCGTATACATATATAGGTCTCCACTCATGCTGATTGGGTAGATATGTTGAATGCTGACTGCTGGTTGGAATGATGTGATGATTAGTCAGATCATTTGAATGTGTTCCTCCCGAACTTTGTCAATACATCATCAGAAGTTGACATTGCCGACATAAGAAACGACAACGAGACTAATTCCCTATCAGCTACAACATCAGCCGCAGAGCTTTGTGAATCTATCGAGACATTCTCGTCCTCGCCCACTTTAGGTAGGCCGAATATACCCCCTCCTTTGGCCAGCACTTCTGAATTAGGTGATGATGATACAACTGATACAGGCCAGAAGTTTTCTCCAATTAAAGAACATATTATATCCACTGATGTTGCTTGTTGCGGCCCTGCTGTCACAGAGGAATTGCATTGTTACTGGGTTAGTAAGGGGCGTGAAAGCATCCCTGTTATGTCAAAATAAAGATGCACCATTCCATGAATCAGAGCGATTTTACAATAACCAGAAGAGTTGTTTAAGCAAAACCGTGTTTACTTGCTCTATGCGTAATGGTGAAACTGTGCAAAAAGAATGGCTTGTTTCTTCTTCGACTGGAATCATGTATTGCTTTTTTTGTCGATTATTTGGGGAGTCTGCGAGTTCTTTTTTTCACTCCAGTTTTTGTGATTGGAAACATGCGTGCGTGTGTGCGGAGGAACATGATTCAAGTCAGCCTCATAGAAATGCCATGCTTATTTTGGCATTTCTTGAGGATCTCTAAAGTCCTTGTGGTGAGACACATTGTAAGAATGTAAAGGATTTATTTTGTTATATTTTGTGCTTTCTTTCTCTTTCTTTTTCTTCTTTCAATTCAAGTTCATTGTATTTATTTGTGTCTGTTAGATCTACAATAGCAATCTACAAATAATTGTACCTGACACGTTGTTTGGGTGGGCTAGGGGGAGGGGTTTACAAAACATTTAATTATCTGTAAATTGAATATATTGTTTGCTCATTGAAGGAAATAAAAAGTATGAATCATAAAAAAGAAATGCCATGCTTACATGTATTGGTATGGGGGTTGGGTGTTGCCGGTGGCAGGGAGGGGGGCCCAGGTGGATTGGAGTGAGGTGTCTATGTCGGTGGGGTCCGTTAGTTGTGCTCACTGGCAGTGGTGGAGTGGCTCCCAGACCTAGAAAATGGTGTATATCTGCAATAATTTTATTGACTGGTCTAAAATGATTATTATTATTATTATAAATTACTACTGCTACCACTACTCCTACTACTATTATCATGAATAATATTGTTATTACTACTATTACTACTACTATTTTATTATTATTATTACTACTACTACTACTACAACTATTATTATTATTATTATTATTATTAATATGACTGCTTCAAATGGTCTCTATCTATCTCTCTCTCTCAGCGAGTTTATATCTATATCTTTTTCTCTCTCCACATCACCAGAAAATGTAATTAATAATAATATTTACTATTATATCACACTAAAATATCACATTGCTTAAACTTAGCAATGTACCTGCATACACCACTATATCTATTTTTTTCTCTCTCTCTTGTCTGTGCATATGTGTCATTGGTCTCTTACTTTGTATAAGCTACCATGTCTTGTTAATTTGTAATTTTGCTCAAAAAAAAAAAAAAAAAAAAAGGAAAGAAAGAAAGAAAGAAAGAAAGAAAAGAAAACGAAGCCTTGGATGTCACAGATCACGTGGTTATGGCAAAATGAATCAAGCTTCGCTACAGTGCTTCACTGTGAGATGTTTTGTTTTTTTATACAAGCTTCGAAGCCTCAATGTTGAACGTCACATCACTACTGTAAGTTGTTTACTTTCATTATTATTGTAATGTTATGTGCTTTGAGACATGACATAATTTAAAGCTGTCCCTTATGACACTTTGCTGAATCTGCAGTGCACGACCTTCGGGTTTATGTGTTTTGGATGAGGTGTGGCTTTGGAGAGCGCTCTGAAGGGATAGTGGGATCTAATGCTTTCAAAGCTAGCTTGCTATTGCTAGCCGCTCCAAAAGTGCCTACCCTACCTTATGTCGTAATGTAAGAAATAATGTTTCCGGGTCCAAGCCGCCACTCTTTTCACTTGAGAATACTATATCTCAACAGCGGTTTATGAGCACTATTTATTCGTATTACACATTTAAGCTAAGCTTTTAAAAACTTACAGTGTACAGTCTCCATGCTCACAGTGTTCCGGACATCAATATTTTAACGATTTATAAAAGATTAATCACTGTTCTGCCATCTGGGATTTCAGTATGGAGATAAAAGTTAAGATCATTATTTTTCAGTAGTATGACATCACATCCTGAGTGTATATTAGCACTATTTGTTATTTGCTTTTGGCATCAGATAGAACGTTTGGACTCGGAAGTGGCAACGCGTGACATCAGACTTAAGCGATTACACCTCGAGAAACCTCTACATTAGCATTCGTAAACATTTCAATGGCAGTTGCTTGGTTGGCACTTGCAGCCCCATAAGTACGCAAACAGTGGCTGCATCTGAAATCGCATACTTCCCCACTACAGTATATAATCGGTGAAAAAAAGTAGTATGTCCCACGAGATTTTGAAGTGTGCATATGATGGACACTTTACTGTCTCATGAGTCCACCTCAGAGAATTTGTGAATGGCAGTGAAGCGGCGCAACTGATGCTGGTAGGTCACGTGACAATGATAACATGAAGTATGTATTACGTCTGGTTTACATTCATACTATACACATTCATATTACATATAAAACATACTTTTCTTAGCGGTCACGAAGTAGTACCTACTCAGGGAGTATGCAATTTCAAATGCAGCCTAAATGTTGCCATAAATGCTTAATTTGTTAACCAATTACTCTAGCATAGGGTGAGTGCTCATTTTTATGGTGAAATACAAATAGCGTAGAGTAGTAGACAACGCACTATTCCCTGTGTTCGCTCAAGTTTATCAACACCAGAGAATTTCAGCTGCTGTTTTTAATCCCATCTGGCTGTCTCTATTAATACTACTGCTGTGATGTTCTCTACGCTTCATGTATGTAACCATGTGTGTTTTGTACTTTCAGCCTTTGCAGTGTGAGTCATTACATTCTATCTTCTCTAACTGGCTGGCTGAAAGAGTCATAGGTCAGAGTCTTGTTGGCCTATCTTTGAGATCTGGTGTTAATGGTCTGCTCATTGTGTTCACTGTAATGATGTTTCATTGTTTCCATTTGCAGGTCCCTATACTGAAACACTGGAATGTGGGTCAATTGCATAAAAAGTGTCCATGATATAGAAAGCCAAAGTTTAGTAAAAAATGTGTTGTTCATAGAATAATAGTCTTAATGTTTGCAACAATGGTGAACTCAGAAATGAGGGGAGACTAGATCCAAGTGCAGAATAAATCAAAATAAATAAATACGGTAAAACAAGAACCAAAGCTGAAAACAGCTAACCAATCGTAAATACAACAAAGACTTATACAAAGTACACAGAAACAAAAGGGCTATAAAGGTTATAACATAGGAAACAAGGAACACCTGGGAACAATCAAGGAACTTATTATCAAAGAAACTACAAACAGACTACAAGACTAGGAAAGAGGAAACAGGAACCAAGGCACCAAAATGTCAACATAAAAGTCCAAAACAAAACACAGTCCCTGCGTTCCAATGTCATCCATCCCAAATAGTATGTGAGATTAGAATAAGTGTGTACCAAACCATAGTGTAGTGATTTTGGACTAGCCTCACACGAGGGCACCACAAATTTAGTTATTTTTGGTCTTAAATATTAATATTCTGTATTAATATTAATATTATGTTTTTGGTCACATCATAAGGTGAGTGTGAGAGCATCAGCTGAATCCTTCCAGTATTTCTGGGCACCAGTCAAGGAGTCTCACCTTGACAATAAAGAACAATCATGGAAGATTGTTGACTAAATTACAATTATATAAATTGGAGGAAGTTCATCATCTGGACAATCTGAAGGATTTTTGAGATATCGTTAACTTATAGACCCTCTTACTGTATTATCAACACAAGGAAGACACAAGTGTAATAAAAGGATTTTATTAACAAAAGGATAGACAAGAGTAACTGTCATGATCCCAGTTCTGTCTTTTGTTTTGTATGGACTCTTGCACCACACTAACTTTTGCACTTTACCCTGGACTACATTTCCCATAATACATTGCACTGATTATACACACAGCTGTAGCCAATTACACACCCTACTTAAGCCATGGACTTCCTCTCTCTCACTGCCGAGTATTGTTAGCATTTATGCTGTTTAGCGTAGCTACATTATGGAGCCAGTTCCCGGTCCTAGTTGGAGTTCAGTTGTAGTGTAAGTCTAGTCACCTCTTGTTTTTTGATTACCTGTTTCTTGATTATCTGCCTGTCTTGGATTTCTCTCTCACCTTGCCATTTGGACTCTGTTTGCACCTCTCTTGGACTATTGCCTGTTTTCCCTGGATTATTCTTTAGCCTAGCCCTCCTGGATATTGTTTGCCATTGATTGACCACGCTTGTCCCTGGAATACTCTGTCTCACCTGCTCTATACCTGTTTACTTGTTGCCAACCCATGCCTGTTATCGACCATGTCTTTAATTAATAAAAGCCATATGGATCCGCACGTATCGTTTGTTCACTCCATGACAGTAACTACAACTACTGAATGGATGCATGAATGGATGAGTAGTGCAAAAAGATTGATAAATGTTTTGTGAAATGAATGAATGTTTTGTATGTTACTATGGCAGTTACAAGTTATTCTTATGGAAAGATAAACTGTAGTTTCTCTAGAAGAAATGAGGTAAACCTTATTCTGAATTCAACAAATAAATCAAGAGATTATTTGTTATCAACTGATATCAGCTATGCACAATCTAATGCAAATTAGATAATCATATACTGACAATATACACTAATGCCAAAGTCTCTGGGAAGAGGTTTGATAAGTGATATTTACGTCTGCCTGGTCATGCTGAATCCGAGGATGACGTTGTTCCACTTGGGCAGCATTGCAGGGGCAAGAAAGGAGTTAGAATCTGTTTCACAGCCTTGAACACGAAGTACTTGAACGTTGAACTCCTGAAGCACAGAGAAGGTCCTTTTCCTGGAACACGCAGAAGAAGAAGCCTTGAAGTTGAAGTTTCTGATGTCTGTGCAGACCATCATTATTCTCTGGAACCCGCAGATGGAAGGATTTTTAGATTCTGAAGTCAGTGCAGATTCGGGCAGTCTGGAACACGCAGATCTGGAGGATCTCTGATGAAAGGGGTTTTGTAATTGGTGCAGAAGATATTTTGAAGATGGGGGCTAAGCTTTTCGTCGTTGTCTCCGTTGCAGTGTTCTAACTCCCCAAATTCACTTCTTGCAGAACTTCCTTGTTTCTCTCTTTAAAGCTTCAGCGTCTTGAGAGAGCAACTTCACAACTCCACAGAGTTGGACTCAGCTTAGCACATCTTGGGACGGGAACCTTGAACCGGGACTGGAACAGGAACTGGAGCCTGGAACCAGAACGGTAAACTGCAGCAACCCAGAAGCTGGAACAATTCTATGTCTCAGAGACAAGCCTTTAAATCTGTCCGGAGAAGGAGGGAAATGCAAATTGGCACCTTTCAGATCCAGTGTTTTGATTGGCTGATGCTGTCAGAGGTGACAGCCCCTCTGTTGCATGAGGTTGATTTGCATAGCTTAAAGTTCTTGTTTAGAACAATGTCTTTACGGTTTTTCCTGTGCATAATTCACTTTCCAAACCAATTTCAGATTAAACTAGGCATTGTGCTGAAAACATAAAGACTAAACATCATTGAGTTATGTTGAACTTTTACCTATGCATTCATGTATATCTTAATAGGTAGGTCTGTATATTTTGCATGTACACAAACCGCACTCAAGTATATGCAGTTCTGTTAATAGAAATGGAGAAGATTTGCTCCATTTTGTCCATTGTGGCTTCAAGCCACATGGCAAACCTGTTTGGTGAGTGGAGTCAGTTCACACCTCAGGTCTTAGGACTGAGGGACTGGGGTGAACAATGGAAATGGGAAAATGGTGATAGGATTAGTCTGCTCAAAGACATGCTAATGTCATCATTCTTCCCTTGCACAAATGGTCAGGGTAATTGTCTTTGCAGGCTTATCTCCTAGCCCATCTATTTCCTTGTTTGTGGAACTTCTCTTGGAGGTGTGAGTTTTGGAGTCCTGTGCTTTTCATCATGGCAGATGAGGGGAGTCTGCCCTCATGTTTGCCTGCTGATCACTACAATAGTATGTTGAAAAGCGTATACCAAAAGATTTTCAAAGTGTGGATCCATGCACACTGTAACAGCTAATAATGCCCAAAACCCATTGCACTTTGGAGGAGGATTTGGTTCAAAACTACAAACACAAATAACAAGTGCTATAAAAAACTACAAATATGGCAGTAGATAGGTTTCGATGAAGGGGTTTGAGTAACTACTAATCAACATTTAACCTGAAAAATTGATCCGTGTTATATTTCATCTGCAATAACAATGTGAACTTTTAAAAAGATCTGTTTGATAGGCCAGTTTACGTGACAGGATGCACATAACTTACGCGACAGAGCATCTATTAAAGACAATTTTATGACGTGATAGTATGTGCCAAAGCTTGCCTACTCTTCTGCTACACACTCAAAAATATGTACTTTTTCTTCACAAAGAAAAGTACATACTTTCAGGGTGTAGTATAAGTAGGCAATACTATTTCAATGCCAATAAAGTGGGTCTATATATATATATATATATATATATATATATGAGTTCTATTTTGATAAACATGACACAACATAACATTAAGGTTACATGAAAAGAGTACTTTTATAAAAACACAAATTTGGGAGCATCAGCTGAGCTGAATGTGTCAAAATAAACTCAAAACACATGTGATAGTTGTCTTCGGTGAATCCGGCCAATTGCGAAACAGCTGTTTTGTCATCAGAGCTTGTGTAGCTGATTTGGGGCAACTGTAGCGCCTGACCCAGACTGCTAGTCTCGTCTTGCTCTCATGGTACTTTGATGGCACAAGGGATAGTGATGCGGCAGTGACGACAATCAGTCAGAAAAAAAATTCTAACCAGAATGCACTGTGTTGTCAGGCAGGTTGATCTGTGCAGCGTTAAGTCAAGCTCACCTATATTCTTATTGGTTCATTGTCTTATGGTTATGAGTTCTGTTTGTTTATTGGTTGTCATAGTCATGTGTTCCCCTGAATCATGTATTCAAGCCCGCATGTTTGCCTTGTCTAGTGGTCGTGTATTGAAGTATGTTATGCTGTTTTGTTGTTTATAACCAGGGTTGGGGGTTACGGAATACATGTAACGGCGTTACGTAATCAGGATACAAAAATCCAGTAGCTGTAATTCGTTACAGTTACGTCAAAAAACGTAGTAATCAGATTAGTTACATTTTGAAAAAAGGAGGGATACTATCAGGATTACAATCGTTTCATTTAAAACAAAATAAATCATTATTTTGCCATAATAACACATATTAAGCGCTGCTTGCTTATACAGTATTTCCTGGTTCTGTAGCCAGTGACTCACGTGAGCCACCCGCTGGTGCATGCGCAAATAACAGCCGTCTACAATCTCCTCAGACGCAGATTGAATCACTGCTGCTAGATGAAACGATGCTGCCCGCATGGAAAAACGCTTTCAGTTCATGGAAATTTCGCTGCTATTTTGTTTTCAAAGAAGAAAATGCAAACAACATGGTTGTACAGTGCAAACTCTGCCTTCCAGCTACGAAAACACTTTCTTTATCAAAGGACTAAAAAATAATCTGTAATACCATACTGTAGCCACTAGATGTCTGAATAGCCCTTTACATATATATATTCAGGGCTGTGTATTCCCAAGTTGTGGAAATGAGACATGATTGCTTAGTTTAAATAGGTTTTAAAAGTAACCAAAATGCTAAACAATAAAATTAAAGCAGAACAAACATAAACAGAAATGTTTGATCCGAGCTTGTTCAGTTTGTTTATGATCTGATGTGACTTTTATATTTTTAAGCTCTAAACAACAACAATGATAATAATATTGCAATAGATAATTTATCAGATTTGTAAAATATTTTTTATTGTTGAGACCCATTCAAAAGTATGGAATGTGTAACATTTAAAAACTTGAAGAAATTGAGAAGAAATTGAAATTAAATTTAAAAATGCTATTTATTTATTTATAGTAAAGTTGATCCCCCCCAAATTTCTCTCTCTTTCTTTCCTTCTTTCTTTATATATGTCTTAAATATATATATATATATATTTTAATATTATTATTATTATTCTTTCAAGCAGTCTCAATTCCCCCAGTTTAGAGTTGACTGCAATCACCAAAACCTCTTTGGACACATTTGGAAATCTCTTCTTGCCTGCCGCTGCAAGAGACAAAAATCACAGCTATATTTTAACTTACTTTTTCTAGTAAATTTTCCTTTCCCCTAGTCTTGACTTACCGTATATCGCTGCCATGGTTGCCTTGTCAAGGGCATTTCTTCTCTCTGCACTACTGTCAGTTTTGCTCTTTCCTTCTACAAAAGACCAAACACAACACATGAACATTTGAACAGGGTACAGAGGGCATGCACCATTGTCTTTTGACTAGTTTTGGATTTCCTGATATTTTTGTTCACAGTGGAACTAAAACAATTATAGGGATGTTGGATTTTACAGATATTTAATGGGCATAATTTTTGGACAGTGCAGTAAAGAAACTGATAATGGAGGAGAGGTAGAATTAGCCTTTTTTACACGTCTGCACTGCATTTTCATATTTACAAATAAAAGGATAGTGGAATCTCACAAAGGCAGATTCACTTAAGCTATTTAACTTAAAGGGATACTTTATCCAAAAAAAATTCTCTCATTATTTACTTACCTTCATGCTGTCCCAGATAAATATGTAATATATATATATATTTATTTTTTTTTTTTTTTTCTGTGGAACACAAACAGAGATTTTTAGAAAAATAGGCTAATCCATCTATTGTGTGGATAGGTCAAAAACCAAACAAACTGGACATGATGTTAATCCATATGACCCCAGTTGATGAATCAATGTCTTTTGATACAAAACGAAAGGTGTGTTTGAGGAAAATACTAATATGTTGCATTTTTTTTAACTGTCAAATACAGGCGTAACGTCAGCATGTTGAGATTTATGATGTAAATGTAACTGTAATAATGTATAAAAAGCTATAGAAATAAAGGTGACTTGACATTTTATAGTATACCTATGGCTGCTCTGCAGACCAAAGCTTCTGGATAGAGCCTCTCCAGCACAATTGTTGGGCCAGTGGGGTCAGCATGCGGACAAGGATGCGTCAGATGGGATACGGGACCTGCAACTGTTCCGGACAGAGAGACAGACAGAAACAGAGACAGACAGTAACAAAGACATAAGAGAACATATCAATTCATAATTTAAACAAATAAAATCAATGAATGTGACCAATGATTAAACATGTTTTATTCTACTTTTATTCTACATTTGATTTTACTTTTTTAACTTCAGTTAGTGTGTTGCTGTTTGAGCATAAACAACATCTGCAACATCACTCATTACGACGCTCAAAGTTCAGTGCAAAGGGAAATATTTTCTGGTTGGTAGGGACTACAATGATCTTCTTCCCGGGTTGGTGACAACACAAACCCTGAAGTTCAGTAGCCCTGCCCACTGATTCAAGCACGGAGAGTAGTAGTAGGTAAATAACAGACATGACACTAACACTGGATCAAGCAACTAAGCGATAAACATGCCTTTGAAGAGTGCAAAATGTTGTGCAGTGCCAGGTTGTGGAAAAACACAGTAGCTGTATTGGATTTGCAGAGAGCCTGAAATTAAAAAAACAAAACAAAACAAAAAAAAAAAAACGATGCTGTGCCTGTTATAATGGATCCAACAGGAACGGCGCAACACAATTATGTGAGTACATTTTTCTTTTACTGTGTCACTATTGCTTTGTTACAGATCGTTTGATATGTACGGATTATGTGTACATGTCTAACCAAAATCATCAGTAACCAGTGATTTCTGATATGTAATGATTCATGTAGGCCTACAGTCAGATGTTTTTGTCTCAAAATAGTTTTTGTCAGTAAATCAAACCAGTGACTAAACGGTCAATTTCACATAGTTTCTCTTAGTAGGATGAAAATAATCTGTTATTTATACTCTGATTAAATTATATATAGAAAGCGATCAAAGAACACTCCCTTTACAATTACTGGAACTGTCAATCAAACAGCGCAAATGTTCTAGGCTCTCACCAAAACTGTTAAAATCAACAAATCTCTTATTTACATTTTGTTTGCACTGTTAGTTATGATGAAAGCATTCGTTAGTGTGCAGAAATCGAGTTACAATGACGAGATCACTGCAACCTTTTATGCCACAATCTAAATATAATGCTATAATCAGCACTTTTCATGATTAGTTAACCTTGAGAAATGTAATAGTAAAAACGCGCTAAAACTTTTCGACAGAATTCCACATCTAATACTTAGCTATTTCCATATGCAAAGATAGGCATTTACACTGAAGTCTCACAGCAGACATGCCCCTTAAAACAGCGTTCAAATCAGAGGGCTAAAATCAGGGTAGGAAAAATGCCTTTTATTTCTAAATTATGACAATTTTTGATGTAAAAATCATACTAACATTATAAGTGCACCACAGGAAACATAAAATAATAAAATAATGTATAAAATAAAATAATAAATTCACGACCCCTTTAAACCAAATGATAAAAATAAATATTTTGTTTGCGAATGAAACACCATTAATACCAAACCACCGCATGCCTGAACTCCAAAAACGAGTGATTAACACATGTCGAATTAACAAGTTTACAACATCACTACTGGTATTTATGAACAACAGCAGAGCTGATATCTTTCTGACATTATTTGTAATGTTATTTAAAGAACATTATGATAAATATTTTGCTTGTTACATATACGTGCAATGTTTCAAACGTTCATTACCTGTCTAGCGATGTATGTTTATGCTGAAATATAATAAAACAATGGTTTGTATTTTTAAAAACATCTATCGTGTGTGGTTGTGTAGTGAGTTGATTTATGTTTCACGCTTCAGAACTTCTGTTAAGAGAACGTGAGCATCGATGCTCCCTAGTTTTCATGGTGCATTGTGGGACTTTTTAGGGAGCGAACGTTTCAGTTGCTCTGGAAGGATTCTGCGATTGAGACAGCCCTTAAAATGGCCAACTCCCTGATCAGTGTCCTGACTACTGAACTAGGGAAATTATTAAGATGCACCATCAGCCGCTCTAGCAATGGACGCAACACGGAAAAACTATCGGTATGGATTTTTGCTGATAACCAATTTTTCCAGCAATCGGTTATCAGTGCCGATTAATCAGCAAAACCAATCAATAGATCGGCCTCTACTAAAAATGTGTCTCAGATTTTACCTCAGTACTCACTGGAGATTGTGAGCAAATGAATCGAACAGGGCATTATATTGAAAAATAAAGTTACAAAACCTTGAAAATACAAAACACTATACATCTAGAGTGACAATTAATGTTACATGTGCAACAAAAATTATGACTAAAACTAAATTTCCCTTTTGAGGTAGATTTCTTGACATTGCATCATAGCTGACACTTTGGGGAAACTCCTTTTCTCCATAAATGCTGAAGCCTGATTGAATCACGTTATTCCAACTGCAATAGCCAATGGCGCTTGCACGCTTAAGCGAGGGACGGGTCCAATCGCTATATAGCTCAGCACTGAGTGCCATTGCCTCAGATATTTCTCCTTCCCTCGACTATGCTGTTTTCGAGAAGTCACCTATTGCTCGCCATTGAGGGATGCTCTTCAGAGGACCTGCCTGGACTGCCGTTCTTATGACATCTATATATTATGCTATGGATAAGCTGTCCACTTATCTCTTCTCCCCCTTTGTCACTGAGCCGTGGAGGCAGAAGCCGTGGCAGTTTGAGACAGGAAGTTTAGGTGATGGGCCTGCGCCGGTCAATTCACCTTCGGAATGAATAATCGCTGCCTCTCTACCTTGGCTGCGCTCATGCAGATGCAGTGGTTCATGAGTTCGTTTACGCTCAGCAAAGGCCTACAAGGACTTGGACAGCAAGCTACGTGGCACAGTTCCCGCGTTCTCCTCACCTCACCCCCCGAAGTTGGCGGGAAAGTAGCCTCGTTGCTGACAGTCCTGCTTATGAGAGGAGGTTTACAGGGGTTCAAAACAGACTCTCATTTGCACGATACAAGCAGCCCCCTGCCTCGGAGAAGTTCCAGTCTTTCACTAATTCACACTTTAGCTGCCTCGCTTCAGAGCAGTGGTCAGCCATGTAGAGAGCAGAGAGAAGTTCCAATCGCTCATTCATTCATACGATATCAGCAGCCAGTTGAGTACAGAGCACAGAGAAGCTTCAATTGTTCTCTTTCACACGGTATAAGCAGCCCCCTGCCTCAGAGCAGCTGTCAGTCATGTACAGTGCACAGAAAAGTCTCAGTCGCTCACTCATCCTCAAGATGTAAGCAGCCCCTTGCCTCAGAGCAGTGGCCAGATGTGTACAGAGCACGGAAAAGTTCCAGTTGCTCACTCATTCACACGATATAAGCAGTCCCCTGCCTTGGAGCAGCAGTCTACTATGTACAAGTGCAAAAAAAAAGAAAGAAGCTTCGGCCGCTTACTTATTTACATGATATATGCAGCCCCCCGCTTCAGAGCGGTGACTTGTTATATACAGAGCGTGAAGCGCTTCAGTCGCTCTCTCACTTATGCAGTGTGAGCAGCGCCCGTCTCGGAGCGGCAGTCTGCCTTACATAAAGCGCATTGTGCTTCGGCCACTTCACTCTCATAACGCACTCCCGCCTCAGAGTGAATATCTGTCATATATAGTAGAAAGCACCCCAGCCACAATCTCTCAATCATGCAGTTTGGGCAGTTCTCCCCCATCTTAGAGCCCCGTCTTGATATGCTACACCTTACTGAGTGTGTGACATTGTTAATTTTACCGTGGTGTGCTTATGTATTGTGCGGTTATGGGCTGTGTACAGCAATTCGCTTGTTTGAGCTTATTGTGTGTTGTGAGTGCACCATTATGTTATTGTTGCTTTAATATCCTTTCATTGCATTGCACTGGTCTAGCACCGTGGTCTTAGCCCTGTGTTGAGTGGTTTTGGAGGCGCCATCTTAACCGAATGCCAACTGACTGGTCGAGTGTCCCCACTAGGTCCGGTAGCCGACCTAGAGAAAACTTGGGGCTCTCCTGCCTGTTCATCCCGTTTCAACTCGCCGTTCCCATTATTGCTCGCCGTTGAGGTACGCTTTTCAGAGGACGGTGCCTGGACTGCCGTTCTTGTGTGGTGTTCCGGTGAGTATGAAATGTATATATTATGCTATGGATAAGCCGTCCGCTCACCTCTTCTCCCCCTCTGTCACTGAGCCGCAGAGGCAAAAGCCGTGCCGCGGCAGCTTGATGCTCACTTAAATTAGTTAGATTTAGGGATTGTGTCGTTTTTACACGGCGGGGATTTTATGCGTTCCCCAAAGCGTCAATTATGACACAATGTCGAGAGACCTACCTCGAAAGGGAACGTCTTGGGTTACTCAACATAACCATGGTTCCATGGAACTCCTGAAATGAGTCGCATGCACAATACTCCAAAAGTCTGTGCGTGCAAATGATGACACAGTCATTAATGTCGTAAATCTAGTATTTTTTTGTATTTATTTTTTTTTATTTGATTTACATTTAAATGCTAGACTATACTTTGTTATATTACACTGGCATTAAATTACAAATAAATAAATAAATAACACATTTGTAAGGGTGATTTTAATACAAAGACTGAGTGGCTCATTCACATCTGCATTTTTTTCTAAATGTAGGGAACTGTAAATTGGAAATGTATTTTCTTGCCTCTGAAATATATTTTGGTATATGAAGGTTGAAATTTAATTTCAGAAATATATTTCAATGAACTTCACTGCTTACAACATATATTTACCACATATTTAAAATATATTTTGGCCACATTTTTTTCAAAAGGCCAAATTATCTGACATTTTAAGAGTCTTAAGCTACTGACCTTGACACACAGTAATGAGAGTCTGCAGGGGTCATGTCTATTATATCAATTTTATGTTTTTTTATTTTTTATTTATTTTTTTTTATGTTTTGTTGACGGGTTTCTATACTGTATTTTGTTTGGACTTTATTATTTATTTAATTGCACTACATGACTTTAACTTCGTGCACAAAAATAATTTAAATATTAAGCAGTCAAGCTGTTTTGTAGGAAAACTACTTAATGTTTTATTTTTAAGAATTTCATTAATGACACTTTTACTTCATTATGATATCAGGGCAGGTCTGTCACTTATTTTAAGACTGTATGCATCCCCAAAAAATATTAAAATGAATTTTAATCTAGAAATTAAACTTGGTCATCATAAAAGAAGTCATTATATTTTGTGAATTTTCATGTATTTTTATATGTACAGGACAAACATGCTGTCTCAGGATCATGCTTTAGGGGGTTCATGTCTATTGTGGTTATGGTCCTGGAATAAACATCTATTTTTAGGCTTCTCTCATGTGTGCCTGGTAGTTCTTCACCTAGTTAGCATTAAAATGTTGCTTACCATGAAGACCAAGGGCCTACATTTACTGTCAGCATAGGTAATGCTCAAAGAACAGGCAATATATATCAAAATATTTGGAAGCAGCACTGGCAGATTTAATTTAATAAAACCTGTGAAAAAAATCTGCTGGTGGGTTTAATAACAAGCTGAACTGATCTGCATGAGCCAAAACTGAGCATGTTTGTGTGACAAAAACGGTGACTGGTTCATTTTCATGAACATGACAGTCAAGAAAATGAATGGGAAATGAAAACTAACTGATAAGTCCCTCAGGTGGTGAGTCCATAATCTGAGTGCTGAAAGGAAGTCATCCTTTTTCATCTGATGTCATCTGAAGCTTGTGTGCTTTTGCAGCCTTGTGTACCACCAAGGCCAATTAACACTAGCAACATTATAGAAGCTGCTGCCAGGTCTTGGCTTTTTAAACCAATTGGGAGTTCATTAAGACAATCGTTGCAGTGCCACCAGAGGCATGACTTGCATGTGGCATACAAATGGTGTCTCCCACCAGATTGTGATGAATTGTTTGCCGTCAAGTCATGCTTTGGTCTGATTCTGGATGAGCTACAGGGTCAGTCTGAATCATTGTTGCAAAAGAGTAATTTAATCCTCAGAAAACAGCAACAACAAAGGTTGTCTGATTAATACAAAGAAAGGGAGGGAGACACACACTGAAGAATCAAGAGATCCATTAGTAAGCAACACGATGCAACCCAAAAATTGGTCACGCACAGCAAATAAATACAATGCTCAATACAAATAGTCATATAATTATGAATATAATTAGAAGATAAGTTGATGTAAGTTGTTTATGCTCAACTTTTAAAAGGAAGGAAATGCGTCTTACATCTTTGTTGTTGACAATGGCTTTGTATCCACTGCAAGTTTTTAAAATTCTATCATTATAGTCTCTGTGTTAACTACAAAAAAACTGAAATTTGTGAAAACAGTGATGTCATGCGCATACGTATTATATGTTCAGCCTATAGTCATGCACAAGTACTTGACAACCAAAACAACAATGCCGGACAACAGGACTGTGTTTGTGCTGCTCAGGATACTTGTTTACTTGTTTATTAATGCTTCTCCAGCAAAGTGTAGATTTACTGCACCGCTATTACGAATAGCAGAGACACATTATTTACATACACCAATTTCAATTAGCCAACTAATTCTAATTCTGACCTCGCCAACTACTGGCCTGACATGCATAATACAGTATTTTTAGTTATTTTTCTCAGATCTGTGTAAACGGGGATCATCTTGACAATGTTGTTGTCTGCACGCAAAACCTTTAAAAAATGTGAAGGAAAAACGTTTCCCTATTTAAGTACTTTATTGTCGTGTAAATGTACCCTCAATTTGTGGCAGTTGGTTTGCCATTTCATTTCCTGTGTAAAATATGGATCCTAAAGCAAAGACAGTTTAGAACTCTCTTTATTAACTAGTGATTATGATGAAGACAATAACATGTTGTGTCCTCATCTGCAGCATCAACATGAAAATAAAAGGAGTTCAAATGTTTTTAATGAGCAAGTAATCTACACTCCTACAATTACAGACTTCAAGCTATATGCTTTAAGAGATTGTAAACTGAGTAGAAAACAGCTCTACAGCATTGTTGATTATAGTTCAGGTCTTCAAATTGTATTCATGGCTTCGTGTTTTGCTAAAATTAAACAGATGTACCTTTTGAGATTTACACAATTACAAATTAGTGAATGTATACATTGCATGTGACTATAGTAATTATAGGCTATTGTCCATACAGTAGGTTAAAAAGAATACATGTTCTACATAGTAGATAATTTGTAAAATGTTTGCATCATGCATAATTTCTATTCATATGTTGGATACTGCAAAAAAACAAAAAAACAAAAAACAAAAAACAAAATACTAAATCATGGTCCTCAGTTGTTTTTTTTTTTTTTTTTTTTTTTTTTTTTACCCAAATGTTTGTAGGTGTCATGTCTGACTGGATGACTGCATGGGAGGTAGGCTTCAGTATCGTGCAAAGAGGCAAGCTCAAACTGTTTTTTTTTTTTTTTTGTAATGGACTCTATTCTTGTGGCCTTGACACTGAATGAAGAGTTCATGTGTTAGTATCTCAACTCTCTGTGGTGACAGATATCAAAATGTACCAAATGTCTGTATAATCTGAAGCTTTCTCATATCTCATAGCAGTAGGTCTCAGACAACTTTTGTTGCAATTCTTTAACTCTTCTTACGTAATTTAATGAGTCTTGATGGTAAATAACCTGTATGTCAGCAATTCATTTATCCATCATCTACAAGATGACACTGGTCCAGGTGCCTGAAAGAACCACTGAAAAAAATAACTGTTCTTTTAAGAGCTGTTCACTAAAGTATTCTTTGGGGGAACCAAATATGGTTCTTCTATGGCATTGCTATACTTAAAAAAAGTGACATTTACAGTAAATTGGTTGCCAGCTGTGTTTGCCAGAATTTTACAGTAACAAATATGGTAGCAACAAGTTTTACACATTGACATTTACAGTAAAAACTTACTGTTACAGTATTTTACTATAGCATTTTTACAATCTTTTTTCACTAAAATTACGGTCATTTTAAACTCCCTTTTGGAACCTTTAATTTTAAGAGTGTACAAACAGTTTCTGAAGTACCAGATCAGCACATTAGAATGATTTCTTAAGAATTATGTAATCGTTGGATTACAAAATCATTATTATGGAATAATAATAATTGCTGAAAATTGGGCTTTGACCTAAAAGTCATAAATAGAAAACAATAATTTGAAAAAGTAAAAGTGTGGTTACATTTAACATTGTTCTGTGAATTGTCAAATCAGTTGCCCATATAAAGCTTTTGTTGTCTATATAACTACCATTTTGAGATGGTAGCTTGTGTTGAGAGGGTATCAAGCCATTTAAGGGCCATTGGATCACTCGCTTTTGAGTAGCATAAAGCTCTGGTAATTCACTTGGGCTTAATGTCACAACATTCCCACTCATTCCATTCATCAGCACAAGTGCTATCAAAGGGTCAATAAGGCTCTGAAAGAAAGAGGTCACTTGTGCAAATGTTGAGTCTGATACAATATCTGACATTTGGAATTGTTTAGAATCTCTTGTCTTTCTTGGATGGCTGATACAGACAGAATTCAGTCATTAATTTAAAGGTCAGTCACTGATGATTAATTTATGAAGTTGTGGCATTTTTTGATGAAAGGCTTATCTTTGAAAAGACAGGATTTTTGTCCTGCATTTTTTCCCTACAAAGAACTCACCTTTTTTCTTTTTCTTTTTTTTCCCCCTCACACCTGCCACAGTGCCTGGTGAATCCCTAATTTCATGGTGCTTAACATTTGCATCCTTTTTAAAAAATCGTTTTTGCATTCATTTATAAGCAAATTGCACCCTGGGCATTTGCTTGGATGATGTGTTCACTGAAGATGTTCTGTGACTGATGAAACAAACCGAGTCTGAAAACACCTCATTCGCCTGAATGCCTATGTTTTATGAAAAAGCCAGTCTGAGCCAGTCTAGGCATGTTTAAATGCACTAATTGTCATCCTTTGTAATGAATCCAATCCGATTTCAGATTCTTAAAGTGCTGTTAATATGAACCCTAACCTTTGCAGTCCACTTCACATACAGTATGCATTACATGCATTCTTGATCAAAACTTCAGCGCATGTGCAATGCGTCAGTTGGTGTATTCAGAACCTGAGAAAGCCATTGCAATAATGTCACTGGAGCTATGTGAGAATAATTGCCATTTTTGCCTTGACAACATAAGAAAAGACAAAAAGAAACAAAAAGAAAGCTGACATGTCAGAAGAGCATTCTTCATATGATGTAAAACATATGTTAACATACCCATTACAACCCTGCGCATGTGCGCAAGGTATTTTTGAATCTGATTGAGAAAATAATCAGAATCAAGCAGTTACATGCTTGTTTTTTCCCATTAATTGGATTATTTTAAGTCTGCACCACCCCTTTCAATTTTATCAAAATTTAATTTAGATTTAATCTGATCGGTTTAGATAAGCCATCAATACTATTTTAAATGGGTTGTTTGGGGGCATTTAAACGTCTCAGGTTATGACTGTAACCATGGTCCCCTGAGAAGGGAATGAGACGATGCGTTGGAAGTAGCAACACTATGGGAATACCTCTGCGTGTTTGCGTCTTGAAGCATATGTGAAATCAAAAGTGGTCCTCTGTAATGGAGAAAGCACACTCTTCTTGGGGTTCAGCCTTAACCCCAAATCCTTCATATGGGCGAGGACAACAGGGGCATGTTTACCATGGTGTAGCATCTCCTCTTCTTTTCAAAACAGTTTGAAGACATCTGGGCATCGAGGTTATGAGTTTCTGGAGTTTTGGTGTTGGAATTTGGTCCCATTCTTGCCTGATATTGGTTTCCAGCTGCTGAAGAGTGCATGGTCGTCTTTCATTTAATGATGCGCCAAATGTTCTCTATAGCTGAAAGATCTGGACTGCAGGCAGGCCAATTCAGCACCCGTACTCTTCTACGACGAAGCCATGCTGTTGTAATAGCTGCAGTATGTGGTTTTGCATTGTCCTGCTGAAATACACAAGGCCTTCCCTGAAATAGACGTCATCTGGAGGGGAGCATATGTTGCTCTAAAACCTTTATATACCTTTCAGCATTCATAGTGCCTTCCAAAACATGCAAGCTGCCCATACCGTATGCACTTATGCACCCCCATACCATCAGAGATGCTGGCTTTTGAACTGAACGCTGATAACACCCTGGAAGGTCTCCCTCCTCTTTAGCCTGGAGGACACGGCATCCGTGATTTCCAACAAGAATGTCAAATTTGGACTTGTCTGACCATAGAACACTTTTAAATGAGCCTTGGCCCACAGGACACGACGGCGCTTCTGGACCATGATCACATATGGCTTCCTTTTTGCATGATAGAGCTTTAGTTGGCATCTGCAGATGGCATGCCGGATTGTGTTTACTGACAGTCGTTTCTGGAAGTATTCCAGGGCCCATTTAGTAATGTCATGGACACAATCATGCCAATGAGTGATGCAGTGTCGTCTGAGGGCCTGAAGACCACGGGCATCCAATAAAGGTTTTCGGCCTTGTCCCTTACGCACAGAGATTTCTCCAGTTTCTCTGAATCTTTTGATGATGTTATGCACTGTAGATGACGAGATTTGCAAAGCCTTTGCAATTTGACGTTGAGGAACATTGTTTTTTTTTTTTTTGTTTTTTTTAAGTATTCCTCAATTTTTTTATGCACTCTTTCACAGATTGGAGAGCCTTTGCCCATCTTTACTTCTGAGAGACTCTGCCTCTCTGAGACATCCCTTTTATAGCTAATCATGTTACAGACCTGATATCAGTTAACTTAATTATTTGCTAGATGTTCTCACAGCTGAATCTTTTCAAAATGTCTTGCTTTTTCAGCCTTTTTATTGCCCCCGTGCCAACTTTTTTGAGACCTGTAGCAGGCATCAAATTTGAAATGAGCTCATTTAGTGGATAAAAGTGTAAAATTTCTCCGTTTAAACATTTGTTATGTTATCTATGTTCTGTTGTGAATAAAATAATGGCTCATGTGATTTGAAAGTCTTTTAGTTTTCATTTATTAAAATTTAAAAAACGTCCCAACATTTCCGGAATTCGGGTTGTAATCATCAATATAATTGAGTACGTGGATGCACTGGAGTTGCAACGGAGCCAGAGCTCTAAAAATCCATATTTACACTAAAAAAAACATGAATTCAAAGATGTTTTATGGGTTTCAAAAAATCCTGGGGAAGTATGCCCAGACTCCCTAAAACAGGCTTAGCCCCCCAATCCATGAAATTCTACCATAGTGAAAAAATAGTATTTTTAAGCACAATTTATTTGTATGTACTTTAGTATAACTAAATGTAATTGTGACACACTATAAATTGGTATACTTAAAGTCTGTTAAATTGGAACAACTAATTTTGTGCTAACTGCATTTTAGTTGTCCAAAAGCAGTGCTGCAGTTCAACTAAAGTTGTATTAAATATACTTGTTTGTGCTAAAGTGGAACTATTCCAAGTATACTTAAGTACATTGTAAATAGCTACTCTTGTATATCAGTTTTGAAATGCAGAATTCACTCAGCATAAACTTCAAATGTATTTTGGTGACATTACAATTGCAATTCAATTACACTGTAAGAGTATGAACATAGATTAATTTTATACTGATAACAAACTGAGGTCATACTATCCTTTACTTTTAGTGATTTTAAAACACGTTGCAATGACATTCCAAGTAAACTTGAAGTGTGCTAATGGCATCATTATTGTGTGTTTATAATACAATAAAGTAATCTTTATAAATAATGGCATAGCTTAGGAATTTGCCTTTTACTGACATTTTACAGACACCACCTAGTATACCAGTAGCTCACTTATCTGGAAAACATCAGTGAGACACTGGGAACATATATATGTACATTGAATGTAGGAAACACTACGGACTGGATTTGAACCCGGGTCACTGCCACACAAGCACATTTGTTTACCAGTTGTGCCACCATGCAGATATACACACACGCAAAACCTGGGTTACTTTGTGTTCTTTCTATACTGTTACGAGTTTTTAATGTGGCCAATATCAGATTTCCAGTGTGAACAGATCATGTTTCTGAACTGACCTGTATGTGCAAAAGAACGATACAAATGGTGTTGCCAGGTTTTTACCACAAAATCCACTGAACTGCTTCTCAAAACTACTCCAAAACTAGCCTAATCACGTTCCGTGGGGTATCCCGGTAAAAATCGGGTTCCGGGGGTTAAATATCACATTAGTGCGGTCGCTTCAACCCAGTCGCAAAGCAACCCGCGGCAACAGTGAAAAAGTAACCCAATTCTGTGGGAAAATTGTGGATGTGGCAACATACACAGTGCGCTGTCATATGGAAGTAAACACGGAGGGCATTAAAGTAAGCGATTACGCGTTTATTTATAGTGTGATCTGCTGCAGAAGCAAGTGAAATTATGCGCAGGCAATATGAAAAATAAAGACAATGATGTGACAAAAGAGAGCAGAGTTTTGAAATTTTTATGATACGAGCCCTCATGTTTTGCTTGTATTATAGAGCTGTCTCTGTAATTCTTATGAGTTCTGACACATCACTGCCATTCTACTGACTACCTTTTGCAACTGTCTTGATAACATTGGGTATGTAAAATCTTTGAATAGACTCTCATGAGCGCAGAATCGTGACGAATGTTGATCTCGAGTGACGTAAAAATGGCATGAATTCCGATATGACTGTTCACACTGCGGGGGGTGGTGCAAGATGTCGACCTGGTTGCAGGTTGATTCGAGCTCTGAGGCGTTTTTGGGGAGTTTGCATCTTCTGGGCGAATTTGTAACTTGTATTTACAAGGTGGGGAATAGGAACTCTCTTTAATAGTAGAATGCATTAATTTTTTCATTAATAAAAACCTCAACAACAGACTTTGACCGATATTGATAAATCACACTGCCAGCCCATGTGCGAATTTTCCAAAATGCCAAAGAACAAAGACAGAAAGTTACTTTTTTCGCTTCTCAAAGGATCATCTGGAGACATTGATTCATCCCCAAATACTCCAACAGGCAGTCCTCTTTCAAAAAAACCCTGTCAGCAAGAAGACCCCAAAGACTCTAATGCCGATATACTTTGTGCTGTCAATGCCCTCACTGATTGCTTTTCAGCGATGGAACAACAAATTGCCCAGAATTCAGTCGCTATAGATAATCTTTCAAAGATGGCTGACTTTGTGGCCGAGGAGATGAAATCGCTATCTGCAAGGGTCAAGACTAACGAGAACATGTCGCAAATTGAGCAGGTGGTCAGGATGGTTCAAGGCAAGTGTGATCAAGCCGAGATCTACAGTAGGAGATGGAATTTGAGGCTAAACAACCTCAGAGAAACAGAAGGAGAAAATATCAGAAGCAAAGTGCTAGAAATCCTAAAAATTCTGACTCCGGATGAGATAGGTGGCATCCGATTTTACGTTGACACAATCCACAGGATTGGACGTCCTGGGACAGGAAGTAACCCTCCTAGGCTGGTCATCATCCAGTTCGCGCTCTGGACCTACAGAGAGAAAGTCTGGAAAGCTGCACATCCTGCACTCAAGGAAAGAGGTGTTTGCCTGGCAGAGGACCTACCTGATATTTGCAGAAAGACAACAGAGGAAGTTACTATGGCCAGGGGTAAAAGCGGCGAGAGAAGATGGGAAGAGAGCTTACTTTCGTGGAGCAGATGCTTTTATTGATGGAGAAAAACTGTCTGTTGACAAAATGTCAAGATGAATATTAACTGATAGGAGTTATTGACTATGCTGGCTAGACCGTCAAACTAAAATAGTGTGCTCAGTCTTCGGGCCATAAAGCATTCATTCAGGTGATGTGACTCTTCGAAGTTTGGAGTGGATCAATAACGACTGGTTTGTCAATTTTGTTGTTTTCCGGGTTCATTGTTCTGACATCCAAATAAGATTATTTTGTCTGATTTTGTTTTTAGTTGTTTAAAGATGGTTTCTCTTAATGTTAGGGGTTTACAAGACAGCACTAAAAGGAAGTCCATGTTTATTTTTGTTAGGCGTACAAATGCAAATATAATTTTTTTTACAAGAGACTCATTTGTGCGAAACTGATGTTAAATGGTGGCGTTCCCAGTGGGGAGATCAAATCTTCTGTTGTCATGCTTCTCATCATTTGGCAGGTGTCACTATTCTTCTAAATAAGTTTAAAGGTGATGTATTGGAATTGGTTACCTCAAAAGAAAGTAGATGGTTACTTATAGTTGTTAAACTGGATAATTCTGTATTTGTCTTAGGAAATTTTTATGGTCACAATTCTTCAATCTAAGCTAAAAATATGTGAGGTCACACACTCTGTATCAGTATTGATGGGGAAATATCAAGGTGCCTTTTTGATAATAGGCGGTGATTTTAATGATGCCCCAGATGATTTCTTAGATCGTTTCCCTACGATTTCTTCTTAGAAATTTAAATGTACTACCTTTCTATGTACCCATCTTTCTATAGTGGATATTTGGAGATTCTTGAATTTATTGAAAAGTGTTATTCTTGGAGTTACTCCTCTAGATCTTTGCAATCAAGGATTGATTTATGGTTAATCGACCCAGGATGTGTTCAATGTGTTACTGAAGTTGCTTATTGCCATGCACCTCTTTCGGATCATAAAATAATTGTTTTGGCACTTTCTGGTTGTGATATTAAAAATAATAGTATGCGAGGTTATTTGAAATTAAATAACAAGTTGCTTAGTAATGAGGGGTGTATTACTCGGGCTCGAGAAGTAGCACAACAGATTTTTGGGAGTAAGCAAATGACATGTTAAGAAATGGGAGTTAAGTTTAAAGTTAGGCAGTCTGTGGTATATTTTAGAAAACAAGTAAATAATAATAATAATTTGAATAAGGAAAAGGCACTTGTGACAGAATTAGACTTTCTTTTGAAAAAAGATAATCTTACAGAAGATGAAAAAGTCATATTGGAGACATTAAAAACTGAAATTGATCATATATATATTAATATATATAGATATAATATATAGATATATATTTCCCCAAAACCAAAAGATTTTAATGCCCTATACAGTACATAAACTGATGCAGTACATAAACTGAGCATCAGTTTATGTACTGTATAGGGCATTAAAATCTTTTGGTTTTGGGGAAAGACATCTTTAATAACTAAACATATTTAATAACTGGCTTCAAAGAGACTTGACTATTGTAGGTAGAGTCCTTCTAACCAAAGCAGAAGGGGTATCTAGGTTTGTTTATCCCTTTTTGTTCAAGATTCAATCAGTCAGAAAATTAATGCTTTATTTACTAAATTTGTTTGGAGGAATAAACATCATAATTTAAGAAAGGAAGTTCTTCAGGGTCCAAGAAATGAGGGTGGTTTTGAGCTTTTGGACTTTTTCGGTTTAAATTATACTTTCAAAGTAAAATGGCTCAGAAGCTGTCTACTTAAATCAGACTCAATATGGTTTTTTATACCATATAATATTTTTTAAAAAGGTTGGAGGTTTACGCTTTTTGTTGTGTGATTACTCTACTAGCAAACTGACTGTGGCATTATCCAATTTCTATCAACAAGCTCTTAAGGCCTGGAAGTTATATTATGTACATACCTTTTCCCCACATAAAGCAATCTTATGGAATAATGCTTATATTACAGTTAACCAGAAATCTTTTTATTTACAGAGTTGGATGGATAAAGGAATTTATTTTTTTATCTGACCTTTTTGATCAGTCAGCTCAGTTGTTTTCTTATGAAAATTTTATGAATAAATGGGCATTTCCTATTAAATATAGAGAATATTATTCTGTCATAAACGCCATTCCCACAGGTTTATTGATGTTAATGAGAAGCCATATGTCGTCCCTTAACATTTGTAGAATTTAACCTGTTTTTCATTTAAATGGGGAGGACATTAACAGCAAAAATTGCAATTTTTTTATTAAAAATCTGTTTTATGAAAATAGATCTATTAGGCCTAGAGGAAAATTTTTCTGGAACATTTGTTTCCCATTATTTGGAAAAAAAGCTTGGCTGCTTCCCTTTCGGTTTTATATATCTATCAGACTTCAGAAAATACATCTGAAAGTACTTCATAATATTTATGTTCGTAACTATACTTTATCAAAATTTATGGATATTGATGAAAGATGTTCATTTTGTTCAGATCAGCCAGAAAGAATTCTACATCTTTTCTTTGAATGTTACCATTCCAAAAAAATTTTTGTACATATAGCCCTTAATTTTTTTTTCATGTAATGTATACCCATTCCTTTAATTGTGTTATCTTTTTTTATGCCTTGTTAAAGTTGTAAATGTCGTATATTATGTCCTTAATGTCTAATTAAAAAATAATAATAATAATAATAATAATAAAAATAAATAAATAAAAAATAACTATTCACACTGCAGTCTCATTACAAAACATCTGACCTTTATCGGATTTAGTACCACATATAGAAGTGACAAATCAGAATTGAACAGATCAGATTCCATGTGGTTTGTACTGTTCACACTGTCCTGGGGAAAACAGATATAAGTCACATGTCGGCAAAAAAATCAGATTCGGACCACATTTACCTGCAGTGTGAACGTAGCCTTTGTGTCTTTTTCTATATATGGTAACCCAATTCAGGCTACAAAAATCCATATAAAAAAAAACAAAAAACAAAAAGTGAAGATGGTAAAAACACAATAAACTTGTTACACTTAGAATTAGGTTCTTTGTAGGTAAAGAGAAGCCATTGCAATTGCAGTAAGGCATGCCACAAGCCTCAGTCTTAGATCCTCTCTTCTTTTAGTATGTGTCCACATTGAATGAGCAGCATTTTTTATTGCCATTATCATGGAATAACCTTCTTGGCAATGTTCAGGACTCAGATACATTTTAGTTTGTCCAGAGGTCTAGACTGAGGACTCATCTTTGTAGCCTTAACCATGTACACTCAAGCTTTTAGTTAAAGTGTCCTCCTTGTCGATTATTCCATTTTACTTTAAAATGCTGCAGCTTAGTAGGACAATTCTGGTTCATCATTTATATATGGATATAGTGGGCAAACTGGAGAAGCTATTTTTTTTTCATTCAAATTTTGCGTGTGATTATTGTTTTTTCAGCTGCTCAGTTATAATAAATTCAGTTTTTTAGTAGATTAGCTATAACTCACAATATGAAGTTTTAGTCTGTCCTGTAATTGTAAATAGGCTTCATGGAGAAGATGTGGGATGAATAGATTTACAGTCAAGGTTAGATTTGTCAGAGGAATGAGCTGTGAAAAATATGTGTGAAAAATATGTGTGAAGACAGTGTGAAAAACCTGCAGATTTCAGAAAATATCTCTCTTTGCCCTGACCGATGTATGAATCTGATTATGGGTGAGAATACCTCAAAGTTGGTTTGCCTCTTTAGAGGTGACCTGTGATCTGTGAGAGCTGATAGGGTGTGTGTGTGTGTGTGTGTGTATAAATAAAATGTGTGTTTATGTGTGTCCTTCAACCATTGCTGTGTGTGTGAGGTGTGAAGGTGGAGGTGGTAGTCACACCTGTGCACATATAGAGAGGAATACAAGAAAGGTCAGAGATATAGGCCTATGTGTCTCTTTGGAGTCAGAGTATAAGTACTGAAAAACACACTGTACATAGGGACAGACAGGACACATTTACATAGCTTAAATTAGC
This sequence comes from Mylopharyngodon piceus, assembly GCA_039654765.1. Classification (NCBI taxonomy): domain Eukaryota; kingdom Metazoa; phylum Chordata; class Actinopteri; order Cypriniformes; family Xenocyprididae; genus Mylopharyngodon; species Mylopharyngodon piceus. The sequence continues at coordinate 1,693,941 of CM077448.1, read as the reverse complement.
ATGGTAAACAGTATTGTGCTAGTGGAATGAAGGCAGAAAATGTTCAAAGAATAGTTCACCCTCATGTCATTTCAAGCCTGTTACAGGCATACATTATTTCAGCCAAAATCTGTTTCATTTACCAAATGAAATGATATGGTCATTGACATTAAATTTCAGCCTGCATCACTGAAAATTATTTAACAACTTTAGAGTCAGTTAATAATGGTGGAGGTTGCAACATAGGCTCATTGGAAAAACATGTCTCTGCCTTTTATTTATTTTCAAACAAATTATGATAACAGACTTATAAAGATAACAAACTGATGAAGACTTACTTTGGCACAGTTCCTTGCACAATACTATGTTATGACCTCAAAACACCAAATTCATGACTTGTAAACTAACACATTTCCACCTTTGCATCACATAACCAGGCCCATATATATGGCTTTTCTGACATTGCATTTGCAATGCAGAGTACCTTAATACAAATCCCATGAAACACAAGTCATGATAAAAAAGCTGGCATGGTTGCTTCGGCATATGCGTTTTTAACAGTTAACTCCATTAACTCCAAGGGGATAGTTCACCCAAAAATGAAAATTTGCTGTTAATTTATTCACCCTCAGGCCATCCAAGATGTAGGTGACTTTTTTTTCTTCAGTAGAAGAGTAAAAAAGATTTTTAGCTGAAACTATGGTCCTTGGTGATTAATATAATGAAAGTCAATGGGTGCAGTAACTTTGAGATTAAAAAAAAAAAAAAAAAATTCTATATATATATATATATATATATATATATATATATATACAGAGCTGGGTAGTAACAGATTACGTGTAATCTGGATTACGTAATCAGATTCCAAAAATCAAGTACTTGTAATTAGAGTAAACTAATTTTTAAAATACTAATCAGACTACAGTTACTTTTTTATGGATTACATGATTACATATTATTTACACAATGGCAGTAAGTTGTTCACAATTCATTGATTCTCCTAATTTTTCATTTTTTTAACGTTTATATTTTTTTTTTCATAATAAACCTGTCACTTATATACAGTACGTTCGTGATTCTTCAAGTTTTTCCATCAGTAAGGGGGAAATATAGATGATATATATATATATATATATAAATAATAATAATAGTATATATGAAATATAGAATATAGAAATATAGAATGTTTTTTCAATAGTTTTTTTTTGTAATGTTGCTGTTTTCTAAATTTACTTAATTTTAAGTAAATATGTTGTTTTTGTGATTGTGATATGTGATTTTGTTTGATTCAGTGTTACTATCAGCAAGCACTAACAGGTACATTAGTGTTAGTATTTTGAAGTATTAATATATTTTTTTGGAATATTTTTTTCTTTGTATCTGTCAAAATAGTACAAGAATATCCTAAACAAAAGTAATCTAAATGCACAAAAGTAATCTAAAAGATTACAAAAGTAATCTAAATGTAATCCAAAAGTAGTCAGTTTACGTTTCCAAAAATGTGTAATCTAAGATTATATTACTGATTACAATTCATAAGTAATCTACCCAGCTCTGTATATACAATGCTCAGCGTAAATGAGTACACCCCCTTTGAAAAGTAACATTTTAAACAATATCTCAATGAACACAAAAACAATTTCCAAAATGTTGACAAGACTAAGTTTAATATAACATCTGTTTAACTTATAACATAAAAGTAAGGTTAATAATATAACTTAGATTACACATTTTTCAGTTTTACTCAAATTAGGGTGGTGCAAAAATGAATACACCCCACAATAAAAACTACTACATCTAGTAATTTGTATGGCCTCCATGATTTTTAATGACAGCACCAAGTCTTCTAGGCATGGAATGAACAAGTTGGCGACATTTTGCAACATCTATCTTTTTCCATTCTTCAAGAATGACCTCTTTTAGAGACTGGATGCTGGATGGAGAGTGATGCTCAACTTGTCTCTTCAGAATTCCCCATAGGTGTTCGATTGGGTTCAGATCAGGAGCCACTGAATCACTTTCACCCTGTTCTTCTTCAGAAATCCATCAGTGGCCTTAGATGTGTGTTTAGGATCATTGTCATGTTGGAAAAGTGCTTGACAACCAAGGGCACGGAGTGATGGTAGCATCTTCTCTTTCAGTATAGAGCAATACATCTGTGAATTCATGATGCCATCGATGAAATGCAGCTCCCCAACACCAACAGCACTCATGCAGCCCCACATAAGGACACTGCCACCACGTTTCACTGTAGGCACCATGCATTTTTCTTTGTATTCCTCACCTTTGCGACACCATACAGTTTTGAAGCCATCAGTTTCAAAAACATTTATCTTGGTCTCATCACTCCAGAGTATAGAGTCCCAGTAGTCTTCATCTTTGTCAGCATGGGCCCTGGCAAACTCTAGGCGGGATTTTTTTGTGCCTGGGCTTTAGGAAAGGCTTCTTTCGTGGATGGCACCCATGCATGCCATTCCTCTGCAGTGTACGCCGTATTGTGTCACGGGAAATAGTCACCCCAGTTTGGCTTTCTACTTCTTTAGATAACTGCAGTGAACTTGCATGCCGATTATCTTCAACCCTTCTCATCAGAAGATGCTCCTGTCGAGGTGTTAACTTCCGTGGACGACCTGGACGTCTCTGTGAGATGGTTGCAGTTCCATCTTTTTTAAAATTTTTGTAACACTTTTGCTACAGTATTCTGACTGATAAGTAAAGCTTTGCTGATCTTCTTGTAGCCTTCACCTTTCTGGTGTAAAGAAATTATTTTTTTGTCTTGTGACATTTCTCTTCCATGTGGTGCCATTGCTGACAACATGAAATGGGAAGGGGTTTTAACACCCTTTTATAGTCAACTGTCTGCTGGACACCTGTGTAATGAATAATTAGACTCACCTGTGGTTGAATTCTTGTTAAATTAGACATTTGTAGTGTAAAATTTAGCTTTGCTCCAGAGACTTTCAGTGGGGTGTACTCATTTTTGCATCACCCTAATTTGAGTAAAACTGAAAATTTTGTTCTCTAAGTTATATTATTAACCTTACTTTCATGTTATAAGTTAAACAGATGTTATATAAAACTTAGTCTTGTCAACAAATTGTTTTTGTGTTCATTGAGATATTGTTTAAAATGTTACTTTTCAAAGGGGGTGTAGTTATTTACGCTGAGCACTGTATGTGTATATATATATATATATATATATATATATATATATATATATATATATATATATATAATGTACACCTTTTCATTTGTAATGCGGAAGTGAACATACGCCCTCCTTCTCTGTAGTAAACAAACAGTGTCAGCTCACATGTGAGGTCGCTCCCACGTATACGATATTATGCGACAGAAAGCTCGCGCTCAGGACTGTTTGCCAAGGCTGTGGATTAGAGGTAAAAATGTTTTAAATAATGTTCAGTTTCTTGCATACACCTATCATTTCACTTCTTAAGACCTCAATGTATCATCAGGAGCCGTGGGTATTAATTTTTTTGTCTGCGTATGTTTTTTGAAACTCAAAGTGATGCCACCCATTGACTTTCATTATATAAATCACATAGGACCACATTTCAGCCAAAAATCTTCTTTACTGTTCTACTGAAGAAAAAAGTCACCTACAACTTGAAAGGCCTGAGGATAAGTAAATTAACAGCAGCTTTTAATTTTTGGGTGAACTATCCCTTTAACTCATGGATTTACATTCCACATTTAAGTTAATGTCTCAGATAAAATTGAACATGCTTTCATCACCAGCTCACTGGATATTTCAATTTGAAAGCATTGCAAAACATGCTAGAAGCAACGTAATATCATTTTGCAGAAATGTATACGCAGGCACATTTTTCCAAAGAGGTTGGGAATTTTCCTTTCATTACACATGTCTGTGTACATTTTGATAATTTCATTTCCTTTTCCTTTTTTTTTTTTTTTTTTTTTTTTTTGATTTTGGATTGATATTTTTTGGTTTGTGGTTTACAAATTGGTTTACTGCTTCAATATTTCCCACATGTGAGTGTCACTGAAACGCCCCTTTCATTTGATTGGTCAGATCGCCTCATCTTCTGTATGGCATTAATTCACTTCTTGTCCCCACAGTGTAGGGACTTTGTCCCCTATCCTTAATAAATGAAATGGTCAAAACATACACATACTCACACATCACAAAAACTTTCATCTTGGCCTCAGAAACCAACATAGTTTCTGTGTTAGGCTACTATTCATCTGCGTGTCATAACTCCTCCAGGATTAGTGCATATTTCTTGAAAATGATTTTTACAACAGGATCTTCATCAGTTACCTCGCTCTCTCCTCCCACCCTCATAGTCCTCCTACTCTCTGTCAGGGTTGAGGCATTTCAGCTTTATCTTTTGATATTTTCTCATTTCATAATGTTCTCTGCCTTTCTGGATTCTCTGGCACTTTTATACCTGCTGTATCCATGCAAAAGGAAAAGAAAAAGAAAGTTTCCCTTGATGTTTTTCAAAATGGATGCATTCCACCAAGGATGTGTTCATCCTCCTTTTACTGTCTCGTTACATCATCTGCTTTGATGTACCAGCATGCAAAATTTGTACACGTATAACACACAACTGTCTTCACTCCTATTGATAGTTAGTGTGTCATGTCACTACTTATTTACATAAAGTGAAACTTTTCTTAATTTTGTTACATCACAATACCAATGGTTGCTGTCTTTTGTGTTGCTGAATATCACTTTTATTAAAAATGAATGAATTTTGTTAATTTTGTTGCTGCAAAATGCTGTTGATACTAATAAGACAATCACACACAGAATCTCAAAATCTGAGCTTGCCTGAATATTGCTTTAATTGCTTTAATGCACAAATGTGTTAAACTTAAGCTTCATAATTACTTCTAATGTCTTTGAAATTTGGTTAAAATGTACTGCCGAATGTACTAACAAGTGTTTATGGTAAACTAAAATATGCTTTAATGTAATTTCTTTAACCTTTCAAAACCTGAAGGCATTTTTGTAGAGTTGTTTAGAGTTGTTTTTTTTTTTTCTTTTTCTGACATACACAAAAGTAAAGACTCATAAGACTCATTGCTATAGTTTTGCAAGGGAGAGTGAAAAGGTATGTATCATTTGATATAACACTTTTTAAATTTTTAGAAAATCTAAAATACATTACATTTGGACATTCTCATGCTGAGAAACTGCTAATAAAAGACAAACAATAATATAATTTTATTATAATTTTACATATATTTCGTAATTGACGCAAGAATTTAGGAAGGAAATAAGATAGGAGGAAAATAATTTTTTGGTGAAGCTCTCCTACATGAGAGCTGAATCTGGATCAAATTTTGTGGTGATAACAAAGTGATCAAAAGTTACAAAAGAACTGAGGTAACCTTTAGCCCTTGACGCCCTGTAATGGCCATTTTTAAAATTGTTCCTTCACGAGGAATCTGCTGTAAATAGGCCTAATGATGTGCCATTTTCCACAAACATGTTTCATGAAGTTACGTGAAGTTAAATGTGACATAAATGCTGCATCCATATTATTATTTACATGGGTCTTGCGGGGCTTCACGTACAAAACCCCCCTCAAGTTTAATCAAAGCATAAAACAATTGCTTGTTGTAATCTACTCCATGAGACCATTCAAAAGACATATGACACATGACTATCTGAGCTGTATGATGTTTTTGACACATTGCAATTGAGGCTAAAAAGCAGATTTGTATACGCGACCACTGCACTGTCAAAGAAAATAAGCTAAATGAAGGAGCTGAATTTAACCCGACCGCCGGAGAATGCAGAATGCCCCGGGTTACTTCACTGTAACCCTGTTCCCTGAAAAGGCGGGAACGAGAAGCTGCGCTTAATTCAGCGCAATGGGAACGTCTTTAGTCGTAACCAGCTGTGAATATATGTGTAAAACAACGTCAATGAAATTGACCTATATTTATAGCCTGCGTGACGTCATCGGAATGCGCCGATGCGAGGCTATAATTAGATGAACCGCAGGTGCGTCTGCAGATATTTTGTCTGAAGAGCAGTCCTGGGACATCCCAGTGCGACAATGAAGTGTAGCTTCTCATTCCCGCCTTTTCAGGGAACAGGGTTACAGGGAAGTAACCCGGGGCGTTCCCTTTCAAAGGCTACACTCGAGCTGCGCTTAATTCAGCGCTATGGGAACGAGAATACCCACGCCGCCGCACTGTGTGTCCGGACCCCCAGGCTGTGAAGTGTGTCACAAGCGCAGAGAGTCTCAGACACTAGCTTGTGATGTTGACTCAAGGAGAAGAGCCTGGAGTAACATGAACATTCAAACTATAAAACTTTATGAATGTGTGCGGAGAGGACCAACCTGCCGCATCACAAACATTTTGTAAGGGGGCACCCCCCGCCAAAGCTCTAGAAGAGGCAACCCCCCTTGTGGAATGAGCCCTGATGCCTGTTGGCGAAGTGTGACCACGTGCCTCATAGGCAAGGGCAATAGCATCTCTCACCCAATGCGACACAGTCTGTTTTGTGGCGGCAGCTCTGTTACGACCTCCATGACAAACAAACAGTTGCTCTAACTTACGCCACTGGCTAGTGCGGTGGACATAGGTCTGAAGAGCACGGACTGGACACAGTCTGTGAAGTCTCTCCTGCTCCGGCATAGTGAACGGCGGAGGGCAGAAGGCTTCGAGAGTGACCGGATGCAAGTTCGAGAAAGGAAGCATAGGCAGATAGTCAAGATGAGGATGCAAAATAGCTTTCACCATTCCTGGGGCAAAGTCTAAGCAGGATGGCACAATGGACGGAGCCTGCAAGTCCCCAATTCTCTTTAGAGAAGTTATAGCCATTAGGAAAACCATTTTCAGAGTTAACAGCTTGTCAGAAACTGACTCTAACGGTTCAAAGGGGGTCTCAACCAGGCCCTCTAGGACTATTGCAAGGTCCCATGAAGGGATCCTGGTTCAAGAAGGAGGCTTAAGCCGCCTAGCTCCACGAACAAAGCGAGAGAGCAGGACATGCTTGCCCAAAGGCACCCCGTCAATCAGAGCGTGGCAAGCCGAAAGAGCGGCCACATAAACCCTGAGAGTGGTGGGGCATGTGCCTGTTGATCTAGTGGAGGGAGCCCTAGCATTTAAAATGGTCTCATTAACATCAGGTGAAAGCCCTGTGTCCCTCAGTTGGTTCCCTTCAGGGGCCAAACATGAAGGTTTCCGGCAGGGGATGAAATATTGTCCCCTGCACCTGAGACAGAAGGTCCCTCCTCTTCGGTATCGCCAATGGCGAGCCGTCGAGGAGAGATATTATCTCCGAGAATCATATTCCGTTCAGCCAACGCGGCACTATCAGTAAGAGGCAAGTCCCTTGTTGGCGAACTTTGGCTAGAACTCCTGGGGGCATAGAAACCGGAGGAAACGCATACAGGTGCATTCTGGGCCACATATGCGCATCACATCCAGACCCAGGGGAAGCTGGGTGACTCAGAAAGAAGTAGAGTGGACATTGCGCTGCCTGTTGGGGGGCGAAGAGGTCCATCTGTTTCATAAAATCTTTACCAGACTTGTTTCACTACCTCGGGTGGAGTTTCTACTCCCCCATCGGTATGCTCTGTCTGGACAGTAGATCTGCTCCCACATTGAGATATCTGGGGATATAAATCGCCCTGAGGGACAGGAACTTGTCCTGAGCCCAGAGCAGAATGCGCTGCACTAGCCTGTCTAGACGTCGCAAACGCAGTCCAACCCGGCGATTTGTATTAGAGGCTACTGCAGTAATGTCCTGGTGGAGGAAGTACTTCAGGGCCAGAAATACAGCCATCAATTCGAGGCAATTGATGTGCCAATCGAGATGATGACCTCACCATATCCCTTTGGACTGGACGGCCACCTAAGACCGCTCCCCAGCCCGTACGGGAAGCGTCTGTTGTTAGCATCTTGCAACATCAACGCATATAGAGTGGGACCCAAGGTAAAGAACCGGGCTCTGAGCCACATAGAAAGGGAATGAAGCCGCAGCGCGTAACCCTTACCATAAACATGGATTTTTTAAAGTGCACGAAGCATTAGCGCGACTTACCATAAACATGGATTTTAGAAAGGGCATGAAGCACTCAGCGCGTGCCCTTGCCCTTATTTGCTGTGGGGAATTGCTTGGACAAAATCTCTCGGCTCTGAGCCACAACTGAAATGGTCTCATATGCAAAAGGCCCATAGGAATCACCAAGGACGCTGACGCCATGAGACCTGACATTTCTTGATACTGCAGAACAGTGCAATCTTGGCCTAGCCTGACATTGTTCAGGGTGGTTAGAATGGTCTCAACTTGAGCGGGAGACAATTGTGCCCACATCATGGTCGAATCCCATATGACCCCTAAATATGTCGTTCTCTGGGTAGGACAGAGAACGACATATTTTTTCTTCTCGTTAGTCTCAACCCTAGAGAAACTAGATGAGCTAGTACGACATCTGTGTTGTAACGCCATCTCTTGTGACTGTGCTAGTATTAGCCAGTCATCTATGTAATTCAAAATGCGAATGCCCTGGAGTCACAATGGAGCCAGTGCTGCATCCATGCATTTTGTGTATGTGCGGGGTGATAGGGCTAGGCCGAATGGAAGAACCCGATATTAGTAAGCTTCGCTCCCGAAAGCGAACCTCAGGAACCAACTGTGTTGTGGCAATATTTCTATGTGAAAATATGCGTCCTTGAGATTGATCGTGACGAACCAATCGTGATGTTGGATTGCGACACGATCATCTTTACGGTTAACATCTTGAACTTGAGAGCTTTGACTGAATGGTTTAAGCCTCGAAGATCTAAGATTGGACGCAGCTCCTCGTACTTTTTGGGAACTGAGAAGTATCTGCTGTAGTAACCTGACTCTCTCTCTAGAGGGGAAACATGCTCTATGGCCCCTTTCTCCAGAAGAGATTGCAGCTCTTGTGACAGTAAAGTCGCTTGCCCCGGCTTCACGGTAGTGGAGACCACGCCGTTGAAACGCGGAGGACGATGAATAAATTGGATTCTGTATCCTTTTTCTACTGTCTTTAGAACCCACGCAGAAATCCCTGGCAGTAGTTTCCACGCTGCCAAGTTCTCTGAAATGGGCACTAATTTTGATACTTCCCTTTGAGGGGATGTTAGATGTTCCGCTTCCTGATGTGTTACAGGAATCAACAGAACACCTAACATTTCACTGAAAACCGCTGCCCCCTGAAGCACCAGAGGTGGCGGGGAAGGAGGGTTTATGTGAAGATATTGAGAAGGGGCGGGTGTTAGATATTATGAGGCTGCTGAGCGTGACGAGCTGGTCCCCAGTTTTTACAAGGGGAAGCGCAACTCGCCACAGTCTGCTTATGAGCCTTTCTTAGCAGGTCAGCCTGGTCCACCTGCAACACTGCCATAGTGTGCAGAGCAGAATCAGTCTGACACACTGATCGAAACGCCTTCCCACCAGTATGGATGTTATTATGCATAGCTTGGTGGGGAGTGCTGTCTCTTTAAGTGACTATGAGCTCCAGAGAAGAGATAGCTTGCAAGCGTCTCTTCGAACTGGAGCATCATCGTATAATCACAAGCCCCTGCACCCACGATAGTCGAATAAGTTGACATTGAGGGCACAAAGGCACACGAAAAATAAGGTTTTCCCCATGAACGAGTTAACGTCATGGAGGACCTATTTTATTTTGCTTATATATATATCTATATTAAAATTTTATAATATATATATATATTGAAGTGTGTGTGTGAAAAGAGCAGTTAAGATGCTCCATGACGTTAAGAGTTAACGTCATGGAGGGCCTATTTTATTTTGCTTATATATATATCTATATTAAAATTTTATAATATATATATATATTGAAGTGTGTGTGTGAAAAGAGCAGTTCCCTTTTGCTTTATCATCACGGGAGGAACGCTCGGAGACGGACAAACTCACATTCCATTCCATTCCAACGGAAAACACTTCAGCGTCCTCCGCCCGAGCCGAAGAAGCGCCGAGGCACGCTTCGGTCCCGGCAAAAGGACAAAAGGATCCTGAGAGAGAGAGAGAGCAACAGGGATGGACCTGTCCCACGATCACATTGTGGGTGCTACCCCTTTGAAATAAGCAAAGCGAACGCAAAGCACTTAAACTGTGAACATTCACAATGCTCACACTCGCCCTGTTACAACACAAGGGCAGCATGCTCTTCTCCAAACAAACAAAACAATACTGGTGTGTGTCCGATTCGGAGATGGAATGTGAACACGGAGACACACACCATTTGCTTTATTCAGCCATGACTTTCTCTCAAATATATAATATATGTGTGTTCACTTTTCACTTGTCAGACAGAGTTGAAAAAGGAACAAAGGGAGAGAAAGTTCTGTGCACTGCCTGTCAAATCTAACTCCTAACAAAGTGATGAAGGAAGGAAAGAGTTTGAGCAGAGCTGTTTCACACACACACTTCATAGTATGGTCTCTGAAGACAAAAGACCTGCAGACGCGCCTGCGGTTTATCTAATTATAGCCTTGCATCGGTGCACTCCGATGACGTCACGCAGGCTATAAATATAGGTAAATTTCATTGACGTTGTTTTACACATATATTCATAGCTGGTCACGACTAAAGACGTTCCCATAGTGCTGAATTAAGGGGCACTGGACCAGATGTTGACCATATTTAGACTTGTTTTTTCTATATGTACCACATTCCTATATCATGAAAGTATATTCTCATTGGACAATTGTTACACCACTGCTACACCACCCCCTGAACATGTATAAAAGCCATGTACTGAAGTAAGTCTGGGAGGAGGTTTTGTGAACGGATTGGCTTCATGTTCATGACTCTTTCCCATAGGCCCATGCATTAAATAAATGGGACAATAAATGTAAGATTAAAATAATCTTGCAGTCTTGTTACACCTGCCAAGCAAAAGGGTGCAATACTTGTCAGGAAGGCATTCCAAGAGGCAGGAAATGGGAGCTTAACTCCACAAACATGGGACAAGCCACTTTCGGAAAATCTCAGGAATGAAGCCATCAAATTCTTTGAGGAGTATGTGCAGCTTGGTCAAGTTAAGTTTCACAGAAGTCTCACACCAGTTGGCTGGATAGGAAAACCATGGGGGATCACATTCTCAGATGGTAGCGACAAGACATATAGAGCTGTATTGTACCTAAGGTGGGACACAGACCAAAGAGTAGATGTAAGATTAGTCGAGTCCTAGGCCAAGTTAGCACCGTTGGACCAGAAGGGAGATGCTATCAAGGCTGAGATCTGTGGTGCAGGTTTCGCTGTACATCTCAAGAAGTACTTTGAGAAGCATGGCCGGATGGAAGTTGAGCGTTGGTTCCACCTGGTAGACTGTCAAACTGTGCTGGGGGCCATTCAACGTGATAGTTACGAGTACCAGACATTCTTCGCAAACAGAGTCAGGGAAATCCGAAAGGCTGGGCCAGTGAGTAACTGGTGGTGGATCCCAGGGGACTTCAATATCGCAGACCTCATCACAAGGTGGGGCACTCCTAACGATCTTAATGAAGATCCTGTATGGCAGAAGGGACCACAATTCCTCAGGCGTCCAGTAGAAGAGTGATCAAAGAAATCTGCTGCAGAGGTTGCTGTTGATGCAAGGGAGTGAGTTAATAAACTGCAAAGGAAGACATTTTCAGCAGTTCTGACAAAAGGTGCAAGAGCAAACGAGAGACCTATAGATGCAAGAACCCAGAGCAGAGAGGATTGTATTGAGTACGTCTCTCCCAACTCTCTTTTGTTAGGAAAGTCACGACCAAAGGGAGACCCAGGTGACTTTGATTTCGTAGGCTATCCCTACAAAAGATTAAAGATTATCCAGGGAGAAGTTAACAAATTTTGGAAGAAATGGAGTCAGTTAGCTGGCCCAAATATGTTCGTGAGAAGCAAGTGGCACACGAAATAGCGGAACATTGCTGTGGGGGACGTAGTCTGGTTGGCTGACCGAAATGCACTAAGAAGTCAGTACAAGCTAGCCTGAGTGATCAAAGTCAATCCTGATCACAAGGGTGTTGTCAGAGATGTGTATGTTAGAATCTTTACACACTACCCAATCCCAAGTATAAAGCCCAACCAAGCAAGAGTCACAGACAAAACAAGGAAAGTCACCAAAAAGTTGACAAAAAAAATTCCTGCAACCATCCTCCATAGAGATGTTAGATGATTAGTTGTATTGATTCCTGCAGAAGAACAGAATGAAAGTGTGACCTACTTGGGTTCAAGAACCAGTAGTTCAAGTGGGAGGTGTGAGGCTTAAAAGCAGATTTGTGTACGCGATTCCTGCACTGTCAAAGAAAATAAGCAAATACGGAAGAAAGTGAAACTCACATGGCAGGTGCATGCATGCAGGACTAGAGTGCAGAGAAGTTGGAGATGCGATTATTTCAGTGAGATAACGCGGATTAGATGCACAAGCACTTTCTGTATGTGGATGACGTGCTGAAAAGCTGAAAATGACTGTGAGTAACACACAAGACAGGAAACGCATCAGCAGTCGGTCATCTCAGGGACACTGATGGTATGATAATATCTCGAAGAGATATTATCATATCTTCGTAGATATAGATATAATATCTACGAAGGAGAACAGTACCCAGATAGCATGGTGACAGTGATACAACGTTGAGTTTTGATCCAAACCATCATTTTGGTTGAGATTAACATTTCAGCGTTTAAAGTGTGTTGGATCAGCATTGCAATTTTGATGAAAGCTGAAAGCACACATGGGTGGAGAAATTCTTAAATCAAGAAGCATTTTCTAGACAAGTAAAAATTATTGTCTTGTTTTCAGAAAAAAAATAAGTCCAAATTTAGTGAGTTTTCCCCCTTAAAACAAGCAAAATAATCTGCCAGTGGGGTAAGCAAAATAATCATTTCAAACCAAAAACAAAATTTTTTTTTGTTTCCACATTGGAAAACAAGCATGGATGGTTCCGGGAACATTGGATAACACATTGCATCTCAGAAAGATGAGAGACATGTTTTTAGCCAAGTCTTGTGATCAACGCAATGGATTATGTTGTTTTTGGGCTCATTTTAATCACGAAAATCTGCTGTAAATAATGCTGTGCAGTTCTACGATCAGTGTATGTTTCATGAAGTTATGACCAAAAACGCCACGTGAGATCTACATATTTATTTTCAGTTCACTGTATGCTGTTTTTGTTGTAAATGCATATTACACAATTTTACACCCTCATTAGAGGGTGAAAACAATGCAACAGGAGCATGTTGGAGGCTTGATCTGAACGTGTAAACAGAGACACGTAGGTTTTAAAGGGTTAATGACTTGTCATATTTCAGTTACACTTTTGTAATAAAGTTGCAAGAAGTTATTCAACATTACAAGTACTATACTTAAAGTTCTTTACATGTTCTTTAGTATGTTAGTCACATTAGAATAAGTCTACTTTAAAACACAACAAAACATTAAAACATAATGATTTATAATCTGCTTTAAAGTAAAACATTTAATTTGACAATTACAAAGTGTGCTTAAGTGTGTTAAGAAACGTATAGGCATACTTAAGTAGCATTTTATTTAATTAACATTATCTTCTCTTCAAGTAGTTTTTTAAAAATATACTTTTAAGTTTTGAAGAACACTACAAGTGAATATTCACTACAATTAAGCGCACTCTTTTTCACAAGGGATCCCTTGTAAGCAACTCACACTCTGCTTATTGAATGATCAGAAACTTTGCCCTCCAAAATGGCCCATTTAATGTATTGTTTTGTATTTTGAACCTTTTTCTCATAACAGTTTAGGGTCTATAAGTTAAACTAAATATAAAACTGCCAGTTAACAATGAAACATTTCCTTTCCTTTTGCGAGAGCTAAAATCCTGCATAAATGGCTTCAGCAAAGCTGCAACAAGTTTCCTATTCATTTGCACATTTTGCAGAAAGCAAACATTATGTTTATAGAGCTACAGTAAGAATCTCAGCATTGCATGAGTGAGCTGTAATAGCCCGTTCTCCAACCTGCAATTATGACTCATTTTCTAACCTCACATAACAAGGAATACAGATCGCAACAAAGCTTTGCTTCAAATGCATAATGAAGAGCTTTATGTCATTTGTCAACCCCCTTTAAGTACTCCCAAGACTAGCACCACACAGTAATTGGTTACTGTGCATGTTAATGAAGGTGAAGAGAAACATGTTTTCCACCAGGCTTATTAAAAAGGAAATTAAGTTACATGCCAAAGTTGCTACCATCATGGTGCATGGTCTTTGATACACATACAAAAATGCTGGGTTAAACACCCAGTTTGGGTTATTTGGCAAACCAGCGCTAAGTCAAAATTAGACAAACCCTGCGTTGAGTTGTTTTTACCCAGATGGTTGGGATAAATGTTTCACACAGCATGTTGGGTTGTTTTATTAAACTCAACTATTGATTAAAAATTACTATATTGCTGGCTTAAAATGAACCCAAAATACACTGAAAATTAAAATCACACAGGATTACTGCCAACACAGGCAACAGTAATAATCAAAAGGTGAACATTTATTAATAAGCAACACCCAGGAAGGCACAAAAATAGGCAAAAGTTAAAACAACGTGTTCGTGTCTATGAGTGAAAAAGTGCAGAAAAGAATGACAACTCAACTTGAGTGTGACCATATTTCGCTTATTTTTTTTCTCACGCCAACAAACAGACTAAAAGCACTATGTCCAAAACTCGATGCAAAAAGTTTTTAAAGTTCTCTCTTCACTCCACTTCCATTAGTTTTCTTCTATTTTCCACATATATTCCTGTCATAAGCTCAGCGGTGTGTTGCCGAAATCTGAGCCGGTGATGGGCCGCTGTTCGGTGGGGGAGCTGCGAACCTCAGACCGCTGCTCCGCATTTCTCACAACCGAAATATATTGTGACAGGCTCCTTTTAACCTGCACATAAACAAACAGTATAGAGTTTTGAGAACATATTTTAACATCCAAATTAATAATATTCAGTATTATAACGGCGAAAAAAAACCCCATCTCATCTCTGTATATTGCATTGCATTAAATAAAATGATTTACAACACTGTAAAGACATTATAGATTAAATAAAATATATACAAACCTTTCTTTTACCAAAGTAATGCACCAATTCGCTGGCACTGAGATCTGCTCTCTCTGGTGACGAGGATGCAAAAAAACCCCGCTCTATGCAACCCATCACCTGGGTTGTTGCGTCGAAGGGTGGGTGGGGGAGGGGGTGTATTGTTTCAACTGTTAGTGAGATAGACCAGCCTCTAACCCAACGGCTGGGTAACACCAAAACTACCCAACCATGCAAAAAATAAATAAATAAATAAATAAATTACCCAACAGGCACAACCCAGCGTTTTTTACAGAGTACTGTGGAACCTAGTCGAGGATAAGGAATGAAGAGTTCCCTTTTGAATGGGAACTCGCACTGTGTCCTAGGACGCTAATGGGGAATTCCTCCGGCATGTCCAGTGTCTGAAGTACATGTAAAAACATGACAATATTATTGGCCAGCGACAGCCCATGACATCACTACTGGTGCGACCAGAGTACAAATAGGGCGCCTGTAGTACACAATATCCTCTTTCTTGTCTTCAGGATCTGTTTGTTTATGTATGTGTGAAGACGATCACTCCTTACATGGTAAGGAGCACGTGCGTTCAGCTCTCCAGGCAACTGAATGCGCTTATTGTGAGGCACGATTTGTTATGCATTCACAAGACTGACTGAAAGAGACAGGTAGGTAAGAAGCTTTTACTTCTTTGTTCTCACCTGAGGGATAGTAGTCTGTGTTTGCTCAAGCACGTTCAGCTCTCAAGGGTGTCGAAGTCACTCACAGTGATGTGTTTGTGACTGTTATGCGAATGATTCTTGATAAGTGATAGAGTCTGGTGTTTGAACTGAACATGTTCAGCTCTCGAGGGAGTTGAGCGCGCTCTTTGTAATGTAGTCGCTGTGATAAGCTCCTTTGTTGGTTATTCTCTCTTGAGGGATGAGGATAGAGTGCCTGCACCCTGCGGTTTGGGTCCCGTGGCCGATGGGTTCGATTGTGGAGGTGGTGGGCGGAGCAAAGGGAGAGTCTTATGGGATTCCTTCCCTTTTCTGGTTTGCTATTACTAATGTATGAGGCCTAATTTTGTGGAATTAGATGCAGAGAGTATAAAGGCAGGTGTTATTTTTTAGATTTGCCTCCTCCGCTGGTCCGCACAATAACAGTGCTCTGTGGTGGCAATCTATGAGCTCTTTCGATCTCAAGAACCTGACAAGAAGTGGTTTTTCGACCCAGTTTGTGAACCCTTCTTTGTCATAAGGCACCTTAGGGAGTGTCTGGAGTTTTGAGATCCTACGAAGACATTTATTTCTGAGTGGTCGTAGCTAGCACTTAGCTGGCTCCCCCTGGTGGCAATGTTTTCATGGTTGAGTATGAGTGGAACCCTTAATAGCAGGATTCCCAACTCCCTATGAGAGATCTCGGTTTGTTGCTGGAGTCTCACCTGAGCATTTATAATGGCGCGACTAGCATTTTTGCCTAGCCCCCTTATACTTTCTTGTGATCTGCCGACCAAGGAATGCTCAGAGCTCTTATGGTCTCTGGTCTCCAACAGGAAGTGGTTTGTTCGCCTTGGGCGAACCCCTCCTGTAGTACAGCACCAATGAGTGCTGGAGCCTAGAGACCAAATCTTATTACAGGTTTTACAGTGGTTGTAGCTAGCCTTAGCTGGTAGCTCCCATTGGTCATTTAGGATGAGCATGGAGTAGAACCTTCCTGGTTATGGGCAAGGTTCTCTGCTCCCTGTAATGAGCTCGTTCTGACTTCAGCATCATTCCGCTATAGACAGTGACATCGAGAGGTATGGCTCTTTGTGAGCCTCCTTGGTGAAACAGTCTTTGAGGTGGAGTGTTGTTAAGCCTCCTCTCGCTCTAGAGAGTCATCCTGCTGAGACCTCCGCTCCCCAGAGCTCCGCATAAGATAACATGTCCAAGTGGTATGGCTCTCTGTGAGCCTCCTTGGTGAAACAGTCTTTGAGGTGGAGTGTTGTTAGGTTGTTAGGTCTCCTCTCCCTTTAGAGAGTCATCTTGCTGAGGCCTCTGCCCCCAGAGCTCCGCCTGGATAGCAGTATCGAATTGTCGGGTTCCTTTTGAGCCTCCTTGGTAAGCAGTTCTTGGTGTAGAATGTAGCTATCCTCTTGCCTTAGATAGTCATCTTGATGAGGCCTGATTATTAGAGCTCAGTTAGAGTGGCTACGCCAGGTTGTATGGTTCTCTTGAGCCTCCCTGGCAGAATCACCCTTAGGGAAGCGTTGTTAGGTTTCCTCTCGATTTAGAGAGTCATCATGCTGAGACCTCTGCTCCCCAGAGCTCCGCATTAGATAACCGGTCCAAGATGTGTGGCTCTCTTTGTGCCTCCTTGATGAGGTGGTCTTATAGCGTAGATCGTAGTTAGATTTCCCCTTGCTATAAAGGGTCGTTATGCTGAAGCCTCCACTCTGAGAGCTCCGCGGGGGCAGTACATTGCATGGTAGTACACTGGCATTGTTAGGTTTCCTCTCGCTTTAGAGAGTCTTTCTGCTGAAACCTCCACCCCAAGGGCTCCGCTTGGATGGCAGTATCATCTGTAAGGCTTCTCTTAGCCTCCTAGGTAAGCAGTCCTTAGCGTAGAATGTAGCTAGGCCTCTTTCTGCTGAGGCCTCCTTTCTTAGAGCCCCACTTGAGTGTTGCTAGGTCTCCCTTGGATGTTTTATCCTTGGCCATATTCCCTTAAAGGTAATTTATACCAGGCCCTGTGCTAAGCTTTAACTTTTTAGTAAGGGCTTCTGGCCATGGGGAATTGAATCTATGGCGACCGCTGGTGCGTACTGCTAAGACCAGGTACTGTGACTCCGGATCAGTTCCTTTGAAGTCACTGGCTTATGTCAGCCATACAGCACTCATTCCTTCAGCATGCTGGAGTGGGCATTTGTTCCCCATTAGCGTCCTAGGATGCAGTGCGAGTTCCCATTCGAAAGGTAACGTCTTGGGTTATGAACATAACCATGGTTCCCTGAGAAGGGGAACGAGACACTGCATCCCATTGCCATGCTTCAGGCATGCCTGCCCACGTCTCCTTCAGACAAGAAGTGGATGTTGTGTACTACAGGCACACAACGTTGTGATTTTGTAAAATAATGAAGGGAAACAATGTGCACTTTTCTGCCGTCTCTCTCTGTGAACTAGAGCACACCCAAAAAAAGAAAACTTGCCTCAGAGACATGAAAAAACAAAAAAAAACAACAAAAAAAACATATATATATATATATATATATATATAAAGCGAAATGTGTATTTTTAAATAAACCAATTTAACTTGAGAAAAAATATTCTCAGGTTATGTAATCCATATGAAATGTGCATATAAGCGCGTCCACCACTGCGGACATGATGAGTCAGCATCGTCAACTTCATCACTGCAGCCGAAAATACAGAAAACAGATTTAAATAAAATAAAGTACTTCTGTATCTGAATAAATAAATGTACTGTCATAAAATCGGGAGTCTGTTTCGATTTCATGATCAGAAGCGGTTCTATGACACTTGTAAATAAAATATTTTTTTAAGTGCAATTTATTAATATAAGAATTTATCTCAAATAAATTAGTAAAATAAAGTAGTTGAATCCAAAAAGCTCTACATTTTTTTTTTTTTTTTTTTAAGAAATGTGAGAATAAGCCTCAGTTAAGCTAATTCAGACCACTTAAAGGTTAAATACACAAGTAAATTGTTTTGGTACACAGCTGCATCTGTCTCTGGAAAACAAAAAACAAAACAACAACAACAATAAACAACAACAACAGTGATTTGATGGGTTTGATGCTGTTGAACTCTGAAACCAGAACAAATAACTTTTTTTTTTTTTTTTGCTTTGAATGATCTTTTGCTGTGAATGCATTCTCTGCCACGTCAATCCGTATTATAGCCATAGTATTAATCATATTATAGCCTATGTGAAAATACGCAGTAGCCTACTGGCGAATTTCAATTGTCTCATCTCATTACTCTGTACATTTTACAAATGGGATGCAAAATATACAAATTTGCGATATACGCAAAAGTACGTATAGAAACAGCTCAAGGACAGATTTTTTGAGCGATATAACAAAACTTAT
Organism: Mylopharyngodon piceus; assembly: GCA_039654765.1. Taxonomy (NCBI): domain Eukaryota; kingdom Metazoa; phylum Chordata; class Actinopteri; order Cypriniformes; family Xenocyprididae; genus Mylopharyngodon; species Mylopharyngodon piceus. Next base: position 1,674,839 of record CM077448.1, on the reverse strand, counting down.
GCGACAATGCATTTTTTTAGGGATGACGTCATTACGTACACCATTTTATCGGTAAAAGGCCAACTGGATGGAAACAGCCTGGAGACAGCAAACTTCGCACATATTTTTTTTTTTTTTTTGTGCATATTTGCTTTATCGATAACAAAACAGTGCAAAAACTGGATGGAAACTCGGCTATAGAGTTCATTTTCCCATGAACAACATAATACGAATTTGCCTTCCTCAAAATGTGAAAGTAGTTCACCAACTTACTCTGGAGTTTTTCGTACAAAATCCACATTTATTCCACCAAAAAATCAAAATCCTTTATTAGAAGCATACTGTCGAATGGTTGAAAGGGATGTGGGACATGCTTTTAATAAAAAACAAGAGTACATAGCTTTTAATAATTTACCAAAAGCTCAAAGAAATGCTTTACTGGTGTAAAACATTGATAAATCTTTGGTTGTAAAACCAGCTAATAAGAGAGGATCGATTGTTGTTATGGATACTCAGTATTAAAGAAATTTATCAACAACTTGGAAATCCAAAGAATTTGCAGGACCTGGAGGATTTTTCTGAAAAACGTTTGGGAGTTTAACTGTTTAGGACAAAGCAAAAGGACTCATGAACAACCATTACAAAACAAACAAACAGTCATGGGTAATGCCACACAGTATTAAGAATCAAGGGTATGTAAACTTTTGAATGAGGTTATTTTTATAAATTCGGCTTTTTTTTTTTTTTTTTTTTGTCTTGTGGACTATATGTAAACATCTTTTATGTAAAATATCTTATTCAGGACAGTTCTAAATAATAATAAAAAAATAACATGCATTTTGCATGATCCCTCTTATTTTGTTAAAATAATGAACATTTTGCAGATTCTGCAAGGGTGTAAACTTTTGAGCACTACTGTATAGGCTATTAATGACAAAAATTATTCATAACTTCATTCGAATGCTATCACATATTTATCATCACATACTGGCATAGCCTAAGCCTACAGAAATACAGTCATAAAGTCAAAACTTTATTAGCATGACTGGGCATTTAGAGTACAAAACTACTTTAAAGCTGGGAGCACACTGTGCGATTTATAATAGTCCTTTATGATTGTTGCTTGTCAGACTGTACGAACATGATCCTTATGTCACACTGTGGGATCTCAGATGTCCTATATGTCAGACTGTGCGACACTAAAAATGGACACGTGCTTGAAAACTTGTCCGGAGTTTTACATCATCAACCCACACACATTCGGTGACAGTGAGCTGCATTACACGCGGGACTGAAATGGTGGCTAACAAAGAAATCTCTAGTGTTAATTTTGATCATGGCTTATCTTGAAAAACGAAGACAAATTGACATTTGTCGTAGGAGGAGTCACACTGCAGGACTGTGCGCCAAATCTTCTGACACTGCCAGAATTTCGTCGGAGGTAAAATTTGATCACAACGGTCATTAATCGGCTGTCGGTGAACATGTCAAACTAGCAATCAAAGACTACAGATTTTTGCCTAGGAATCTTTTAGAATTCTCAAAATTTGTCTCAGACGACCAAATCGTGGCCAAAATCGCACAGTGTGCACCCGCCTTAAGTAACAATTGTCACGCTGTGGTGTACTCAGGAACAGGCTGAAGACTCAGAAGATGAAATCCAAACAAAACTTTAATAATAACACTCAAGAATCAGGTAACAGGCAGGGAAACACACGTTAACATGAAGGTGACCAGATTGAAAGCAAGGGTGCATCTTAAATAGCAAACAGAAATGAGATAATTAATCAAACACAGCTGGGACAAATGAACTCATTAAGACAGACAAAGGAGTGGTGGGAAACTGAACAAAGGAACAGGTTACTGTGGTCACACAGATTTGTTTATGCAATAAACCCATAGCCATGAGAAAAATATGTAGTTCCCTCAACGTAAGATCTCAAGGCCACAATTTCACGTCGCATGGCCACAACATAATGATGTTTTGTTAACAAAGTTTGGGAGAAACACATTCAAATGATCTATCCAATCAGCATGAGAGGCCTATATACATGTAGACCACTCACCTATGTTCCTTGACAGTTTTCAGCATCCCTCCACCACCCCGACACTTCACTCTTGGCTAGTAACTATCAAAGCCAGGGATACGGGAGGAGTACTCTGGGTTAGGGCCAAAATACAGAGCTTGGAGCCCTCTTCTCAGACAGCACGCCAAATACGCATACTTCTTTTACTCTATCTGATTATTTGTAAGTGTGAACTTGTGAAAGGATGTCATTGCTTCTAAATGATCTCATGGTCATGACATATTATGACGTTCAAGTTAATATGTCGTGGCCACAACAAAACTAAGTGAACCGAACATGTTCCCTCTCGGTCGCTGTGTTTCATCAGAAGTTTCTTGCTCAGAACACTCTCAGACTTTTACATAATAGCATCACTGTTCAAATAAAAGGCAAGTGGTTATAGCAAGAGAAGGAAATTATATTACATTGTCTGATGGCATCAAGCAGACATGTCCCCAGTAGTGCTTTTTCAGAGCATTTTGGTGAAATAGGATGGTGATTGCCCACTATATCAGCGGCTGTAGTTGCAGAAGTATTTTTCTCCATAGGCTATTCAAGTTTAATGTACAATTGATTTATTGAAATGAGACTTTAGGGAGATGGAAATTGTCTTGGTTACAAGAAACATACAGTTTATCATTACTTAACATCAGTCTGTGGCTGATCTGGTCTTTCTTGTAGAGTATGGTTGCACTGCCAGTCCAAACCAGGGGTGCGTTTCCCAAAGCGAACTATGGTCGCAAGTTCTGTCATTACCAATAGAGTTCAATGGGACTTACGACCATAGTTGACTAACGATGCTTTCGGGAAACGCATCCCAGTCTGATTTTTTAGAAAGACTTGTAAGGACACAATCCAAATCCTCTTGGTGGTTTCTAACTGCTGGTTCTCCATGTACCACAAGGCACATTCCTCCATAGTGATTGATTAAGAGAGACATAAATGATCCATGAGATGCAGCAGTGTTGCTCACTACCATCTGACATGCAATAATGGAGATTTAAGTACTGCTATCTGTAAGTGGGGTTGTGATTTTGACAGATGTAAGACAAAAAGTTCTGCTTTTCAAAGTGCCAGATTGGTATAATCAGTGTCCAGCTGGTGGGGAGAGATCTCTCACTTTTCACATCTATATCTGTGACACTGGTGCTGATTGTGTGGCTGTCAAGTACAAGAGCTGATCTCTACCGGCAATGAGTTCATAATCCACATCAGGACTCTAATGCTACTTTTTCAACCCCATATGCTGAAATTCATAGGCCTATTTCACACATCTCGACATCCTGACAGCATTTTAGTTGCATAACAGAACTGTAGCACTATATACTGTAGAAAATGGTCATTTCTGATTTACTACATTGAGTATTTCCATTGATTCTGTCATAAATTATAAAATTGACTCACTCCATATCCATTGATTTTCATAAGGAGTGGACATTCATTTGGTAATTAAACTACAGAGATTATACTACACTATAAGCCAAATGCAAACTATAAACTTAAATTGTCTGATTTCAGTTAGACACGAACAGCAAGTGTGATTACACATTATATTAGGGGTCTTTAACTACTATTTGTTATATAAAAAATAAAATAAATAAAAATAATTGTTAGATAAAATGTACTTATTGTGTTTATGTTGTATTGCAAAACACTTTTTCTGGTATTGAGGTGGGATACAGGTAAGGTTAGGGACAGGTTTGGTGGTATGGTTTGGGTTAAGGGGTAAGGGAAGGGTCAACAGTGTAATTACAGATGTAATTACATGCTGGTATTTTTTATTTATTTATTTATTTTCAAATATAACTACAATGTAAAACATGTATGTACACAATAAGTGCAATTGTTTCAACTGATGGAAGTGCTGTTTGTACACACACACACACACACACACACACAATATTATATATAGCTTTCTTGTGATCCTAAATACATTGATTAGCTTGTTCAAGTGTGTTTGATTAGGTGAGCTAAACTCTGTAGGTCAGTGGCCCTCTAGTGCTGAAGTTACCCATACCTAGCCAATATAAAACCTACATTGCACAGGATTGTGTTAAATATGAAAAAAAAAAAAAAAAGAGTAACACATATAGAGTATCAACACACCTCTATGCCATGATGCTTGTGTGAATGTGTTCATGGTGTAAACACAGCTGTGCAAGCACAAACGTGCAATATATGTGTAATGTCGTTGCTTTGGTTGGTCAGCAGGCTATAGATAGGCTGTCCTTAGACAGCCTCAGCATTACTCATCATGATGTGCTGCAGGAATAAACTTCCACTGACCCTCTCTGATTGGCCTTAGTTGTGGTAGCATTTACATGACTGCAACAGTGAAAAGAGGACATGGTTTTATTATGATTAGAACTGTTAATTAACTGGTGTCCTGATCTCCCTTTAAGCAGGGAAAGTGTTGCCTGCAGTGCCCTCAGCTGAGTGTTCGCTCACATTTCCTCTCCACTTCATGTCTTCCATTGTTGTCTCCCAACAGGTTGACATATCAGATCGTCACAGTATTTTAGCACCTTCTCTTATCCTAGAGATTCAAGTGTGCTATTTATTTATTTAAAAAAATACTATACAATATAAATCTATATATAAATGTCTATAGGATGATGTGATGTGAAGAAGAAAGTCTTATGCTGTGTAGAAGTGGGTGGAAACAACTGCCAGAAGAATTGTTGAAAGGGGTGAGGAGCAAATCTGTCTTTATTCCCTTTACAATGTGATCAAAGTTGAAAACATTGATTGTTTCTCCTATTGCCTCCCTTTCTATACAGTGCAAAACAGTGGTTCCCAACTCTGTTCCTATAGGCCTCCAGCACTATACATATTTTGGATGTCTCCCTAATCAAACACACTAGATTAACTCATCAATCTCATTATTAGAGACATTCGAAATTAGTACTGTTGGGGGGCCTCCAGGATTAAGTTAAAATGGTAATCCAAGCAAAAATACAATAGAAGTCAATTGGAACCGAAACGGTTTGGTTACCAGCATTCTTCAAATGATCTTCTTTTGTGATCAGCAGAAGAAAGGAATGCACATAGTTTTAGAATGACATGAGGGTAAATGATGACAGAAATTTTATTTTGGGGCAAACTAACCATTTTAAAAACCACTGATCTAGACTGACTAGTCATAATATTTGGTTAATACCTAAAGAAAGAAAATGTTAGCAAAGTCGGTAACACAGTAGTCAGACTTTGGGGAAGATGTCTCTAACACCATTCATTTTCCTGTTTACCCTTGAAGTCACTAAATACCAACTTTGTTTGTTTGTTTGTTTGTTTATTATGATTAGTTATAATCTAACAAATCTTAACTTTGCATCTTAACATCAATATCTGAGAGATTAATTCCATCTAAATAGTTTTCAAGTTAAATTATCTATTATTTTATCATATGAATCATTTGTAAGGTATAAATAAATAAATAAATAAATAATAATAATAATAATAATAATAATGCTTTTTTGGAGTGAAAAGTTAAAATTAGACCTCCAAGGGGCCATTTACATGACACCTTTTTACCTAAAAATGTAACATTTTTTACTTGTTTTGGAAGTTCAGTTACACGACAACAGTGTTTTGGGAGCCTGAAAATGCAAACTTTGAAAACGTTTCAAAAGTGCAAGATTTTGAAAATGATACCATTATCATCTACTGTGTAATCTACAAAAACGCAAATTTGTGAAAATGGTGAGCTCATGCGCATGTGCAGTTTATAGGCGTGTAGTGTTTCTTCACAAAGTGACATCGCCAACTACTGGCTTGGCATGCATAATAGAGCATTTTTAGTCATTTTGCAGATCCGGGTGAACAGGGATCATTTTGATAATGGTGCTGTCTGTAATGCAAAAATACAAAGAAAAAACCTCTTAGTACATTGTTGTCGTGTAAACGTACCCTAGTATGCCCCTACAGAATTGGAACAGAAGATCACCAGTGTTCATGTTAGTGTTTTTATTATTTTAATTAAGCAATACAACATGAGCAACAGTGATGCTGTTCTGAATGTTAGCAAGACTGCAATTCAGCTGCAGATAATCAAAGCTGTACTAATATTCAGAACAACAGATGTTGTGTTTTAGACACAATATTTCTAGTTACTTTGTCTATTTTTGCCCCACTAATGAAAATAGTTCAGAATTAAGCCAAAGTAGAATAAACCATTGTATCTCCAAGGAACACACAGTAGTGGTGATATTTTTTTTTTTTTTTTTTTTTTTTAACTAATCAGCGTTTTGAACAAATTGCTTGAGTGGACGATTCAGTCTAACTGCACTGGAACTTTTCACTGCTCCAGTAGGTGGTAACATTATGACATTAATTAAGTCTTTTTTATGTGAGTCATTGAATAATTCCCTTATCAGATTCGTTTGAAAATACATATTCATTCTGGAATGAAACATCAAGCAAAACCTGACTACTGGAGTCTTCCTTACCATTTTATCAATTATCTCTCATTTTTTTACAGTGACCCTTCTGTTTTCGTTTGCCATGTCTGTTTATCCCTTCTACTTTTTTCTTTTCTGTCAAAAAAAAAAAAAAAAAAAACAAAAAAAAACAGTAATTAGGTTTGCACAAACTCAAATGTTGAAATGTTGGTGGCAGTTCTGAGGTTGTGGCAGTAGTTTATCAAATTTAGATGTTTCTGGAACACAGAGGCTGCAGTCTGAGATCTAGGGAGCTCTATGTGTTTTCCTGCTTGTCCTAAATAAATGTATAAACTTTTAGGCAGGCCCAAATTTTCATAACAGAGGGAAACAGCTTCAAGGCTGTGTAACAAATCAGTGACAGTATTAGTGTTGACAGCAGAAACTCTGCAAGCTGGTGCCCAAGTGTGCTGAGTCAGTGTTTGGACCTGAGTGATGTGAAGGCCATGTTTGAAACAGCAAAATTGTTCAAAACAATGTGCTTACCATTGTGTTTGGAGGAAAAAAATAAATAAAATAAAACTATGAATTACATTATTGGGTCACACTTTATATTAGATGTCCTTTACTATGTACTACAATATACTTATTGTGTTCATATTGTATTGCAAAACACTTTTGCTGCAATTGAGGTGGGATAAGGGTAAGGTTAGGGACAGGTTTGGTGGTATGGTTTGGTTTAAGGGTGGGTTAAGGTTTGTAGAATCAAAAGAAATGTCTGTAACACTTTACAAGTTAACATTAGTTAACTACATTAGCTCACATGAACTAATAATGAACTGCACTTTTACAGCATTTATTAATCATTGTTAATGTTATTTTCATAATTTACTAATACATTATTACAATCGAGAGTTGTATTTGTTAACATTAGTTAATGCACTGTGTAGCCCCTTCAGTTCGCACCTGCCCGGGCCCGTCCGCATGGGAGTCGGACACTCTAACAAGGAGGCTAAAGGCTGCAACCTCTAGCGTCAGTTGCTAGAGCATCTTTTGAGATCAGGGGAGTGAGGTTTACATGCACAGCTCTTACTAGCCTACATCTATTACAGCTGTAAACTAACATGAACAATGAACAGTTGTATTTTTATTAACTAACATTAACAAAGATTAACAAATACAGTAACAAATGTATTGTTCATGGTTAATTCATGTTAGTTAATACATTAACTAATGCTAACTAATGAACCTTATTGTAAAGTGTTACCGAAATTTCTCCTCCACCATGAATAAATCATCATACGAATGCATGAGTTTTATCACTACCCAGCCAGCACAGCCATGTGGGGCCCAAATGGGTTTCCCCTGGGCTATCTAACTGGGTCCCAGCCAGTTTTGTCCACAGTTTCCATGTAGGCCCCACATGGGTTAGCCCAGATTCAATGAACACTGCTCAGTGTGCACACTGCAGGCTGTTAAGGCCAATTCACACCGCACCTACAAACGCCAACAAACACCAACAAACGCCAACAAACGCCAACGAACAAGTTGGCTGTTGGATTTAGAATTCTGTGAGAAAAAACTGTCATGTTCACACTGCCCCAACAAACACCGACAAACGAGTCAAAGAGTCTGACTGGGAAAATTCCATAACTACATGTGTAACCATGTTAACAATATTGTCAGGCAAGTTTATTATATTAATAGTATCATATATATTTTCATTGTATTAAAGTATTGAGGCAAAACACTAACCTGAAATCCGAAGCGCTGTAGCCATCGATCTGATCGCAACCTATTGCACTGCGATGGCATACATCGGTTTTTAAACTTTTTTTAGCGCGACCCATAGGCCTATACAACCATGTAGCTAAACAAGCCAAAACGAATTAATTTAAAACGAAACTGAAGGTAAACCTGCATTGCTCTCATTGTACCTCTCTCTTTCGGTGAAGTGGAGCAGTGCTCTTGCTGAATGGCACGGATTGCACTACAGACTATTTAACTTGAGCAATGTACCTTTTATACGTTTTTTTTAACTTTATTTTATTTTTTATAATGAACAAGCTGCGATGTCACGTTTCCAGTACTTTGTTGTGTGTGCGTGAGGTGCGGGCGCGATCAAACAGCTGTTTTTGCAGGGGACTTGCCTCATCGTCATGGCAACGGTTCGTGGCCAGGTCAGATTACGTCAGAGTTTGTTGCCGTTTGTTGGAAAACTGTTCACACTGCTCAGACATTCCACGACCCAACAAACGCCGATTAAACATGTTCAGTCGGGTGAAAACAGACTCCGACCAACGCCAACAGACGCCAACAGATGTCAACAGGGGTATCACACCGATCCAACAAACTCCAACAGACGAGTTTGTTGGCGTTTGTTGGCGTTTGTCGGTGCGGTGTGAATTGGCCTTTAAATGTAACACTGAATCAATGGTGGAGTTAATGAGATAATTAAGTGATAACAAGCAGAATCACAGAAGGACAGAGGAACAACAAGAACAGAAAAGTGGAAGTGAAGTGATGTAACGTGTAGCTTATTTCACTTGTTACTAACCAGTGTGACTTTATTTCTGTAATATGTCTACAGAAGTTCTCATTGTGAATTAACAGAGTTTTAGATGATGTTTTATTGAAAACAATAATTTTGTTTGAAGTCACCATTATCAAGATCAGTCTTTGCTTTAGTTGGGCTCTTGACACTTGACTTTTTAATGTTATTTTATTTCTTTAGTTTCTGTAACTTATGGCGAGAACAGCAAGAGACAACATGATCAGATGGTGTTGACTACTTGTTGATGATGCTGATGTAATCATCATGTTGTAGCCTTATTTGTTGATCTCATAAGAATCATTGATTATAGTAACCCTGTGACTTTACAGTATGAAATCCAGCAGTTTTAATCAGATAAACTGAATGACTTTTAAAATGTGAACAAAAGTTTTGTGCTCCTGTTTAAAAACACATTGTAAACAAAACACTTTTAAACTCCTGCGAGTTTTAGACCCACACAGACATCAAGAATCAGCGTATGAATCTCAACAACGGTAACATGCTTCATGCAGCAATGCATTCTGGGTGCATCATACAAATCTTTTCCATGGCTCCCAGCATACATTGCGGCATGAAGCATGTCACAGTTGTTGAGATTGAAAAGTTCTTTTAACTGAAAGTAACTTGCACTGACAGATCTTTTCTAGCCCTCTATGGCATAGTGTTGCCCTCAGGCAACAAACCATTTTTTTGGACCTCACACCCCCCCTTTAATTTTTTTAATAAAAGAATATATACATAATATCACCTGACATGTCTGTTTTTCAATAAAAAGATGGGCTGAAGTGGGTGTAGCCTTTTGTTTGGGGATAGAGCAGTCATTTTAGGAAGCAAAGCTTAATGGGACACAGTGCCACAAATTGGTAAGATAAATAACACTGTTTAACATGTTTAAAATGAAATATTTTTATATAAAAAAAATATGCATGTACATCAATATGTAAAGAAGTATGTTTGATTATTAAAATACTTATTTTGTTTTTATTTATATACTAAAACTGTGTTTTTTTGTTTGTTGCCTCAGGGCAACATTGTGCAGTTAGAGCACTTTTGTTCAGGCAATAGGCCTATCATGCTAAAGTGTGGATGCATATTAGGACCATATGGTGCATTCAAGTTCTCCTATGAATTATATGTTTATGAGCTCTGAAAACTCAAAGAATGTGCATTATGTGTGTAATTGAATGTGCATTATGTGTGCATTATGTGTGCATTATATGTATGTGTGTAATTGATATTTATTATTGATATTTATTATAACAGGAGGATCTACATACTGTAAGTGTTTTTGTGTTATTTGTAGTTTGATTTTAGTGCTGTGTCGTTGCTAGGAAGTTTGTTTACTGTATTCACGTGGCAAGTCGCGTTTGTTCTCGTTTCGCTCTGAGTCAGTAAGGCGTGGCCTGCTGAACTAATTAACGTTGTATCAAGTGGGTATAAAACTGTGTAGTATACCGCAGCAGCGGACGCGGCAGCTCGTGTGAAGACCGAAGAGTGTAAAGACCAGCGACTCTACCTGCGTGACTCCACCGAGCAAGGACACTGACAAGGCACTTGAGTATTGCTCTTTTTCCTTCTTTCCTTCCTCTTTATACAGTTTGTTCTTGTCTGTCTATCTTGCGACCTGTTTTAGATATGTGCTTCCAAATTCCAACTATTACTATCACACATGTTGGAGGCAGTGCAATCATAACAACCTGCGTATTTTACCCATGTCATCTAGTACATTACTTTCTATTTCTATTGGTTTCTGGAATTGTCAATCTGCTGTAAACAAAGCAGACTTCATTACATCTATTGCTACTCATTCAGGTCTCCATCTCATGGCTCTGACTGAGACATGGATCAAACCAGAGGACACTGCCACACCGGCAGCCCTCTCCTCTAATTTCACTTTCTCTCACACCCCACGCCAGATTGGGAGGGGTGGTGGCACTGGTCTGCTTATGTCCAATGAATGGAAGTTCAATCCTTTACCAGCTCTCTGTGACTACAGCTCATTTGAATCACATGCAATTACCATCACCTACCCTACTAAAATCCATGTTGTAGTGCTTTATCGTCCCCCAGGTCAGCTAGGTAACTTCTTGGAGGAGTTCGATGTGTTACTCTCATCCTTCCCTGAGGATGGTACTCCCCTGCTAGTACTTGGAGATTTCAACATCCATCTAGACAAACCTCAGGCTACTGACTTCCACACTCTGCTTGCCTCGTTTGATCACAAGCGAGTGTCTACTACAGCTACCCACAAATCAGGTAACCAATTGGACCTCATCTACACACACTGCTGCTCCACTGATAATACACTGGTTACTCCACTACACACCTCAGACCATTTCCTCATCACTTTTAATCTCAACCTGACCCCTAACTCAACACACACTCCACCACGTTACTTTTCGGCGAAACCTACGCTCACTCTCACCCTCCCACCTATCCTCTTTGGTCTCATCCACACTTCCTCCCCCTAAACAGTTCTCATCATTGGACACTAACAGTGCTACTGACACTCTTTGCACCATGCTAACATTTTGCTTAGATGACTTCTGCCCCCTCTCATCCAGACCAGCCCGCGCCACCCCTTCTGCCCCCTGGCTATCCGATGTTCTCCGTGAGCATCGGACTAGACTCAGGGCTGCAGAGAGGAAGTGGCGCAAATCTAAAGATCCTACTGATCTTAGCTTCTATCAGTCACTCCTTTCTTCTTTCTCTACAAAGGTCTCCAATGCTAAAACCACATACTATCACAATAAAATTAGCAATTCTACTGATTCCCGCACACTTTTCAAAACTTCTTTGCCCTCCTCCCCTCCCCTCCCTCCCTCCCTCCCTCCCACCCACATCGGCTCTTACAGCTGATGACTTTGCCACATTCTTCACACAAAAAATAACAACCATCAGCAGCCAATTCTCAACATCACATACTGACAATAACATCTTAATGGAAAACACACAAATTCTCCCCTCCTTCTCTATGCTCTCTGAGGCAGATGTTTCCAAACTCATCCTTTCCAATCACCCTACTACCTGTCCGCTTTACCCTATCCCCACTCATCTTCTTCTTCTCCTCCTCAATTGTACCTGCACTCACTCACATTATCAATTCTTCTCTTCACACTGGTACATTTCTGTCAGGGAATGAACACAGACAGGGGATCCAAATGCAAGTAAAACAATATTTATTGACAGAATACGCTGTACAATAACTTCACTCCAAAATGACAGTCGAGGCAGAGGCTGTGACGTGCAGAAACGGTGGCGTGCAGAGTGGCGGTGAACCGGGTGGCGCAGGGCTACAGCGGGTATCAGACACCAAGGATAATCCAACCCAGAAAGCAGGGCACATGACGATAGTCCAGAATCCGAGAACCAGGGAGAGACAAACAGAGAACACGACACCGGAACAGCCTGCAACGAACTGACAAAGACCACATAAAGACGCGCACAATATATAACAAACACTAACAAGACACGGCTGGCAACGGATAGCAATCAGACCATAATGGGTGACGCCCACACAATCATTCACTCACACCCATACACACACAACAAACACACGAGGGCGAGTAAATGAATCCATGAACCGTGACAGTACCCCCTCTCCTACGAGCGCCTCCTGGCGCTCCCAGGAGAGCCTACCTGTTGATAGTAATCATCAATAAGAGAGTGATCCAGGATGTCCCTGGCAGGAACCCAACTCCTCTCCTCCGGACCGTAACCTTCCCAGTCCACCAAGTACTGGAATCCGCGTCCCCTTCGCCTAGCGTCCAAAATACGACGAACCGAATAAGCGGGTTCCCCATCTACGAGACGCGGCGGGGGGGGAACCGGGACCGGCGGATTAATGTTAGCATGAAAAACAGGTTTGATTTTAGATACGTGGAACACGGGATGAATTCTACGGTACGCTGGGGGGAATTTGAGGCGGACTGTCACCGGACTAAGAATTTTGGTGACAGTAAACGGGCCAATGAATTTGGGTGCCAACTTATTACATACGGAGCGGAGCGGAATGTTCTTGGAAGAAAGCCACACTCTTTGACCGACGACGTATACGGGAGGCTTCAGCCGGTGGCGATCGGCCTGGGCCTTGGTGCGCGCTCCCACCTGAAGAAGAGTCTCTCGGGCTCTTCTCCACGTGTGACGACACCTCTGGACGAAGGCGTGAGCGGAGGGGACCGCGACTTCGGATTCCAGACTAGGAAAGATAGGTGGCTGGTAACCTAGACTACACTGGAAAGGCGACAGGCCCGTAGCCGACACTGGTAACGAGTTGTGCGCGTACTCCACCCAAGGAAGCTGCTGACTCCAGGAGGAAGGATTCTGAGCTACCCGACATCGCAACGTTCTCCCCAAATCCTGGTTGGCTCTCTCAGCTTGCCCGTTACTCTGGGGATGGAACCCAGACGACAAACTAACGGTCGCTCCCAGTAATCTGCAAAACTCCTTCCAGAATCTGGAGGTAAATTGGGATCCCCTGTCAGAAACCACGTCTACCGGGAGGCCATGAATGCGAAAGACGTGATTAATGACAGTAACCGCTGTCTCCCTGGCAGAGGGTAATTTGGGCAAGGGGATGAAATGTGCCGCCTTCGAGAACCGGTCCACTACGGTCAAAATCACCGTATTGCCCTGTGAAGGAGGGAGGCCTGTTACGAAATCTAGCGCTATGTGGGACCAGGGTCTCGAAGGGACAGACAGCGGTTGAAGAAGCCCATCTGGGGAACGATTAGAAGTCTTACCACGAGCGCAGACAGAGCAAGCCACAACAAAATTGCGAACGTCGCGAGCCATGCAGGGCCACCAGAATCGTTGCTTAACCAAAAAATTGGTACGACTAACCCCTGGATGACAAGCCAGATTGGAATCATGGCCCCATCGGATAACGTCTGAACGTAACCTCTCTGGCACAAATAATCGACTCGGCGGGCACCTGGGCGGAGGCGTTACCCCTTCTAAGGCCGTGTGGACCTTCGACTCGACCTCCCATGTGAGTGAAGAGACAATGAGTCTCTCAGGTAAAATACACTCGGGAGTGGACGGGCGCTCGGAACGATCAAAAACACGAGACAAAGCATCGGGCTTGATGTTTTTAGACCCGGGACGATATGATAGAGAAAAATCGAAACGACCGAAAAACAGAGCCCACCGAGCCTGCCTAGAGTTTAGTCGTTTAGCGGATCTGATGTATTCTAAATTCTTATGATCGGTCCAGACAATGAAAGGTACCCCCGAACCCTCCAACCAGTGACGCCATTCTTCCAAAGCTAATTTGACCGCCAGCAGCTCCCTGTTACCAATGTCGTAATTCCGTTCGGCGGCGGATAAGTGATGAGAAAAAAACGCGCAAGGGTGCATCTTATCGTCCGTGGCGGCGCGCTGGGATAGAACTGCACCTACCCCCACCTCTGAGGCATCAACCTCCACCACAAACTGACGTGATGGATCAGGGGCGACAAGAATGGGAGCCGAAACAAAGCGGCTTTTCAGATTGGAAAATGCAGCCTCAGCTGCATTAGACCACCTGAACGCCGTTGCGGTGGAGGTTAAGGCAGTCAGAGGAGCGGCTAGTTGGCTGAAATTGCGAATAAAACGCCGGTAAAAATTGGCGAATCCCAAAAACCTCTGCAGGGCCTTACGGGAATCTGGGATTGGCCAATCCACCACAGCCTTAACCTTGTCAGGATCCATGCGCACCCCCTCAGACGACACGATATACCCTAAAAATGGGACTGACTGTGCATGAAAAACGCACTTCTCCGACTTGACAAAAAGCCCATTCTCTAGCAGCCGCTGGAGCACTCGTCTGACATGTTGCACATGTTCCTGGAGAGAAGAAGAAAATATCAATATGTCGTCCAGGTAGACATAAATGAACTGATCGACCATGTCTCTCAACACGTCATTAACGAGTGCTTGGAACACGGCGGGCGAGTTGGAAAGGCCGAAAGGCATAACCAAGTATTCAAAGTGCCCTCTAGGGGTGTTAAATGCCGTCTTCCACTCATCCCCCTCCCTAATGCGAACCAAATGATAAGCGTTGCGCAGGTCCAATTTCGTGAAAAGAGACGCGCCCTGCAGCCGTTCAAAGGCAGAAGACATCAACGGTAAAGGATAAGTATTCTTTACCGTGATGTTGTTCAGTCCTCTGTAATCAATGCACGGCCGCAGCGACCCGTCCTTCTTACCCACGAAAAAAAAACCTGCCCCCGCGGGAGACGAGGAAGGGCGGATGATCCCAGCTGCCAGAGAATCAGAAATGTATTTCTCCATGACCTCCCTTTCTGGATTAGAAAGTGAATATAACTTGCCTTTAGGCGGAGAAGACCCTGGCACTAAGTCTATGGCACAGTCGTAGGGACGATGCGGAGGGAGAGAAGCAGCCCGGGACTTACTGAACACTTCCTTCAGGTCAAGGTACTCCTCAGGCACGTTTGACAGATTCACCGACGACTCCTGTAACACAGAAGGAGACACAGAAGAACAGGCAGACAACAAACAAGACGCATGACACTGGTTACTCCATTCTGCCACAGACCCCTGGCCCCACTCGATCCTGGGCTTGTGTTTAAGAAGCCACGGATGACCCAAGACGACCGGATGAATTGCAGATCTGGAAATGAAAAATGGCAACTGTTCAGTATGATTACCGGAAGTGATGACGGTTAAGGGCTCCGTGGCGTGTGTGATGGTGGGTAGCTTCTGTCCGTTAAGGGCGATGACAGTTATGGCCTGTTCCAGGGGGTGGATGGGTATGTGCAGCCGCGTGGCCAGATCGTAGTCCATGATGCTGCCCTCCGCCCCCGAGTCGACCAGAGCCTGGCAGGTGTGATGCCCCGATACCCACTGTAGTCTCACCGGGAGGAGTGTCGCAGACAAGGATTTCTCCAAGGAAAGACCACCCGACAGTAACCTCGGTTTTACTGTCGGGCTCTGCCTTTTACGGGGCATTCCCTTAGAAAATGTCCCGCCCCTCCACAGTACAAGCACAGTCCCATCTCTCTCCGATGTAATCTCTCCTCCCGGGAGAGCCGAGCTCTACCCACCTGCATGGGTTCAGGATCGAACGGGGGACCGACCGTGTTACCTCCGCTGGCTCCGCCCTCCTCCAGTTCTTCGAAGCGCGCTACGGGCCTCTTACGCGCCGCATGTTCCTGCAAGCGGGCATCCACCCGCAGCACGAGCTCAATGAGACCGTCGAGACTGGTGGGTAGATCCAGCTGGTAAATCTCCTGCTGAACACGGTCGGCCAACCCATGCAGGAACATATCCCACTGTGCCTCCTCGTTCCACTTGCATTCCGCTGCCAGGGTGCGGAATTTGATGACGTAATCGGACACTGGTTGGATTCCCTGCCGCAGGTCCGCGAGTTTGCGAGCGGCCTCCCGTCCCGCCACCGAACGGTCGAAGACCCGTCTCATCTCCTGTGACGGTGTGGAACGAGGAGCAGCACTGATGTTTGTTCTCCCACACCGCTGTTCCCCACAACGCCGCGCGTCCCGTCAGTAGCGTCATGACCAACGCGACTTTAGATTCCTCAGAAGAAAATGTATTGGGTTGCAAAGAGAAATAAATAGAGCACTTCGTTAAAAAAGCTCTACACACATCTGGTTCTCCAGCATACCTCTCTGGTGCAGGAATACGTGGCTCTAGTTGACTGCTGATGTTGACGGAAGGGTGGGGAACAGACGGTGGAGCTGGCTCAGTGGGAAATGCGAGATGTTGAACCTGGGTAGATAACTCAGCCACCTGCGCCACCAACGCCTGAACGGCACGAGCAGTAGCCACCACTTGCTCGTCCTGACGATCCATCCGTTGAGCACTCCTGCTCAAAAACTCCTGAAGATCCGACGACCTTGCTGGATCCATAATGGTCAGTTCGTTCTGTCAGGGAATGAACACAGACAGGGGATCCAAATGCAAGTAAAACAATATTTATTGACAGAATACGCTGTACAATAACTTCACTCCAAAATGACAGTCGAGGCAGAGGCTGTGACGTGCAGAAACGGTGGCGTGCAGAGTGGCGGTGAACCGGGTGGCGCAGGGCTACAGCGGGTATCAGACACCAAGGATAATCCAACCCAGAAAGCAGGGCACATGACGATAGTCCAGAATCCGAGAACCAGGGAGAGACAAACAGAGAACACGACACCGGGACAGCCTGCAACGAACTGACAAAGACCACATAAAGACGCGCACAATATATAACAAACACTAACAAGACACGGCTGGCAACGGATAGCAATCAGACCATAATGGGTGACGCCCACACAATCATTCACTCACACCCATACACACACAACAAACACACGAGGGCGAGTAAATGAATCCATGAACCGTGACAATTTCCCACAGCTTTTAAGCAGGCTAGGATTACACCACTGCTTAAAAAACCCACTCTGAATCCAGCACTTTTAGATAACTATAGACCGGTATCCCTTCTTCCATTCATTGCAAAGACACTTGAGAGAGTTGTGTTCAACCAACTGTCTACTTATCTCACACAGAACAACCTCCTTGACAACAACCAATCTGGCTTCAAGACTGGCCACTCAACTGAGTCTGCCCTGCTCTCAGTTACTGAAGCCCTGAGATTGGCACGAGCAACTTCAAAATCATCAGTACTCATCTTGCTGGATCTGTCTGCTGCTTTTGACACAGTTAACCACCAGATCCTCCTGTCAACCCTCATGTCGAAGGGCATCTCAGGAACTGCACTCCAGTGGTTCGAGTCTTATCTCTCAGGTAGGTCCTTCAGGTTATCTTGGAGAGGTGAGGTGTCCAATTCGCATCATCTTGCTACTGGGGTACCTCAGGGCTCAGTGCTTGGACCACTTCTCTTCTCCATCTACATGTCATCACTAGGATCTGTCATTCAGGAACATGGTTTTTCCTATCACTGTTATGCTGATGACACACAACTCTACCTCTCATTCCAACCAGATGATCCGACAGTCGCTGGTCGCATCGCAGCCTGCCTGACAGCCATTTCTGCCTGGATGAAGGACCATCACCTTCAACTCAACCTAGCTAAAACGGAACTGCTTGTGGTCGGTGCCAACCCAACACTTCATCACAACCTTTCCATTCAACTTGGGTCGTCAACCATAACTCCTTCCAGGATGGCCAGGAACCTTGGAGTGGTGATGGATTGTTTAAGCTTCACAGATCATATTGCTACAACGGCCCGGTCCTGCAGATTTGCCCTGTACAACATTAGGAAGATCAGACCCTTCCTATCGGAGCATTCCACACAAATTCTTGTCCAAGCTCTTGTTCTATCCAGACTGGACTATTGTAATGCTCTCTTGGCAGGCCTTCCAGCATGCACTGTCAAGCCTCTACAACTGATCCAGAATGCTGCAGCAAGACTGGTCTTTAATGAACCGAAGAGAGCGCATGTCACACCTCTCTTCATCAGTTTGCATTGGCTGCCAGTAGCTGCTCGCATCCAATTCAAGGCTCTAATGTTTGCCTACAGAACATCCACTGGCTGTGCACCTCTATACCTAAACTCACTACTTCAGACTTACGCGCCCTCCAGAAGCTTGCGTTCTGCAAATGAACGGCGTCTTGTGGTGCCATCCCAAAGGGGTACAAAATCACTCTCACGGACCTTCTCCTGGTCTGTTCCTGGTTGGTGGAATGACCTACCACGCTCTATCCGAGCAGCTGAGTCTCTAGCCATTTTCAAAAAACTGCTAAAGACATATCTTTTTCGTCAACACTTGACCCAGCAATATTAGCACTTTTATTTTACTTGTCTTTTTTCGATTTTCTATTCTCTTTCTCCATCTATTTGCGTTTATTTATTTAAAAAAAAAAAAAAAATACCTTGCTACGAGCACTTTACTGATGAAACTATGACTTGACACAGCACTTACATACTGTTGTACTCATGTTGATTTGATTGCTTCTACTATTCTCATTTGTAAGTCGCTTTGGAGAAAAGCGTCTGCTAAATGACTAAATGTAAAATGTAAATGTATTATTATTATTATTATTATTATGCTGCCACAGAGAATCAGCTGATAAACTGACTAAATGAGTAGTGTTTTCTGAAAAACTTTATCTTCACACACACACACACACAGTGACACACGCAGTGACACACACACACAGTGGCACACACAATGACACACACACACACACACAGTGGCACACATGCAGTGACACACACACAGTGGCACACATGCAGTGACACACACACACACACACACACACACAGTGACACACGCAGTGGCACACATGCAGTGACACACGCAGTGACACACACACAGTGACACACACAGTGACGCACACACGCAGTGACACACAGTGACACACACACACACACACACACACAGTGGCACACACGCAGTGACACACACACACAGTGACACACACACAGAGTGGCACACACGCAGTGGCACACACACGCAGTAGCATACGCAGTGGCACACACACACAGTGGCATACGCACGCAGTGGCGCACACACGCAGTAGCATACGCAGTGGCACACACGCAGTAGCATACGCAGTGGCACACACGCAGTAGCATACGCAGTGGCACACACACACAGTGGCATACGCAGTGGCACACACACACAGTGACACGCAGTGACACACACACAGTGACACATACACAGTGTCACGCACACACACGCAGTGGCATACGCAGTGGCACACACAGTGGCACACACACACACACAGTGACACGCAGTGACACACGCAGTGACACACACACACAGTGACACACACAAGTGTTGTAATTAGTAGTAGTTTGTTTATTTGATTGTTTGATGTTTTTGATTGGTTTGGAATAATTTGTGATTGATGTTTATCAAAATAATAACTTTTTCTAATGCATATATTGCTTGTTTTCTTTATACACATATATAGAAAACCTTGGTGTTGTTGTACCCTTATGGCACAGTGTAGCACTGAGGCAACAAACCAACATCTGGATCTGGGGTGGGGGGGTGACAAATTTTATGATGGATATATTATCAGGGATCCCCAAGCTCCCAAAAAATGAGGTGAAACATTTTTTTCCCCAAAAAATAAAAAGTCGTGCCATAGAGGGCTAGTGTACGTTTATAAAAGCTACTTAAATATCCTAATTGAACTTAGGCCTAATCCTGGATTAGGCTAAGTCCTGTTTGTGAAACCGGGCCAATGTGTTTTTAAACTTTTCTGTCTAAAACTGTGCTGAATCTCTTCTAGAATTACAATAATAAAAAAAGTTAATAACATATTGTTCATATAAAACTCAGTCATAAGATCAGTGAATTAAACCACTACATGATTATATTTTTATCATCAAGTAGCTGACAGCATCTGATCACATTTTCTCTTGCTGTTCTTGCCATAACAAACTCAGTTACAGCAGCCAGAGAAAAAAAAAAAACAAACAAAAAAAAAAAAACATTAAAAAGTCAAGAGTCACACTGCCCAACTAAAGCAGACACTTATCTCGATAATGGTGATATCAGACCAAACAATTATTTTCAATAAATCATCAACATCTAAACCTCTAACCTCTGTTAATTCTCAATGAGAACGTCTGTAGATGTATGAAAGAAATAAAGATCTGGTTAGTAATAAGTGAAGCTGGTAATGCTGTTTGTGGAGCTGTGTTTTTTCGCCATCTTCGGTGCATTCATATGTAAATTGTGTGAGCTTATTTCATCCATTAGATCGAAAGATCTGAAAAAGAACACACGTTTACCTGCCCATAGACCTTCCTCGCTAAGAAATCAGGACAGAAGTGGTTGAAAGTGGACAAAAGAGACGGATTAAAACACTAGGTAAACAGGAATATGTCTTCCTCATCTACTGATCCGATTGACCAAAATGCATCTTAATACCAGGTGTAAACAGGGCCTAAGGTGCCATGCAAATTTATTTTTACCGGAGTTCCAATGACAAACAATTACCATTTGAATAGGACTATTGTTTAAATTCTAATGGTTGTAAAGTATTAAAGAGTGTAGCACATAAATCAATACAATTCCCCTTTCAGTCTGGCTTGTTGAATATGCTTAGCACCGTTTGTCCTTTTGCGAAAAAGCAGATTGTTTTGGTTGCCATAGCTGCCTAATGGAACATGATTTGACCTTCCCCTTATACAAACTCATACACAGATTTAAATCTTATTGTTTCCTTATGTCTGTTAGTCTTTAGTTTAGGTTTGTTTATTTTATATTTTTTCCCCCATGAGTGGGGTTATAAAAATAAATAGAAATACAAACACATTGTCAGAAACTGACTGGTACATAATTTACTGAATCAATTAACTGCATTTAAAAATGTATTATTAATATTAGCCTAACCGATGCTTTTGTTTATGTCTGAGGCATTCTAAAAGTAAACAGTTCAAACTCTCTGTATAAATCTTCCTTTTTTAAAAAAGTAAGTTTATCACAAGAATAATTAGTTACAGTCTTTGTGTGACTAAAGGTCATAGAGACATTTTCTTTTAATTGAATGTCAAAAGCCTCTTGAATAAATTGTTTAAATTTAGCCTTTAAGAAATGATCCCATTCAAAGTTGCATTTTTCTCAGGTTTGTGTGACAATGACATACATTTTTAATTAAGGTATATGCTGGTAGTTTCCATTGCATTAAGGACACTATATAGTGTATGTAGCATAAAGCTTCTAACAAAGGGTTGCCCCAACTCTCTCTCTCCACTTCCGGTTTGAAGTGGGAGAGGTGTCACGGTGAGGGGGAAAGTTTATGGACTTTTTTTCTTACTTTCTTATTTTTGAACACAATTGAGATCTAAAAAGCTATCATTAAATCTAGAGATAAAAAGTTTAGTTTGAGTTTTCATTGACGGTTTGTGAGGTGTTCACGTGGCGAGTGCAGGGACGGCGTCGCACCTGGATGTGCGAACGCCGTCACTGTCGCTCCGTCACGGAATTAGATTCATCACTCAAGTTGGAGTAACAGTTGAGGACGTGTTGCTGGATGTTGCTGAGCAAGTGGGACATGAAAACATAATTTCAGCATCCCGGATGAATAAGGCTGTGGTGGTTTTTTTGATGGAGGAACAAATGGTGAATCGGTTGGTAGAGAGCAGCATTGTGGTAAGTGGAGCTTTTGTTATTGTTCAGCCTTTAGTATCTCCAACTGTAAAGGTAATCATTTCAAATGTGCCGTGTTACAGCCACTGCCATAACATAAGAGAGGGATGACACAAAGGCTCGGTCAAGTAGGGGAATTTATTAAAAAAAATAAAAAATAAAAATAAATAAATAAATAAATAAATAAAGTATAACAATAAGTGGGAGAAAATAGGACAGGAAAATAAAGGGCTAGACAGCAAAGAGCGCAGCTCCATCTCGGGACGGCCGCTCAAGTTCCGCCGCTGAAGTGTGGCAACTTGGCTTCCTTTAAACACAGGATTATAGTCCACAGGTGTACGGAATCTGCTAAATAGGACAAATATAAATCACGCTTCTCCTGGCAAATACATAAATATACATACATACCCTTCATCCCCCAAGTGAACCATCACCATAAGAAAGTGCATCTACAAAAAGACACCCTTTCCAAAAACACATACTTTACCCACAGGCCTATCCCATCCGGGATAGTGCGTCAGCGACCACGTTGTCCCGACCTCTGACATGTTTAATGTCGAGGTCGTATGGCTGCAAATATAAACTCCAGCGCATGAGACGCTGATTAAAGTTGCGCATGGAGTTCAAAAAGTTAAGCGGGTTATGATCGCAATACACAAGGATCGAATAACAGCTGGACAAATACACCTCGAAATGTTGAATCGCAAGAACTAACGCTAAAGCCTCCTTTTCAATAGTAGAATACTTTAGCTGTGCAGAATTAAACTTTTTAGAAAAGTAACACACTGGGTGTTCCACATCATCAGCACCCTTCTGCTGGAGGACAGCTCCCGCACCAACATCGCTAGCATCCACCACGACACTGAACTGTTGTGAATGGTCAGGTGCAGCCAACACTGGAGACGAAATCAAGAGAGACTTAACATTTTCAAACGCATACTGGCATGCATCAGACCACTCAAACCGAACTTTAGGACTCAGCAAGTTGGTAAGAGGAGAAACCACAGTTGCAAAGTTTTTGCAAAATGAGCAATAGTAACCTGCCATTCCTAAAAAAACGTCTCAATTGCTTACGATCCATTGGAGGTGGAAAGTCACAAATGGCCGCAACCTTTACAGCCACTGGGCGTACTTGACCCCTGCCAATAACTTTTCCCAGGTACACAATGGTGGCTTTACCAAATTCACATTTGCTCAAGTTAACAGTGAGCTTAGCGCCAGCCAACCGCTGAAAAACTTGGCGAAGTAACGCAACGTGTTCAGCCCATGAGGAGCTGTACAGAACCAAGTCGTCCAAGTAAGCTTCACAATCACATACACCAGCTAAAACAGTGTTGACAAGCCGCTGAAAGGTACTTGGTGCATTTTTCATCCCGAAAGCCATAACCTTATAATTAAGGAAAGCATCAAGTGACAAATGCTGAGATCTCCTTAGCACGTTCTGTTAGAGGCACCTGCCAGTATCCTTTCAACAGGTCAAGTTTCGAAACATAAACAGCAGAACCTACACGATCAACGCAATCATCTACCCTTGGCAAAGGATAAGAGTCAGTTTTTGTGACAGCGTTTACGCGTCGATAGTCAGTGCAAAATCGAAACGTTCCATCTGATTTACTCACTAGCAAACATGGCGAACTCCATGGACTGGAGCTGGGCTCAGCGATGTTATTTTCCAACATGTATTCGACGACTTTTTGCAAACTAACTCTTTTAAACGGGTTAACACGATATGGATGCTGTTTTATAGGTGGCGTAAAACCCACATCAATATCATGCTCGATAACTGACGTCTGACCGGGAATGTCGCTGAACAACACTGAAAACGTACTCACCAATTCCATGACATCAGCTTTCTCAGCTGGAGTCAAATGCGGTAGCTGACTGGACAAAGTTAAGAGCATCTCTGAATTGTTCAATCTACCCTGAACTATGCACCTTGATGGTCCTTCGTCTGCCTCATCCATCCGTTCAGATGCGAGCAGCCCGACAGCAGCAATTTCACACTCTGAAACACAAGGTAGACCACTCTTTGAACTTTTGGCACCCGAATTTCTCTCATGATAGGCTTTAATCATGTTCACATGGCAGACACGAGAACTCTGACGGCGGTCAGGAGTAAGGATGACATAATCACGATCTGACAACTTTTTAATCACATAAGGGCCAGTATAACGAGCTTGCAATAACCCACCAAGCACCGGTAACAAAACCAAAACTTTGTCGCCGAGGCTAAAACTCCGTTCTCTGGCTTTCTTATCAAACCAGATTTTCATTTTCTCTTGCACCTTCTCAAGATTTTGCTTGGCCAATTCACAGACTCGGTATAAACGTGTATAAAATTGTGAAACATACTCAGGAAGAGTGCTGCTTTTTGGATCAGAGAGCCATTTTTCTTTTAATAGGACCGCGCGGATTGTGGCCAAAAACCAGTTCTGCAGGGCTAAACCCAAGTGATTCTTGTACCACTTCTCGTGAAGCAACCAAGGAATTCCCTCTTCCCAGTCCCTCTCAAGCTCAAAACAATAAGAGCACAGCATAGACTTTAGGGTCTGGTGAAACCTCTCCAGTGTACCCTGGCTCTCAGGATAATAGGCGGCAGAGACGTTATGCTTAATACCGAGTCGTTTAAGCACTTGAGAAAACGTACGAGACATAAATTTCGTTCCCCGATCACTTTATCACTCTTGGTAAACCAAAAACTGAGAAAAACTTGATGAGTGCCTTAGTGATAGCTCTAGCGGTGACGGAACGCAAAGGAACTGCCTCAGGGAAACGCATAGTCACGCACATAATGGTTAGTAGGTACTTGTACCCAGACTTTGAACGTGGAAAAGGTCCAACGCAGTCAATTATTACGTGCTCAAATGGCTCTGAAACCATAGGAATTGAATAAAGCGGTGCAGGCTGAATAATTTGGTTGGGCTTTCCTACCATTTGGCACACATGACAAGTCTGACAAAAACGTGAAACATCTTTTTAAACTGGGCCAGTAAAAATTTCGCAGAATCCGGTCATACGTTTTCACGACACCTAAATGACCAGCCAGACCATTATGTGCAACGCTTAAAATCATGTCACGATAAACTACTGGAACTACAATTTGGCTGACTATATTCCAGTCATCAGGAGATTTAGGGGACACCCACTTTCTCATTAAGATCTCATTTTTGAGAAAATATGCCTGGGACGCCGGCACACTCTCAGTCTCATACTCTGGTTGAACCAATTCAAACAATGGGGCAAGAGTTAAATCTGACCTTTGGGCAGCAATTAATTTATCTGGACACAGAGACAAAATCAACACGATCTTTACCAGCACCATTTTCAGCACTCACAGGAATCAGATCTGCTTTTTCCTGTGGAGAAACGGAGAGCAGTTTAGTTACATCAGGATTTGCAATAAACGTGTCGCATAAATCCACTTCATCCGAAATGAAACGATCAGCAGACTTAGCCATAGAGCGAGTAACTGCACACGCGGTGAAAACATCAGGATACTTAAGTGCACAATCATCAGCGCTAGCAACGAGCGGTACAAGAGACAACTTCAGGTGATACGTTAGCACAACTCCACACACTACTTCCAGCTAAATCATTTCCTAAAATGAATGTTACATCAGGAACTGGAAGAGATGAACGAACACCCACTACCACGTCACCAGTCACCAATTCAGATTGCAAATGAATTCTGTGTAACGGAACCTCCATAACTCCCATTTCAATACCTCGGACTAAAGCAGCACTACCCGTGGCAGTCTCCTCCAAACTTCACTTACCGATTTAAGTTTAAAGTGAATAACCAAAAGCAATCCCACAACACACACGTATTTACCCCATTTAAACATTAAGTTAATTCCCTAGTCTTCAGTGGCGTTAGGGGCTCGAGGCCACTTTAAACGCTGAAATCATGAACACCTGCACACCGATCCCATTAACAAGATCAGCCGCAGGTGAACTGAAGCGTGCCTCCACTCCGAATAACCACTAAAAATAAGTGGGAGAAAATAGGACAGGAAAATAAAGGGCTAGACAGCAAAGAGCGCAGCTCCATCTCGGGACGGCCGCTCAAGTTCCGCCGCTGAAGTATAGCAACTTGGCTTCCTTTAAACACAGGATTATAGTCCACAGGTGTACGGAATCTGCTAAATAGGACAAATATAAATCACGCTTCTCCTGCCCCTAGGGGTCAGGCAAATACATAAATATACATACATACATGTAACATGCCGCCATTCATTCCTGATGAAAATACACAGCGTGAGCTATCTAGGTATGGAAAATTTGCGAGTGGAATTAAGATGGTGCCGCTTGGATGTAAACATGAGTCTTTGAAGCACGTGTTGTCCTTCAGACGGCAGGTGTTTATGTTTTTGAACGCTCCAACTTTAAACGTGTCCTTTCGTTGCGTGTACGAAGGAAAATCGTACATGTTGTATGCAAACACTGGGGAATTGCGCTGTTTTGAATGCGGTTCTGTAGGACATGTAAGATTGTCTTGCCCACATAGGGAAGAAGTTGTAAATGAGACCAGTCAGAGTAAGGATTTGAATAGTAGTGTGGAGGAAATTATCGTGAAAGAAGGAGTGGAAACTGAGGATCAAAATAAGGAGAATGAAAAGGATCAAGGTAGTGTTGGTATTGAGGGTGAGACTAATGGTACTGAAGTGTCGAAGGTAGTAGAGGATATTAATGGTGAGATACAGGTGGTTGAAGAGAGGGTGAGGACAGAAACTAAGAAAAAAGAGCAAAAAGGAAGGGTGGAAAGTGGTGAAGAAGTGATGTTAGTTGATGGAGATCAGTGTGCAGGGATAGTGATTTTGGAGGATAATCAATCTGGAGAAATGGTGGATAAGGGAAGAAGGGAGGAAAGTGAGGATGATGCATTGTCAGATATATCAGATGTGTCAAATTTATCTCAGGTGGGATGTGAAGAGGTTTATTCTTTGGAAGAAATAGATGTTTTTTTGGATGAGACTTTTGGGAAAGTAGCAGAAGTGAAGGATTACTTCGCTGATACTAAGAAATTTGAATGTTCTGTTTTATACTGGATGAAACGAGTTGGAGAAGATAAACTAAGTAAGAGGAAGAGGTTCCGTTTGGAAAAAGTTTGTCACGAAAATAAGAAAGGGGAAAACCCCAAAGAAAAGGAAGTTTAACTAAACTGGATAATGATGTGTAATTCACTAAGGGTGTCTCTATTTCTTCTTCTATTTCTGTCTTTCTTTTCCCTCTTTTGGAATATTTTTATGGAGGTTGTAAGAGTAAGATCCTTAAATATAAATGGGGGAAGAGATAGGGTTAAAAGAGCAATGATTTCTAAATTTATTAAATTAAATGATGTTAAAGTAGTTTTCTTACAAGAAACACATTCTGATAGAAATAATGAAGTGGAGTGGTATAGATGGTGGGAAGGGGAGTGTAAATTAAGCCATGGAACAAATTTTAGTATGGGTGTTGCAATTCTCTTCTCGAAATTTTTGGCTTTAAAAATTGTGACAACAATAGAGATAGAAAAAGGTAGAGTTTTATTAGTTATAGCAGAAATTAAAAGTGTTAAATTTCTTTTCATTAATGTATACGCTCCGAATATAGGATTACATCGTGAAATAACATTCCAGAAGTTAAATGATGCAATAAAGCAATATGATGATGGTAATTATTGTGTTGTAGTAGGAGGTGATTGGAATTGCACAACTAATTTTTTACTAGATAGGAATGGTGAGGAGCCTCACTCAAAATCTAGTAAGTTATTATTTGATGTCACAAAAAATTTTAATTTAGAGGATGTGTGGAGAAGTAGGAATAAGTTTGTAAAGCAATATACCTGGATAAAGATATTAGATTCTGTTATGACAGGAGCAAGATTGGACAGGTTGTATATAAGTAAATCAGAAATGAATAGAGTTGTTAATACATATTACCGAATGGCTTTTCAGACCATCATATGGTGACTTTAGATTATAATATTGTAAAAGGGTCAAGATCTACTTTTTATTGGCATTTTAATGTAAAGTTGTTGCAAGACAAGGATTTTTTTGAGAAATTTTGTATTTTTTGGGAAATTTGGAGACGGAGAAAAATTAATTTTGAAAATCTGACTCAGTGGTGGGAAGTGGGAAGAGCACAGATCAAAGTTTTTTGCCAACAATTTTCTTATAATGTTACTGCTGTAGTGAAGAGAACAGTGAAAAATTTAGAGATTGAGATTAATGAAATGGAAAAAAGAATGACTGATGTTGATAACAATGGTTCAATGAATATTGTAAAAAAGAAAAAAATGGAGCTGAAGTCATTGTTGGAACAAAGAGTTAAAGGTGCACTAGTTAGAGCTAGAATGTCTTCAATTAAAGAAATGGATGCTCCAACTGCTTATTTTTTTGGACTTGAACGGAAAGAAGCACAAAAGAAATGTATGCTGCATCTTAAAAGGAAAAAATGGATCAATTACTTCAGATCCAATAGAAATGAGAATGATTGGAATTGAATTTTATAAAGAACTGTTTGGTAATATAGACTGTGATGTTGGATCTATGGACCAGTTCTTAAGGGACCTTCCTAAATTAAGGCCTGAGGAAAAAGAGGAACTGGACAAAATGATTTCTTTTGATGAACTTTCAAATGCTGTGCAACAGCTTTCTACAGGAAAGTCACCAGGAGTTGATGGGTTACCATCGGAATTTTATAAAGCCTTTTGGGGTGTTTTAGGAAATTATTTGTGTGATGTGTTTTGTGAATGAAAGAGGCTGTTTACCAAAAACCTGTCAGAGAGCTGTGTTGTCACTTTTGCCAAAAAATGGAGACCTAGGGATGTTGAAGAATTGGCGCCCAGTGTCTTTAATGTGTTCAGACTATAAAATACTGTCTAAGTGTTTAGCCAACAGATTAAAAAAATTTTTGCATGTTGTGGTAGAAAGAGAACAAACTTACTGTATTCCTGGGCGTACAATAATGAACAATTTGTTTCTTATGAGAGATATGATTGATATGTCTATTAGAAATAATCTTGATGTGGGTTTTTTATCTATTGACCAAGAGAAAGCTTTTGACCGGGTAGGTCATGAATACCTTTTTAATGTTTTAAAAGCTTTTGGATTTGGGGAGAATGTGATTTCTTGGATAAAAATACTTTATAAAGATGCTTCAGTTATGCTTAAGATAGGAGGTGGCCTGAGTTGTACAATCCCTGTTAAAAGAGGAATCCGACAGGGATGTCCTCTATCAGGACAACTTTATAGTTTAGCCATAGAACCTTTATTGTGTAAGCTGAGAACTGAGTTAAAAGGTTTAATGATACCAGGTGATAATTCAAGACTAAGGTATTCCGTGTCTGCTTATGCAGATGATGTAACTATTTTTATTACTGGTCCAAATGATGTTCAGGTATTTTGTAAAAATTTAAACCTTTATGAGAAATCTTCTTCAGCAAAAGTAAATTGGTCAAAGTGTGAAGGGTTTGTTGTGGGTTCTTGGGTTGATAAGGGGCTACCTCAACTTCCTGAAGGATTGAAATGGGGAAGGGAAGATATGAAAGTGTTGGGGGTGTTTCTGGGCTCTGATAAGTATAAAGAAAAGAACTGGGAGGGTCTGCTTGAAAAGGTTGTTGCCAGGTTGTCTAAATGGAATTGGCTATTATCCGAATTATCCTATAGAGACAGAGTCTTAATTATAAACAACCTGACTGCCTCTATGTTATGGCACAGACTGAATGTACTTGAGCCACCAGATTAAGGATATTCAGAGGAAATTGGTGGACTTCTTCTGGGCTAGTCAAAAATGGATTTCTGGGCCTGCACTTTATTTACCAGTGAATGAAGGAGGGCAAAGCCTAATAGATGTACGAAGCCGTATAAATGCCTTTCGGTTACAAGCAGCACAGAGACTGTTGTATGAAGAGAATGTTGGGTGGATTAATGTTGCTTGTGCTCTTCTACAGAAAACATCTGGTTTATTCTATGATAAACAGCTTTTTTTACTGGAAATTGATGAAGTGGATCTGAAGGAGTTAACACCTTTTTATAAGTCAATGATAACAGCATGGAAAAAGACATTTTTTATACACAGAGACATTTTAAATCCTGAGGACTGGATACTGGGAGAACCGTTGTTCCATAATCCATTAATAAGAACAAAGATTTTGTCCTCTAAATCGGTGAAAAGCTGGTTTGTGAAGGCGGGGTATGTCAAGTTGGGGGATTTGAGAAGTGGTGATGGCTGGAAAACAGCTGAGTCACTGCAGAGTGCTACTGGACTGAGATCTCTTCGCCTTCTGAGAAAAATAATAGAGGAAGTGTGGGCAGCTCTACCTGGTGCATGTAGAGAGGCTCTGTCTCAGGATTGGAATGGGGAATATACTTTTCCACCCATTAAATTATCAGCTGCTGTACAAGAGGAGAATGAGATTCCTGGATCTTCAGTTTTATCTTTTGAGTACCCTGAGTTGGGAAGTTTTCAAGAAATTAAGAAGAAGGAGCTCTATATGACATGTGTGACAGTTACTCATCAGACTGTGTTAAGAGGAGTGAAGACTTGGAGGTGGTCAGAAGTTTTTGGGACAAACTTTAAGGCATGCTGGAAGTCTTTGTATAAATTCCCTATTGAAAAGCGTACTGCAGACTTACAGTGGAGATTAATGTTCGGGGCTATAGCTACGAACAGACACGTGGCACACCTAAATCAGGCAAAGAGTGTATATTTTGTGGGAATGAAGAAACTGTTAATCACCTATTTATTGATTTTAGGTTGAAGGGACTTTTTAATTTTTTAACACAGTGTTTTATAAAGTTCGGAGAAAATTTGTCTTATCAGAATTTTATAAGTGGTCCAATGTACAGTTTTCACGAAAGGAGGAAAAAATGTTTATTGAATTTTTTTTGTTGGGGTCAGCTAAGATGGCTGTATGGAAAACGAGAAAAAATAAAATGTTGGGTATGGAATCAATTAATGCAGAGATGGTTCTGAAAGGAATGATAGCTGCTAGAATTAAGATAGAGTATGCATATTATAAATTGGTATGTGATATTGAAATGTTTTCTGAAATTTGGTCAGTGGGGGGAGTTCTTTGTAAAATGAAATGTTAATTTTAAATTTGTAGAAGTGTAATTTATAAAATGTAATTTTTTTAAAATGATTGTACGATATTGAAGTAGAAAGAAAAATGGC
Source organism: Mylopharyngodon piceus (assembly GCA_039654765.1). Lineage (NCBI taxonomy): Eukaryota > Metazoa > Chordata > Actinopteri > Cypriniformes > Xenocyprididae > Mylopharyngodon > Mylopharyngodon piceus. The sequence continues at coordinate 1,643,629 of CM077448.1, read as the reverse complement.
ATAATAAAGATATTGTTAAGCCTCTCTCTCTCTCTCTCTCTCTCTCTCTCTCTCTGTGTGTGTGCGCGCGCGCATGTGCGAGTGTGGTGAGAAGAGTGGAGCGTTGGTTAGAGTGAGCGTGAAAAACTGTTCTTTTTTTCAGCTTTTTCTTCTTTTTTCCCCCTTTTTTTGGCAAACTTATTTATAATCTAGGAAGGACTTTTGTATTTTAAGCCGCTCGCGGCTTTTGTCGCGTGACGGTATGGCGTCTGAATCTGTGCAGGTAAACCCTCATCTAACGATGCGAAATGGGTGCAGGTGTGTGCCCGAGACCGGCGTTAGTGTGGAGGATGTACTCGTGGTGGTGGGGGAATTGGTTGGTTTTGAGAATATTCTCTCAGCATCACGAATGAACAAGGCTATTGTAGTGTTTTTGAAAACGGAGCAATTAGTAAACCAGCTGACAGAGAGCGGAATTTGGATTAAAGAAATGTTTGTGCCCGTGACTCCTTTAGCGGCTCCGGCTACTAAAGTAACAATTTCAAATGTACCACCTTTTATTTCAAATGACGTGATTACTAAAGAGTTGACACGATATGGAAAAATTGCAAGCCCAGTCATGATTCCGTTAGGATGTAAAAACACGGCACTGAAACACGTTCTTTCTTTCAGACTGCAAGTTTTGATGTTTCTCACTTCCCCTGAGCGCACGTTAGAGATCTCATTTCGCGTGAGTCATGGAGAAAATTCATATATGCTGTATGCAAGTACCGACAATCTTAAGTGCTTTGAATGTGGACATTTAGGCCACAAACGTTTCTCTTGCCCGAATAAGAAAGTGGATGATGAACAGCGTTTGCCTGTCGATACAACGCAGAGCGGATCGTCCAAAGACAACGATACTGACAATGTGGAAATTACAATTCGACAAAATCAAGCGATAGAGAAGAAAAGGCCTTCTGAGGGAGTCATCGGGCACAATGAGGTGAGTGAAAGCGATGCTGAGGGTGAGCAAGCTGGATGTAGTTATGCAGTTGTCAGACATTTAAGTAAGGAAGTTGAAAATGTGGTTAATGAGAATGTGACTCAGACAGATGTACAAGCAGTAGAGGAAGGCTCAGTTGATGAGTTGGATGGAATGTCTCAATGTACTGATGATAGCATGAAAGATGATGAACAGTGGTTTGAAGGAGCAGAGATGCCAAAAGTGATGAAAGAAGACTTGTATACTGTGGCTCAAATCAGTGAATTTCTTGATGAAACGAAGGGTAGAAAAGTTGAAGTGAGTGATTTCTTTCCAGACTTGGACAAGTTTATAGCATCTGTTATGTGGGCAAGGAGACATAGTAGTCATGAAGAGCTCTCACAGCAGAAGCGTTTTAGACTAAAGAAACACATTACTGCAATCCGACAAAGTAAAACAGGAAAAGTTAGGCCAAAGAGGGGGAAAAAATCCAACTAATCAATATGATTAATATGATTTTCTTCTTGTCTGCTTTCTTTTGTATCTCTCTTCTTCTCATGGAGACTTTACGGGTGGGAGCCTTGAATGTTAATGAGATGAGGGATAGGGGGAAGGCAGAAACGGTCATAGAATTTATCAGGTTGAAAAATTTAAATGTGATTTTCTTACAAGAAACTCATAGTGATTTGAGTAATGAGGTTGACTGGAGGCTGTGGTGGGGCAATGAGTGTGCTCTTACTCATGGTACTAACTTGAGTGCAGGAGTTGCAATTCTTTTCTCTCCAACCACTAAAGTTAAAATCTTGTCTAAAGAAGAAATTGAGCCGGGACGGTTATTGGCAGTTAGAGCTGATATTAATGGTTTGATTATTGTATTTGTTAATATCTATGCACCTAATAATGCATCTGATAGGATAAATACGTTTAATAAGTTGAATGTATTTTTAAAACAACAGCAGGTTAATGATTTGATAATTTTAGGAGGGGATTGGAACTGTACACTTGATCCTTCTTTTGATAGAAATGGAGAAGAACCTAATTTTCAATCACCTACTGTTTTAGCTAATATTATTGAAACTTTTAATTTTACAGATATTTGGAGAGAAAATAATCCCTTGGTAAAACAATATACTTGGGTAAAGGTAAACGAGAGTAGAATTTCAGCTGCACGTTTAGACAGATTGTATTTATCAAACAATATGAAAAATAGAGTTGTACATACAGCTATTGTCCCCACTCATTTTACTGATCACAAGCTTATTACAGTTGACTGCACATTGATATCTAGAAGAAATAAGAGTTCCTATTGGCATTTTAATGTCAAGTTACTGCAAGACAAAAGTTTTTGTGAATCTTTTAAATATTTTTGGGAAACTTGGAAAAGTGAGAAAAGTAGATATGAGAATGTAATTCTTTGGTGGGAAATTGGTAAAGCACATATAAGGGAATTTTGTCAACAATATACATCTTATTCAACTTTGAGTTTGAAATGGACTTTGGAGTGGATTGAGAAAGAAATTTTAGTCATTGAAGAAAAAATGATGAGGGATCCCACTGCTAATATACAAGAGTGGTCTGATAAGAAATTAAAGTTGAGTTCTATTCTAAATGAGAGAGTGAAAGGTGCTCTTGTGAGGAGCAGGTTTTTATCAATGAAAGATATGGATGGTCCTACTTCTTTTTTTTTTTTAACTTGGAATATAAAAGTGTACAAGAAAGAAAAATGTATAGTTTGAAAAACAGTCATGGTCGCGATACAAGCGATCCTGTAGAAATGCGAAGATTGGCAGTGGACTTTTATTCTAAGTTATATTCTGCTGAGAACACAGATGAGAGGAGCCAAAATGAACTTTTGCAAAATCTTCCCTGTTTAACCACTGAAGATAAACAAATTTTGGATACGGAACTTTCCTTTGGGGAATTAAGCGCTGCAGTACTAGGACTTGCTTCAGGTCGCACCCCAGGTATAGATGGACTTCCTGGTGAGTTTTACAAGCACTTTTGGACTTTAATTGGAGCTGATTTCTATGAAGTACTGCAAGAAGTTTTTCGTATTGGTTTGATGCCTAAAAGTTGTCAACGAGCAGTTTTAACACTACTTCCCAAGAAAGGTGATCTTACCTTAATAAAGAATTGGAGACCAGTTGCAGTTCTATGTTCTGAATATAAACTAATATCAAAGTGTTTGGCTAACAGGTTAAACAAAATATTGCATAAAATTATACACAAAGATAGGCAAAGATAGTTTAGTCATTGAACCTCTTCTCTGTAAAATAAGAGAAAAGCTAACTGGATTACAGACAAATGTCTTAAATTGTTATGATTGTATAAAAGTCTCAGCATATGCTGATGATATCACTGTTGTTTTAAGAAATGAAAATGATGTTCAGGTTTTAACAGATATTTTAGAGAGTTATGGGAAAGCTTCATCTGCCAAAGTAAATTGGGATAAAAGTGATGCCCTGTGGTGTGGTTTGGATTATAATAGTCCAACACTTCCAGGTAGATTACAGTGGGGAAGGTCTGGGTTAAAGTACTTGGGGATATTTTTAGGAAGAGAGGATTATAAGAGAAAGAATTGGGAGGACCTGATGGAAAAGGTGTCTGCTAGGTTGTCTCGCTGGCATTGGCTGCTCCCCCAGCTATCATACAGGGGAAGAGTTTTGGTCTGCAACAACCTTGTAGCCTCATCCTTATGGCACAAAATGACTGTCTTAGAACCTCCTGAGGAATTGGTGGAAAGTATTCAAAAACGTCTAGTGACTTTTTTTTTGGGCTGGGCAGCATTGGCTAAGAGCACCTGTGTTATATCTACCCAGACAAGAAGGAGGCCAAGGATTGGTGGACATTAAAAGTAGAATAAAGACTTTTAGACTTCAGACAGCAAAAAGATTACTTTATGGAAAAGATGTGAGCTGGGCTGGAATAGCTTGTGCCCTCCTAAGAAAAGCAGGAAGTATGGAATTAGACCGATATCTTTTTCTTATGGACACTCAAGGAGTTGATTTGTCTGCATTGACACCTTTCTATCGGTCCATGTTGAAAGCCTGGAAAATTCTAAGAACATCAAGGAATCTTAAGGATGTGAAAGGTTTGTGGATGAGAGAAGAACCCCTGTTGTACAATCCTATTGTGGATGTAGAAATTTTGAAGTCAGCATCAATGAGGACTGCTTTAAGGAATGCTGGAATTACAAAGATTGGACATTTAATGACAACGGGTGGATGGATGTCTGCTGAGGTGCTGGCTGCTGGGCTTGGTGTGAGGTCGGTTCGCTTGGCACAGAGACTGTTGAGTGAGCTTCTTGGGTATTTATCCATGGATTCTAAACATGTTTTAGAAACAACTAATGAAGATACGGATATCATTTTCCCGGAGTTAAAAATTGTACCTGCCTTTGATGATTTTCAAGAAAGGGAAGGGACTTTGCTTACCTTCAGGACTCCTGAACTAGAATTTTTCAGTGAAACCGGGAAAAAAGCACTATATGTCACATGTGTTAAAGTTTTACATATGAACTCTTTAGAGGGACTAAAAGAATCTAAATGGCAAGAGGATTTTGGATCAGGAGTTTCCCCTAAAGGTAGCTGGAGGACCTTGTACAAGGCGCCCATTGAAAAAAGGTCCGGGGACCTTCAGTGGAGAATTGTGCATGGTTTAATAGCTACAAACAGACACAGAGCACACCTTGATCCACAGGTAGAGGGGTGTCTTTTTTGTGGGCAAATAGAAACTGTTTTTCATTTATTTTTTTACTGTGGTAGACTTGAAGCTTTGCTATCTCAATTAGAAGAATGGTGTAGAATTTTAGGAGAAGTGTTCTCACCTATACTTTTTATTTATGGACCGAAGTATAACAAAAACAGGAAGCAGATCCATGTGATGCTTAATTTCTTGTTTGGGCAGGCCAAAATGGCAACTGGCTATCACGCAAAAGTAAACAAAATGGTATGGGATCAAATGATGCAGTGTTAATTTTAAAGGGTCTAATAAAATCAAGGTTAAAGGTAGAATATGCTTATTATCAACTGGTCAAAGATATGGAGACTTTTAATTGTATTTGGGGAGTAAATGAATGTTTATGTGGAATCGACAGTGATGGCTCTCTACAAATTCATATCTGAGTTTTTATGTATTTATTTATTTATTTATTTATTATGTTTTTTTTTTTTGGTTGGAATTGATATGTATTCATTATTATTTGCGATGTAATGATGGTATGTTTTTGTAATTTTTTTTTTTTTGTGTAATTGTGTGATCTTTAGGAAGGAATTGTAAATTAAAGGATTGTTAAAGTCAAGTCCTCTCTCTCTCTCTCTCTCTCTCTCTCTCTCTCTCTCTCTCTCTCTCTCTCTCTCTCTCTCTGCAGTGCACTGCAATCTCAGACCACTTTTCAAAGTGACAGCCCAAGAAGTATTGAGAGGGCTGATTCATTTAATAGATTTTCTCTTTTTGCATTTATCTCTGCAATTATAAATCTGGCTGCTGCAGATGCCATAATTTAAAAAAATATGGTGCCAACATTTCTGGCATTATGGGATGGTAGTTTGGTTCCTGCATGATTACAGTTTATAACTGCATATTTTCCTAACTACAATAATGTTAATAAACCAACTTATGTGAACTACACAAAACTAGGAATCCAAAAACCATCTAGGTGAAATCTAATATAACCTAATACAATGTGTTACCAAATATGTTATAGTAACATACCGTAAGTAAAATAATAGTTTTAATCATTTAAAGTCAGTCATTAATCACTTACTCATATTCATGACATTCCAAACTATAGAACACAGGACGCAATGTTGCAGGATCTTCATGCTGTTCTTTTCCATACAATGAAAGTGAGTTAAGACCAGGACCTGTCAAGTTCCAAAAATTATCAATAAGTCTTCTGAAGTCATATAATAACTTTTTGTAAGTAACAGACTGAAAGTGCTGTTCACTGTGACCAATGTCATATTTGTGTGATGTAAACAAGTGCATATTCAAATTTGGAACATCACAATGAAAACCAATGAGCAATTCTTTATGGGCTTTTTGTCTTAATTTGATTGGTCAGTGAAGTACAGGGAACGGAGAGAGGGGCCGGCAGCAATGGGGCTGAGGCTGTGGTCCTTAAACCCAGGTCTCGTACGATCACAACTGCTTTTCACATGTCGGGTGGTTTTCACACTTTCTGTGCCACAGCTCCTGACCCACTTAATGTTTTATAAGTTCCTTACTCAAAGTTATCAAATGACTCTAGAGAATTTGAAATATAGTGCACAAGAATGGTCTACTTATAGTGTATTTATGATACTTTAATTTTATGGAAAAGAACCGTGTGAATATTCTGCTAAAATTCTTCTTTTGTGAGTCATACTGTAGAGTGAGTAAATGATTTTAGCAATTAGTAAATGTTTTTACCAATTACCGTGTTTTCACTGTAGCAATTTTTTTTTTCTCCCAAATCTATTTCCTTCCTTGTGCTCGCTGTCTACATCTTCAGTGCAGTCTGCAATTACGACCACTTTTCAAGGTGAAAGCCCAGGATATATTGAGAGGGCCAGCATGATTGGTTCCCAAGATTTATGGCAAACAGAGGAAATTCTTTTTGAATTCATCTCTGGACTGTAAAAATGGCTTTGGTCTTCAGAAATTCATTTTAAAAATATAGTGACATTTCAGGCATTAAAGGATGTCATTTTAGTGTCTGTATATTTTAGTTTTTGTAATGGTAATACCAGCCAAAGCGTACTGATGTTCATAATAATTCAGGTGGTAAAAATATATATCTTTTTTTTCTGCTGAAATTAAAAACTAGTCCACTGAAGGCATGCTGAAGTTGAACCCATGTGCAGTTTATTGAAGACAATTATTAACAAACAAACAAAATTATGTTTTTAAAAATGTGACAATAAACATAACATAAACATAAATGTGAACATAAACATGACCTTGACTTAACTTGACTATGAACTAGACTCACCTACAGTGGTTACACGAACAAAGCTAGACAAGAGACAATGGAAACATGAGGGCTATATACACACAAAAGTCTAATGACACACTTGAAAATAATTAACACAATGAACCAATGAAAACATAACTTTTAGAGCAAAAGGGGCACATGACAGATTCATATAACGGGATCAAAGAATCACATGACAAAACAGGAACCATGACTATGAGAATTTCAAAATAAAAGACATGAAAACAAACTTGAAACAAGTGTAGTACAGTGTAGGGAGGAGAAATATAAGAAAAAGCATACCCCTGTGAAAAAGTGCATTTTAGCATGTTTTTAAATAGAGAATTTATAATATTTAAGTGATTTAAGAAATAATATTTAAGAGAATATATAAGTGTGAAATAAATATAATGTTTTTGAACACTTAATTGCATGTTAATTGCAATTAAAAGAAATGTATTATAGTAAGATTTGGATTAAATGCAATTAAGGAATTACTTAAGTGCATCTTCGTAATTTCATAATTATTTCTATTATACTTGAGATATGGGTACAGTATACCTCTGAATGCACTGAAAAGCATTTATGGTTAAAAAAAAAAATACTTTAATGTAATTTATATTGAAACTTGTATGTCCTCTATTTAAATACATTTGTAATAATTGCAGTTTAGTACATTTAAAATGTTTTCACACTACTGTTAAAGTGTTATCAAGAACTTTACATATGCTTTAGTATGTTAGTCAACACATCAAAATAAGTGTACTTCTTAAAAGCATTATAAAAGATTATTAAAACAATGATTTAAAATGTACTTTAAAATGTTGAATTTAACATTATTATAAAATGCACATTTTAAAAGTGTACTTAATGTGTTAAGAAACAGTCATGAAAGAGTACTAGGCAATTTTTTTTTTTTTTTTTTTTCTCTCCATAAACACTTTTTGCTATTCTGGTTAGAACTCTCTTCACATCCTGATAGCAATCAATAGAAGCAATCAATAATAGAAGTGGTCTAAATATTAAAAAAAAAAAAAGTACATATTCTGTGGAAGTCTCAGGAACAAAAAATGTTCATCCAATCATTGTATTCAGTCCAAATGCAATGATAGTAAGCCCTACCTGCCTGTCAGCATATGTATTTCCATACCTCCATGCACCCTGACCACGCAGATATTGCAGGTCATCAGTGCATTCTGTAAGGCTATGCAGAGTTGTAGTTCAGCATGAATATAGGGGAAAAATGTTGACAGGAAAAGTCTGTTCTTGATGGGTTTTTGATTGAATGCCACAAATTCTACAAACAAAAACAAGGAAATAAATCATCTTCATGAAAGCCTGGTATTGTTTCTGATCCCATACATGTCTAGCTTGTCATAACTCTTTGCCTTTTCTTTTTCCTGTCTTCATATTTAGTGTCATTTTCATGAGCATTTATTCGTCAATAACCTCTTATTTGCTCTGACCCTCATATTGGCTGTAGACAGAATTCAATCCACATGAATGTGACTTGTATGTATCATAACCCAACATGATACAATGAGTGACAATAAAGTGATTCATAAATCCAGAGAAGGGCAAGTATGTCAGCTGATCTGTTTGGTGTCATAACCTGTTTTTATGGAGCTGAAGCCTCCACTTTCATGCTTTTATCTGAGGAGAGACAGAACACACAAAAAGACTTCCAGTTTCTTGCTTCTGTTGTCCTCTTCCTTGAGTGCTGTGAAAAGTGATGTGTAGGCTCATTCATCTTTTTATTTTTCTTGTCAAATCTCTGGAAACCATGTTCATCATTCGGTTGATTGATGATTCACTTTAATTGTGTGCAAGATCACGATGGAAGCGTATGTAAGCATATTCATGTAATGTTTTCTTTTAACAAAACATACAGTATCTTAATTGTTGGTAAAGTGTCCTGAGCAGATTTAAATAGGGGGTTGGACTGAAGTGTTCTATGTCCTCCAGTCGTTTGCATCAAGAACATAAAGTTAAAGAATACAGGTGTTAAAGCAGGAATTATTCTTTGTACAGATCTCAAAGAGTATTGATGGAACATAGATGATGACCGAGTGTCACATTTTGAGTTTGATTAGTCATGTTTAGAGTTTCTTCTTGATCTGTTTCTGTTCATTGTTTGAGTTCTAAGCTGGTTTTCTTGTTCTATGAATTATTTCTGTCCTTCGCCTGTTTGTTTCAATGGTGTCCATGGAGTTTGAGTTCAGGTGTGTCCAGGTGTGTCTTGTTAATTAGCTCCTCAGTTCACTGTGCATTTAAGCCCTGTGTTTAGTTTAGTTCAGTTGTCTGTAATTGTCGCATTTACCCGGTTGTTCTTTTCCTGTTTTATAGTTAAGAGTGGTTTGTTTCTAGTTCTTTAGTTAAATAAACCTTTTACTGCTGCAATTGGCTCCTGTCTCTACACTCAAAAAAATAAATTGTTGAATGAACGTGATTTAATCGTAGCACCCATTATGCATCTAATCAAATCAAATCAACTTGGACTGCTTTGAATATTTTATATGAACACAATATACATTTGTAGATTAAACATGATTTTAATATGTCAATGTAACTTCTTTGCAACTAATTGAATCAAAATGTTTGTATTGTGTTAGTCTAATCAAATTTATTCTTATTCACTCAATGTTGATAAAGCACTTCAATTCAACAAAATTCTGCCTTGTTACATCAACTAGTTAATGTCTTGTTCATGTATGGTTTTGGTAGTTTAATGAATATCTATCTTGTTGTTTCAATTAGATTTGTTTTAAATGACAGCACTAAGAAGCATGACATTACCAAAACTTCAGTAATCTACAAAAAAAGCACAGAAAACATGCAAACAATTTAAAATTTTTATTTTTAAAATTGGGCTTAACGCTTGTAGGACTTTAATGCCCTTTTGGTCTTAACTTCTAAAAATTAATCAATTTTAACACCACCATTTTTGGGAATTTGTGAGGTAATTCATGGCCTGACACAGAAAAATGTAACATTTGAACAAACATGAATGATCATGAATTTAACAAAACAAACAATTGTGAGTGTAACAATTTGAGCTGTAAAATAATAATAATAAAAGAGATAGTCTGATGCAATACTTGTCACGGAGACACAGCCAACGCCCACCAACACCCAAGCATCGTCACCAGATCTCTACACTCCGCACACTTGTTCACTCTCCCCTGAATACTAATCACAAGCACCTGCACCTCATCATCATGGACACTATATAGACTCATGTTTCCCTCAGTTCATTGTCTGGTCTCGTCATACGTACCTGGACTCCTTACCCGCTACTTACCTGTTATCCTGCTGTTGCTTCTCCGTCTCCTGTGTCCTGTTCTCCGTGTTCTCCATCCGATCCTGCAAAAAACATTCCAAAGATTACTCTTCAGCTAAGTGTTTGTTTGACCGTGCTTGCATCTCTACTTACCTTATTGTCTGTCATCACCTCCAACGGTTCGTGATAGTCTACATCGACGATATCCTCATCTACTCCCGGAACCTGGCCGAACATCGCCACCACGTCTCCCAGGTCCTTGAGAAGTTACGCCAACACCACCTTTACCTCAAGCTGGAGAAGTGCGAGTTCCACACCACCTCGGTCCAGTTCCTAGGATACATCATTGATCAGCATGGAATCCAGATGGACCAGAGGAAGGTGGAAACCATCCGCAACTGGCCACTCCCTTCCACCATCAAAGAGTTACAGCGATTCCTGGGCTTTGCTAACTTCTACCGACGCTTCATTCACATATACAGTCTCCTCAGTGCACCCCTCTCGTCACTCCTCAAGGGCCGGCCCAAGTCTCTGTCCTGGACTCCATCTGCCCAAGAAGCCTTTCGACATCTCCAAGAAGCTTTCCTCACCGCCCCGATCCTCGTCCATCCGATTCCAGAAATTCCTTTTTTCGTCGAGGTGGATGCCTCCTCTACTGGGGTCGGGGCGGTGTTGTCTCAGCGGCAGGGTGATCCCCCACGACTCCATCCCTGTGCCTTTTTCTCCAAAAAGCTATCCCCGGCGGAGCAAAACTACAACATCGGGAACAGAGAACTACTGGCCATCAAGTTAGCTTTGGAGGAGTGGAGACACTGGCTGGAGGGAGCTAACCATCCGTTTGAAGTCATCACCAAGCACCGGAATCTGGAGTACCTTCGAGAAGCCAAACGACTGAATCCTCGCCAAGCTTGCTGGGCTCTCTTCTTCACGAGGTTCGACTTTAAAGTTTCCTACCGTCCTGGAACCAAGAATTGCAAAGCAGACGCCTTGTCACGACTATATCAACCCGAGCCAGACAATCCCGACCCCGAACCGATTCTCCCTCCAGCCATGCTTGTCAGCCCCATCCAGTGGGACATCAACCAGCGCATAACCAAAGCTAACGCCTCTGAACTTGCTCCACCGGGAGGTCCAGAGGGGCTCCTCTATATTCCACCAGCCCAACGCCAGCCCCTCATGGACTTAGCTCACTCTTCTCCTGGGCTCTGGACACCCAGGCAGTTTACGTACCCTCTCGCTCTTGCGTCAACACTACTGGTGGCCGTCCATGACCCAGGATGTCTCCTGACACGTCAAAGGACGCTCAGTCTGTGCCGTTGCTGACACTCCTAGGAGGCTACCAGAAGGCAAGCTACTACCTCTACCCATACCTCATCGTCCGTGGAGCCACTTGGGAATCAATTTCATGACAGCCCTACCAGCATCTAACAACTTTACCTGTGTGTTCGTCATAGTGGACCGATTCTCTAAAGCCGTCAAGCTCATACCCCTCAAGGGTCTTCCCTCAGCTCTGGAAGCCGCCGAAGCTCTTTTCCACAATGTATTCCATCACTTTGGCATTCCCGAAGATATCGTCTCAGATTGGGGCCCACAGTTCATCTCCAGAGTCTGGAAGGCCTTTTTCAAGCTCCTAGGAGTGTCCGTCAGCCTATCCTCCGGATACCATCCCCAGACCAACGGCCAGACTGAGCGGAAGATCCAGGAGATCGGGAGATACCTGCGGTTATACTGCCACTGGAACCAGGACAGCTGGAGCCAGTTCCTGCCCTGGGCCGAATATGCCCAGAATTCCCTCCGGCAATCCACCACAGGGCTCACCCCATTCCAGTCCATCCTGGGCTACCAACCTCCTCTCTTCCCCTGGTTGGGTGAGCCCTCCGAGGTTCCAGCTGTCAACCACTGGTTCCAGCAGAGTGAGAGAGTGTGGGACTTAGCCCATATCCATCTCCAGCAGGCAGTTCGGAGACACAAGTGACATGCAGACGCCCGTAGAGGCCCAACTCCCCAATACCAGCCGGGGCAAAAGGTGTGGCTCTCGACGAGGGACTGCCCTGCCGCAAGCCCGGTACATAGGTCCGTTCACCATCCAGAGGCAGCTCAACGAAGTCACCTACCGTCTCAACCTTCCACCACAGTACCGTATTGCACCTTCATTTTATGTCACTCCTGAAGCCCCACACTGAACCCTTATCTCCTTCTCCCACAGATCCTGGTGACGATGCGGTACCTCCTCCTCCCGACCTGGTCGAAGAAGAGACCATCTACCGGGTGCGGGCGATCCTCGACTCTCGACGACGGGGTCCACAGCTGGAGTACCTCGTCGACTGGGAGAATTATGGCCCTGAGGAACGATCCTGGGTAAATCGTCACGACATCCTCGACCCCTCACTCCTTACCCAATTCCACGCTGACCATCCGGGCCGTCCCGCTCCCAAGGGGCGAGGTAGACCCCGTCGTTGTCATCCCATCCGGTCGTCAGGAGCCGCCCGTGGAGGGGGGGGGGTACTGTCATGGAGACACAGCCAACGCCCACCAACACCCAAGCATCGTCACCAGATCTCTACACTCCACCCACGTGTTCACTCTCCCCTGAATACTAATCACGAGCACCTGCACCTCATCATCATGGACACTATATAGACTCATGTTTCCCTCAGTTCATTGTCTGGTCTCGTCATGCGTACCTGGACTCCTTACCCGCTACTTACCTGTTATCCTGCTGTTGCTTCTCCATCTCCTGTGTCCTTCTGTGTTCTCCGTGTGCTCCATCCGATCCTGCAAAAGACATTCCAAAGATTACTCTTCAGCTAAGTGTCTGTTTGACCGTGCTTGCATCTCTACTTACCTTATTGTCTGTCATCACCTGTGTTCGTGCCTCTGTCAATAAACATCTGCTAACTTACCTCTCTGTCTCCGTCTGAGTCTGACAATAACATGTAGAATGAAGGTGTATTAATGCAAATTTCCCACCAGTCCTGTATAAACTATGGCACGCAAAGAATTTTTTTTTTCTAATACAACGTTATCGTGAGAAGGCGGAGCACAAGAGAACAACGGAGCTATGATGAACACACATGTTCTAATTATGTGTTTATTAGAGGTTGAATTCAAATCAAATACTGCCAAACTGCCCATACTACTTCTGAATAGGATGTCTACTTCATAAAATGTATGAAAATATGGAAATATATGGTTCAGATCACTCAAATAAATGGAGGCGCTCTTAAATGGTCAGATATGGAGCTTGGGTGTCATCTAGTGAAAAAGTTTGGTACTGCACCCAAACAAAATCTTACTGAAAGCTCATTTTTGAAATATTTCAACCTAAAATTTGGAATGTTGACATTTTTGGCTTTTATTTTCTTGCAGTTTAAGAGTAAAACATGCTTTGTAATATATTATTATAAAATATAAACAATTATATGTTTACATTTTCATAAACTTCTATAACGTTTTATTTCACTTTCATAATTTATTTCACTTCTACAATAATCTGACTAGTGTCTTCTTTAAAACAAGACCAACCTTAGGTCTATATTCCAAAGCATTCTTGAATTACAACCATTTATGTTTGGATAGTGCATTTTCATGTCTATGCGAAAAAAGAGGGTGACAGTTATTTAAACCTGTTTTTCTCAGAATTCCGTTCCTGAAAATCAAAGCGATCAGCCGACTTCAGATAACCATAACTTTTGTTACAGACAAGCTATGAAAGAAGTAAAAACATATTTGGAAAGGGCTCGAATACAGCTTTCATATGGTACCTGTGATAGGTAAAATTTCACCATGTGATGGGTTTTCGCAGATCACATCACATATACAATTCTGTTAATAGAAATGGAGAAGATTTGCTCCATTTCATCCATTGTGTGTCCATTTTGTGTCCTTTGTGGCTTCAAGCCACATGGCAAACCTGTCTGGTGAGTGAAGAGTCTGGACTGAGAGACTTGGGTAAACAATGGTGCAAATGGTGATGAGATCAGTCTGTGATTGATGACATGCTAATGTCATCATTCTTCCCTTGCACAAGTTGTAAGGGTGACAGAGAACAAAGCAGTTCCTTTGTGGGGGTTACTGTATGTTAATGTTACCCCCCTGTTCTCCTCAATAGGTATTGTTGTTTTAAATCAATCCAAAGGTCCTCTGTTTGTTGCTCACAGGAATCTGATCCAATTGAATTTAAACTTTCCACACACGGCGTAGGAAAGGGGTTGATATCTTGCCTGCTGTCCACTACAGTATGAAAGTTAAAAATCTGTTCTTAGGTTTTAGTGATTAATTATTATCATTATTAATATAATAATAATAATTATTAGTAGTAGTAGTAGTAGTAATAGTATCTGGTGTGTATGTTTAATTGTGATTGTAAATTTTGTTTATGTGGAAATTTATTGTACTTTTGTATTTATAATACTATACAATACAATACAATAAATGTTCCCATTGCTAGGAGTGAAATTTGTGCTTTACATCAAGGACCGCAATGGAAGTTTTTAACTTTGTGCTATCCCTGACAAGTTAGTGTATTTCACTACTTTTTTTGTCTAATAAATTAAATCAAATCAAACCAAATCAATGTTGTGTACTGTCATGCCTGTTAACTATTGTTTATTTACATCAAGATATCTTATTTGTTTATAGCCTAAGATGTTTGTCTCTGTTCTTTCCTATAACACTATTTTTATTTGTATACTTTTAGAATTCTCTTCTAAATAATGCCTCAACTGGAGGTAAAGTAATTTCCCCTTCATTACTTGGGGGTTGGCTCTGCCCCTGCCTTCATCTTCAAGCAGGATCTTCCAGCATACTTCAAGACCTGGACTAAGGACTGGACCTATGGCAAAGAACGTTGTGATTGGACTATAGTGTGGATATATCTGCCTACTGACTCTCTCAGGTATAATTGAAATTCCTGACAAGGCTGAACACAAGAGCTTTCACAAAAACACAGACACCATGCAACCAAACAATAAACTTGCTAATCCAAAGAAAAGATCATGAAACAAGGACACAGAAATCCATTTGCCTTCTTTTCTCTTCTCACCAATCCTAACTGTGCGATACACGTGAAAGTGAAAGCAACACAGACTCAGGTGCGCACTTGTTCAGGAAGAAAAGTAACCTGCCCATGCGTTTTAGCCAATGACGATGTATTTAGTTTAATAAAACAGATGTAAGGAATGATAGTGTTGATGATTTACCTTGGATGTGAGCGAGCCAGCAGTGTAATTGTGCATAGTGAGTACAATCAGAGCAGCAAATGAATGGCAATCCACTGTCTCCTCTAAAGATTCAATTTGCAAGCAGCAGAAAGCCGTGTTGTTTACTCTGCTGCACATAATAGCACCAAATTAATAAAAAAAAAAAAAACACAATATTTTGACCGCATTCTGTTTACTATCATGCGGTGCACTTTGTGATGATGTAAGATGAATGCAAGTGCACCTGGGTTCGATAGAATCAAGTTGAGTGTGAAACCAGGCCAACGCTGCAGGAGTCAACGGGAACAATCACACTTGGACTCAGACACAGCAAACGTGCCCATTGTGAAAGCCCCCTTAAACTCTCAAATGAAATGAATTAAAGAATGATGAAAGATATGTACCATGATATGTTACTAAAGATTGACTGAGGCAGCTCTCCTGTTCAGCTTGTCCAGCTAACTTGCAATGGTCAGCCTAGAGATAGAAGGTACAGGGTTGTAATAGTTTTGGTTCATTAAGAGTCCAAAGTTATGTTGTTTTCAGGGGTAATTCCTGCAGGGGTTCAGTAAAACCTGTAGCCTCCAGAGGCTAAATAGGGGCTAGGTTGTCATAAAGAATCAAAATGTACTTTCATGCCCATTCTTTCCCCTCTAAAGGCCTACTTCTATTGTAGTGCAGGGAACAGCTCAAACAGAGCATTTTTAAGCTAATGATTTTCTGAATTGAATTGCTCATGGAACCACATAAAAGCATATCAGCAGCCTCAGTAGTACTGCTGATGAGCTGATATGACTGTGAATAACTGAATATTGTTAAAATATAAAAGATGTTATAAAACAGTTTACTCCACTGTTTATCATAATTTTAGGTTGGCACAAGGGTTGATTTCCCGCCAATCAATATACACACCTAAAAGTATCTGTGTTGTATGAAGCCTTGTGGATACAGTTGGTAACTCTATGGTAAAAAAAAAAAGAGAAGGAAAGAGTTGAATCAACAGGAAATATGGTTATTTGGGATTCGCTCTTATACCTTTGATTTCATCCTTCTTGCATCATCTCCTGTGGTGCCTCCTCACTATGTTCAAGGCAAGTACTGTAGGAACTTATACTACTTGGAAAAAAACATGACATGTTTGATATACATAATCACGGAAAGGTAACAAAACTCCCCACATGAGCAATGTGACATCAAACATAAAATCTTTAAAATAAAAACAAACAAATAAATGCATGTTCATGGGGGGAGGGGGAGGGGGGCATAATGGCGGGAAAATGAGAACAAAGTAAACAGGAAAGCACTAGCAAAGTAAGAGTCCTAGAAAATGAAAATCAAACACAATGAAAGTGTGACAATAAGATGGGGGAAATAACCCTCAAACTTTGAAAAAAAAAATACAATAAATCTCGGAGAGCTTGGAACAGTGCTTCTGATCTTTCAGGAGAAGTTTGGCATTTGAGCAATGATGTTGACAGGAAACAAAGGTTTTTGGCTTCTGTTGGTTGGTTGTTTGCTTGGTTGTAAGTTGGTTTTAAATTATGCCTTTCAGTATTTAACTAGTTGCAGCCAAGATTCAGATGGTGTTTTATCAGTGGTAAACATTTTGAGCTCACTGATGTTTGGCTGGATTGATAACTTGAGGGCAAAGGCAAATAAAATAATTGTTAGCGCAGTGAGGTAAGCAGACATTTGTATAATTGAAATATAGTTGAAAATGACAAGAAGAGCATTAGAAGAACTTGCTTCTGCCAAACTTCAATTTAGAAAAGCAGATGATGCAGTGGTACGTCAACTCATGATCATGATGACACAAACTTTTCTGAAAGACAAGGATACTCCAACATGAATCCCGTCACAGATTAATGATGATGATGGTGAGATATAAAGTATCTTAAAATGCACTGTGAAAGTTATTAACCCTCTGGGGTCTGAGGCTGATTTGGGATCCTGGAGTAGTTTTGACATGCCCTGACATTTGTGGTTTTTTCAAGATAGAATCAAGTTGAGTGTGAAACCAGGCCAACGCTGCAGGAGTCAACGGGAACAATCACACTTGGACTCAGACACAGCAAACGTGCCCATTGTGAAAGCCCCCTTAAACTCTCAAATGAAATGAATTAAAGAATGATGAAAGATATGTACCATGATATGTTACTAAAGATTGGCTGAGGCAGCTCTCCTGTTCAGCTTGTCCAGCTAACTTGCAATGGTCAGCCTAGAGATAGAAGGTACAGGGTTGTAATAGTTTTGGTTCATTAAGAGTCCAAAGTTATGTTGTTTTCAGGGGTAATTCCTGCAGGGGTTCAGTAAAACCTGTAGCCTCCAGAGGCTAAATAGGGGCTAGGTTGTCATAAAGAATCAAAATGTACTTTCATGCCCATTCTTTCCCCTCTAAAGGCCTACTTCTATTGTAGTGCAGGGAACAGCTCAAACAGAGCATTTTTAAGCTAATGATTTTCTGAATTGAATTGCTCATGGAACCACATAAAAGCATATCAGCAGCCTCAGTAGTACTCAGTAGTATAAAAGTCTCATTACACTGTATTCAGCAGAAACTAGGCTACAATAATATGTGAGCAACAAGTACATGTTTGTATTTTTTAGAGAATTAAAATTGAAAAAAAAAAGTCATGAATAAGTCTGAAATAAGGCCTCAAAACACATACTAAATATTTTTTTTCACAAGACTTATGGGAACTGTACATTTTAGTCTAGAGTTTTTGCTTCAAAATGATGTTAAAATCATTCTGCCTACTCAGACACATAAAACAACGTATTGATTTTAAATTTCTAAGACACTTTTTGTTTAGGGAGCCCATATGCGAAGGGGTGTGAATCTTCATGAATAATGCCGTGATTCACACCTGAGGAGATTAAGACCCTGCACCTAATGAGCCGCATAATGAGCCATTCAGTCAGGAATGTGACTGAGTGAACTAAGAAAGAATGTAATGACAAAAGAAATATATCATTTTTTGTTTGTAGTTTATTTAAAATATAGTTAACTATATAAATGAGAGTCAAAGACACATTTTGAGTACACAGTTATACCTGGAAATAAATCCTGTTCAAAGATATATGTGAACATCACATACCTGGCATTTGGTGTTTCTGCACAGGCCAAAGAAATATTGTCTAAACATTCATATTGCTATGACATTTTATGAATCATTTACACAGAGACACAGAACATGCAGAATTCATATTTAAACAGTCTTTTTGCGGCTTAATATTGACAGACACTAGTCTATATCGTGATTTAGGAATAAAAAAACATACCATTCACAATCCTCGTTTAAACAAAGTTGATCCTCGAAATGAAAGTGAAACCAGTCACCAGTCACAAAGGCAAATCCTTTTAGAATTATTCCTCACCGCACCTCAAAACGATGAAAAGTACATGAATCTGACTAAGCTTGATGCATTTTTCGAGCTGATGCGAGTGTTCACTGTTGCATGTATTGCCTCAGAATTTGCGTCTGAATAGTGCACGCACTCCGTGGGCGTGGCCGCATTAGTCGATAATGAGCTGACTTGCGAACGACTGACATCTCTCTCTTTTCAAACAGATTACATAAACAGAGACTATTTGTTTTCGATTTGACTTACATGATTTAAAACCTGACATTTCAATGTTTCTTTAGACATATGTCTCGTGTTTGTGTGATTAGTATTCACTAAGTTACAGTTCATTTTCTGAGGACTATCAGAATGGACTTCATTCAGAGAGAGACGACAGATCATGCATCATGTTAGTTTTCTTTATTTTGCAAAAAGCACAACATTTTATTTTTACTCTGAGTGTACACAAATAAAAGAAGACATTTCACAGAGTAGAATGGTGTATAACTCTTAATTGTATGTACAAAATTGACGGAGTATTTTGAGTCTCTGGTAAGAAAAAAACCGAGGTGGTATCACCAGCGCGACAGCCGACTCGAGGGTGTTAAAAACAAAAGAGTATATTCCAACATAACGATAATCTAACACAAGAGAAGGGCAATGTAACAGCATGTACTGTATGAACACAAATAAAACCAGAAAATGAGGAACTGAAACAGAAGGCATTATATACACATGAACTAATTAACTAATGAAGGACAGGTGTGAGAAATCAATCAAACAAATGAATAACCATGACAATCAAGGACAAGCAGGAACATTGTAACAAGGGAAACAGGAAACAGAAACAAACTAAAAGTCCTTGAAAATGAAACACTGACATAACATGACAAATCCTATGAGCCTGTAAGACTGTCCTGATTCTCAAACTTCACAAAAAAGATTTTCAATAAATGGATTTAAAAATGGAAAAAAAAAAAAAAAAAAAAAAAAAATTAATAATTACACAGCTGTCTGAGTCTTTAAACCTTGAAGAGACTATTTAATTGGTTTAGCCTCAGAGATTGGTAGGGTCAAGGCTTCTTCTAACAAAAAAATCTGAAAAATTCTGACATGATTCATGTTTTATTTAGAAATACGCTTGGCCCATATGTCTAGTTTATTACTGAGGGTTCAGTTTTATTTACAGCTTTTTAAAGTGATTGAAAATAACTGAAATGTAGGTCAATTTCACAAGCATTTCAAAAACATATAAGCAGCGTGAACGTTTTTGATAAAAAAACAAAAACAAAAACAAAAAAAACAGTGCTATGGGGGTCCAATATGTGGTCGCAGGAACTTAAATGTCCTTATAAAACTTTTTGGTTGACTTTGCTTAATGAGCAACAATTTGCTGAACTTGTGTAAATCTAGTAATTTGTATTATTTGTACTATGGCTTAGGTATTATTTGTACTGTGGCTTAGAAACACCCTAGTTAAGATAAGTTGATTTGTATGAGTACCATTTTGGCTGAATTCTACAGTTATTTCTGCTTTCATTAACTTATTTTCCAAAGTTAACTTGAATGTTAAATATCAGCACAAAACAAAACAAAAAGTACGACTTTATTCAACAATTTTTCCGCTTCCCTGTCAGTCTCCTACGCTGTTGACGTAGAGAACGCAATGCAGCACTTCCGTGTTTACGTCCGAACACCGGCTCAGTATTGGCCGACGCTGTACATGTGAGCACAAAGACGCATGCGTAATTATTTTTGTTTTGTTTGTGTGCACAAAAAGTATTCTCATTGCTTCATAACATTAAGGTTGAACTACTGTAGTCACATGGACTATTTTAATAATGTCTTTAATACCTTTCTGGAATTCAATTGGTGCAATGACGTTGCTGCCTATGTGTGGTTCAAAAACCCTCGGATTTCATCAAAAATATCTTAATTTGTGTTCCGAAGATGAACAAAGGTCTTACGGGTTTGGAACGACATGAGGGTGAAATTTCATTTTTGGGTGAACTAACCCTTTAGGAAATTCATGAATAATAATAATAATAAAGCAAGATGCTCTGTTGAAATATGTGAGATACATGGTTTATTTAAACTGCAAAGGATAATGTAAAATTAAAATTATTGTGACAAATGTGAAGGGGGAAGAAACATAATAAGTGCGTCAGGTTTTTTAATAAGAAAGACTTACACCTATTGGACTTACAAGATACACCTATGCGTCCTCATTCATAGCTCCTCTGGAAGCTTCCTCACTCCTTGTTCCTTGCCTCTCCAAGGTGCGATTAGAGAATTGAGATGTCCTTCAAGATAGTTTTCTTTGGTTTTCGGGTCACAGACTGGAGGACAGAGGAGCAAGGAAACAAGGAAGCATCAATTCAAGTATTGAGAATCATTCCTGGACTAAGGACGGGGCCTTCGCCAAAGAACTTTGCGATTGGATTATAGTGTGGAAATATATTTTCTGTTATTTCTTCAATGAAATATAATATATTCAAATGTTGAGTCTACTGAGCCTACTGAGTCTTTCTGTTAGAAATGCAATGTAAGCTGCTTTGGATGAATGCATAAATGTAAATCGCTGTTTTTACTCCATGTCGTGATTTAGTTTGTTCTGTATTTGTCCTTTTGAACCACTTATAGACCTGTTGTATTGCGTCACATGGCTATATTAATTAGAGGTTTATTCAACCATGATTTTCAACAGAAACCAATTATAGGGTTTGCGCAGAGAGTGAACGCACAATTATTTATATATAATTACAATGTGGGTTTTTTTTGTTTGTTTTTTGTTTTTTTAAACATATACTCTAACAATTATTTGCAAAATATTAATAATTGGAAGCTTCCCTGCAGTACTTACACAGTCCAGAGTTTAAAAACCACTAATGCTAGTAATGCATTCCACCAAAACACTTCACACAGAATGATTTAACCATGTTATTTAAGTGCAGAAGGACAAGCATTGTTAGCAGAGACAGTAGCAGTCATTCCTTAATTTGTTCCTCACGCTGCGGCTCATTAACTTACAGGTCATGATTGCCATCCAGGATTACTTCTGCTTTCTCTGATTCAATAACAATATCATTTGTAGTTTAGCACAACAGGTTTAATTGCGAAGCATACATTTACCTTAAGTGATTCAAAGAAGATGAAACTCCATCTGGTTTTCAGACTGTCGAATGACCTTTCAATGGATTGAACTGTTCAAAGCCAAATCATTTAAATCATTCTCTTTATATCTACAGCAGTCTTCATATCTGTCATTTTGTTTCTCAGGTGAGTTGATCCTGTTTTTTAAGGATGTTGAGGTAAGAGTTGTTTAAAAGTAGATATAACACCAATGCTTTTCATGTTTATTCCACATACACACATTCCATTCTTTTTGAATATTGAATAAAGATAAGGGTACTGCTGAATAATAAGGATGACCTTTCATTTGGCATGGCATTTAATTCAGGCAGTTGTTTAGTGATCTGGTTGTAAATCTTGAAGGTCAGTTGTTACATGTGGACCAGTCTGTGACCTTACAAGAAACTAGAAGTTGCCCTTGTCTGAGTCATGCAACCTCAGTGGTCAAAACAAACCTTTCTGAAGCTCAACCTGAGAATTGAATTGTCTATGAAAGACAGAGTCAGTGGGTAGATACAGCCTGTGATACATTTAATATTTTTAAACCATTTTTTTCTCCCAAATTCTGAACACAAACCAACTATTATAATTCCACAAAAGACCGATAATTTATCAATTCCTTTTTATAATACTGATGTTTGTGCTGTTGTTCCATTTCGAAAGGGAACTCGCGCTGCGTCAAGCGCTAGGGGAACCTCCTCCGCGGGAACCGGTGTCTGAAACACATATCCAATCTCGACAATATCATATTGACCGGCGACAGCCCATGACATCATAACAATGCGACCCATAAGTATATAAGGGGCGCCTGAATAACATGTCATCCTCTTTTCGTCTTCAGGGACTGTTATGTTTGAAGCACAATGAAACGTATAGAGAAATCCAGGAGATTTGTTAAGTGTGTGGATCCGTGTCCGCGTTATCTGACATCAGATGACACACATGAACTGTGTGTTTTCTGTCTGGTCGAAAAGCATGCACGGGAGGTTCTTGAGGGAGCTGCCTGTGCAAATTGTGAGCGTGTCCTTTTTGAACGCTCAGGTCATGTCTGGCTCTCTTCTCGAGGGAAGAGAGTGCAGCATCTGTGCCTGGTGGCTCTGGTCCCGCTCTCGCTGAGGCAGAGCGGAGACTCAGGTCATGGGGTTCTCAGATGGAGCTCGCCGAACAATTTGAGAGGGGCGTGGACCTCTTGGGTTGTTCAGCGGCTCACGAGAGAGAGAGCTGATGGAAGAGGATGTGCTTTCATCTGCATCCTCAGGTCCATCAGCTGGTGCTCTTCCTGCAGAGCAGGAGATGGCTGAGGAGGATAGAGAAGATGAGATGGCTGAATCCTCTCAGTCACCCTGCCCTGCCTATGCAGAGCTTTTGGAGGTTATGGAACATGCCGCTGGCAGGTTACGGTTGCCATGGCAGCGCGTTAGGAGAGAGACCGAGCGCGGCAGGCTTGATGATCGTTTTCTCTCCGGCCATAAACCCCAGACTCTGGTGAGCCTTCCATTCCTTCCCGACCTGCATACTGAAGTTGGGAAGGTATGGAAAAGCCCGTATTCGAGGTGAATCCATCAAAATCAGCGTGCTAATTTCTCTGATGTCGAGGGATTGGCAGAACACGAGTATGTGTCGATGCCTCCGATTGACAAGACATTTGTGAATTATCTCGTATCTGGTAGGACATAGACACTGAAGGCTCCAACCCTGCCATCTAGACCTTTAAAGGTTATATCATGTCTGAATGGCAGGTCATACGCGGCGGCGGGTCAGGCTGGTGTGGCTCTGCACACGATGGCAGTGTTGCAAGCGTACCAGGCTGACCTGCTGAGGGACCTGGACCAGGGGCAAGGTCTTCCCCCTGACACGGTTGTAGAGCTGCGCCGCACCACTGATCTCACGCTCCGGGCCACCAAACAGACTGCTGCCGCGATCGGCCGATCGATGGCAGCAATGGTGGCCACGGAGCGCCATCTGTGGGTGAACTTAGCCGACATCAGGGAGAAAGAAAAGACCTTTCTTCTTGATGTACCAGTCTCGCCGTCTGAACTTTTCGGGACCTCCGTCGAGGCGGTGGTCGGAAAGTTCAGAGAGGCGAGGGCGCGCTCTGCTGCTTTCAAAACATGTATACCGCGGAGGTCCGAGCCCTCACCCAGACAGTTTGCTGGCCTGTCCCGGCCCGAGGGTTGTAGACAGGGCCAGAAGGCAAGTGTTGCCTCTTGTGCGCCTCCTCCATGGAGAAGTAGGACACAGAGGAGGCGGGACTTGAGAAAGAAGAAGGATTTGAGGGAGGTGATTCATCAGAAGCTCGGTCAGCGTCGCTGATGGATCTCCTCTCTCTGAGGGTTATAAAATCTACCCTCTCCTTCTTCTTCAGCCCAGGAGCTTCTTTCATCAGGCCTGTGGCTGGACCTGTGAAGAGTATTATGATTCTGATGGTCTGCCGGGGGCTTTGATAGTGAGAAGAGGCTTGTAGGATGGTAACCTCACGTCTCATGGTGTTAGGTTGCCACCCTGTGGCCACAGGTTGAACTGTCATTATAATAAATACTGTTGTATTTCTTTAGACCTCTGTTCCCTGTGTAGGATGTGATTGGGATTTGCTATCTATCTATTTAATAAGAAATATTGTCAATTTCTAAAAAAAAAAAAAAAATACATATAGTTTAGGGCCCTGAAGTTCCTGCAGGTTGGCTAGAATGGTATTCTAGTGAGAAACAGTAGGACTATTGTGTCTTATAAAAAGAGAAAAGATATATATACGTAGATATATATATATATTAGATGAGTTTGCTGGTCTTTGCTGATTGCGAGACCGCTACTCTTTATGTTCTCTTTTAGTGAGTAAGTTGGCTTCCTCCAAAATAAATAATTTTTGGGGTAGATTTGAGGCCGCTGCAGTTTGTCTCCTCTCCTACAAAGTTGGAGGGTGGTTTTGTATACAGAAACGAGCGCTTTGACTTCAGATAGATTAAATGTCTAGCCTGACATTGTTACCTGGTTAGTGGTAACTTCCTATATTATTTAGGATAGCTAAGGCTTTAATGGAGATTTAGTACTGTCACCTTAGCGGTTTCAGCTAGTGATTGTGCCTCCTCTTGCCTGTGAGAGTTGCTCTGTGAGGCGGCTGCTCTGTAGAGCGCCAGGTAGATCTATGCTTTGGACTGGCCCTCACCAGGGCCGCCTTGATAGCTGGCCTAGGCCTAGTGCTAGGGATTTAGGCAGTCTGCTATGCATTTCTGCCTTTGGCCCCTCTTCAGTGAGTGCAGGCCCCCTTTCAGTTTGTTTTTTGCATCCCTAGTGCTGGCCTCCTCTCAGTGAGAGTCGTCCGGCCAAGGCCCGCCCCCTCCTGCATTGGGGGTTTTAATGGAGGCTGGTGTAGGGGCAGAATAGGCGGTTTAGGCCTTCGCTTATAGCTCTGGTTTTTTGTCTGCCCTTCACCATTTGGGCTCAGGTCGAGCAGAATTTTGACCTTCAAGTCAAGTCAAGTCAAGTCACCTTTATTTATATAGCGCTTTTTACAATGTAGATTGTGTCAAAGCAGCTTTACATTGATAACTGGTACATTATTTGGCTGCACAGCAGCTCTTAAAGAATAGTGTCAATGCAGGCAGATCAAAGCACTGTTGAATATCAAATGTCAAGTCAAATGTCAAATGTCCCCAACTAAGCAAGCCAAAGGCGACAGCGGCAAGGAACCCAAACTCCATCAGGTGACATCAGGTGGCAGACAAGTGGCAGATAGGTGTTTAAATGGAGAAAAAAACCTTGGGAGAAACCAGGCTTAGTCGGGGGGCCAGTTCTCCTCTGGCCAACAGTGCTTTGTTACGATTCAGGTTGCCATCGTAAGTCCTATAGGATCGCAACATTCAAAGTATTTATTCCAGTTCCATCCAATTGAGGATCGTATTCATCACGCCGGTATGGACGGTTGTTGAGGAACTGTGTCGTGGCTGTCGTGTCGATGAGGCCCTCACAGTCGATGATCTAGTTGACTCAATCTCTGCTGATACTTCAGGGCTGCGTTGTGGTCGTGTCAAGGCGCAGGTCCTTGGTCTCACCTGGATACGGCCCGGATCCGGTTGACTACGGTGAACCTCGGGATAAACAGAAAGACTAATATTAGCGTAGATGCCATTCTTCTTCTGATGTAACGAGTACATCAGGTGTTATAGGAAGTGTTCCCGGTTCCGGCTGACCTAATTTATGCAGCCTAATAATCCTTTAACGGATTTGAAAATATAAATTGGTAATGTGGTAATGTGTTATGTGTATGCCAGGTTAAAGAAATGCGTTTTTAGTCTAGATTTAAACTGACAGAGTGTGTCTGCTTCCCGAACAATGCTAGGAAGATTGTTCCAGAGTTTAGGTGCCAAATAGGAGAAGGATCTACCGCCTGCGGTTGATTTTGATATTCTAGGTATTATCAGCTGGCCTGAATTCTGAGATCGCAATAGACGTGAAGGACTATAATGAATTAGGAGCTCGCTCAGGTACTGGGGAGCTAAACCATTTAGTGCTTTGTAAGTAATTAGCAAGATTTTAAAATCTATACGATGTTTAACAGGAAGCCAATGCAGTGTTGACAGAACCGGGCTAATATGGTCATACTTCCTAGTTCTAGTAAGAACTCTAGCTGCTGCATTTTGTACGAGCTGTAGTTTATTTATCAGGCGAGCAGAACAACCACCCAGTAAAGCGTTACAGTAATCTAGCCTTGAGGTCATGAACGCATGAACTAACTGTTCTGCATTTTTCATTGAGAGCATATGTCGTAGTTTAGATATATTTTTAAGATGGAAGAATGCGGTTTTACAGATGCTAGTAACATGGCCTTCAAATGAAAGATTGGTATCAAAGAGCACACCCAGGTTCCTAACTGACGACGAAGACTTAACAGAGCAGCCATCAAGTGTTAGACAGTATTCTAGGTTATTACGTGAAGAAGTTTTTGGTCCAAAAATTAGAATCTCTGTTTTTTCTGAATTTAGTAGTAGGAAATTACTGGTCATCCAATTTTTTATATCAGCTATGCATTCCGTTAATTTTGTGAATTGGTAAGTTTCGTCAGGGCGCGAAGAAATATAGAGCTGAGTATCATCAGCGTAACAGTGAAAACTAACGCCATGCTTCCTAATGATATCTCCCAAGGGTAGCATGTACAGAGTGAACAGCAACGGTCCTAGTACTGAGCCTTGCGGTACTCCATATTGAACTTGTGATCGATATGACATCTCTTCGTTTACTACTACAAACTGATAACGGTCAGATAAGTATGATTTGAACCATGACAATGCAATTCCACTAATGCCAACATAATTTTCAAGTCTATTTAAAAGAATATTGTGATCAATAGTGTCAAATGCAGCACTAAGATCCAGTAACACTAATAGAGAGATACAACCACGATCTGATGATAAGAGCAAATCATTAGTAACTCTAATGAGAGCAGTCTCAGTACTATGGTACGGTCTAAATCCTGACTGGAAATCCTCACAGATACTATTTCTTTCTAAAAAGGAACATAGTTGTGATGATACTGCCTTTTCTAGTATTTTTGACAGAAAAGTGAGATTTGAGATCGGCCTGTAATTGACTAATTCTCTAGGATCAAGTTGTGGTTTTTTAATAAGAGGTTTAATAATAGCCAGCTTAAAAGTTTTTGGTACGTGTCCTAGTGATAAAGATGAATTGACGATATTAAGAAGAAGATCTATAACCTCTGGAAGCATTTCTTTCAATAGCTTAGTCGGTATAGGGTCTAACATACATGTTGTTGATTTTGATGATTTAACAAGTTTAGACAATTCTTCCTCTCCTAAAGCAGTAAATGAATTGAATTTTTCCTCAGGGACACTACAATGCACTATCTGACGCGATACT
Source organism: Mylopharyngodon piceus (assembly GCA_039654765.1). Classification (NCBI taxonomy): domain Eukaryota; kingdom Metazoa; phylum Chordata; class Actinopteri; order Cypriniformes; family Xenocyprididae; genus Mylopharyngodon; species Mylopharyngodon piceus. Next base: position 1,615,901 of record CM077448.1, on the reverse strand, counting down.
GTAGTAGACGGTTGCATGGTTATAATTTTTTCTTTAATATTATCAATCTTGCAAGTAAAGAAGTTCATAAAGTCATTACTGCTGTGCTCTTTGGAAACATCAGAAGTTGAAGCTTTATTTCTTGTTAATTTAGCCACTGTATCAAATAAATACCTAGGGTTGTGTTTATTTTCTTCTAAAAGTTTTGAAAAATAGGCAGATCTAGCAGATTTTAAGGCCTTTCTGTACTCAATCATTCTCTCTCTCCACGAAATGCGAAATACTTCTAGTTTTGTTTTCTTCCAGCTGCGCTCCATTTTCCTGGCTGCTAACTTTAGGGCCCGAGTGTGCTCATTGTACCATGGCATTGGATTAATTTCCTTAATCTTTTTTAAGCGCAAAGGAGCAACTGAGTCTAATGTGCTGGAAAAGACAGAGGCAATAGTTTCTGTTGCAACATCGAGGTCTTCTAAGCTTTCTGGTATGCTAAGGCGATGAAACTGATCAGGAAGATTATTTATAAAGTGATCTTTAGTGGTAGAAGTGATGGTTCTACCATATTTATGGCATGGAGGCAGTTTAGCCGCCTTGACTAAATGTAGTATACACGAGACTAGATAATGATCTGAGATGTCATCGCTCTGCTGCAGAATTTCAACAGCATCAATATCGATTCCATGTGACAATATTAGATCTAAAGTATGATTACGACAATGAGTGGGTCCTGACACGTGTTGTCTAACACCAATAGAGTTTAGAATATCTGCAAATGCCAATCCTAATGCGTCTTTTTTATTATCTACATGGATATTAAAATCACCAACAACAAGGACTTTATCTGCAGCTAGTACTAACTCCGATAGAAAGTCAGCAAATTCTTTGATAAAGTCTGTATGGTGTCCTGGTGGCCTGTATACAGTAGCCAGCACAAATGTCAACTTACATAATGTTACGTATAGTACCATCACTTCGAAGGAATTATATTTGAAAGACTTCTGACTAATACTGTAAGTATTACTATAGATTACAGCAACACCACCCCCTTTGCCTTTCTGACGGGCATTGTGTCGATAATCATAACCTTGAGGACTAGACTCATTTAAAGTAATGTAATCATCCGGTTTTAGCCAGGTTTCTGTCAAACACAGCACATCTAGATTATTGTCTTTGATGATATCATTAACAATAAGTGATTTTGAAGAAAGGGATCTAATATTTAACAACCCGAGTTTTATCATTTGTTTAGCATTATTATCTCTATTTTTTATTTGTTGAACATCAATTAAATTTTTACCATTAAATGGGTTTGGAAGTTTTTTGTTTTTACTAATTCGGGGTACAGACACAGTCTCTATTTGAAAATATCTAGGTGTAAGAGTTTCTATGTGTTGGGAGTTATCTGGATTATCTGACTTCTGTAACGTGAGGCAGCTAGCAGACGGTCGGTTTAGCCAGTCTGTCTGACCTTCACTTCAGGCTGGTCATTTAGTGCGCTCCCTTGTAGCCCGAGCATTGCCACGAGCTGACGCCTGTGTTCGTCTGGAGTAGTTGGCCCAAATGGGCCTCCTTCAGGGCATCTGGTGTATGTTGTACTCCCCTCGCTTAGAGGGTGAAAGGTGCTTTTACTGAATACACTGCTTGTGAGCAATGTGATAGGTCCCAGGCTTAGGTGCTGTTTATACAGTCTATTTTTGCTACTAGACTTGCTATAGGGCAGTAGGCTTAACAGACCTCCCTTCAGTGTGAGTCCCCACTGTATTGGGCTCCTAGCAGCCAGCATATGTACTGTCAGGTAGCTGGCCTTAGCAAGCCTCCCTGTGTACAGCCCCCATTAAATGGGTTTCTGGTAGGTTTGGGGTATTTTATCAGATAGTAGGCCTTAGCAGGCCTCTCTGTGGTGAGCCCTCATCAGTGTGGATGTGGTAGCAATGGACATGCTCCAAATAGTTGGCCCTAGTAGGCCTTCTTGTGAGTAGTCACCAGCACTTTGGGTCTAGTGACAGCTAGCAGAGGTGTTTGGCAGGTAGTCAGGCCCTGGTAGGTCTTCCTGTTAACTAGCCCCAGTCTCTTGGGGAGTGTTTAGCAGCTAGCTAGATTGCTGTTAGACAAGTAGGCCTTAGCAGGCCTCTTGCGAGTGAGTCCCCAATAGTGTGCTAGCAGCAAGACTTGCCGCTGCTTGTGGCCTTAGCAGGCCCCTGCAGTTGAGTCCCCTCTGGGTACTTAGAGCAACGTCTTGCTATCAGGTCGTTGACCTTAGACGGGCCTCCCTGGAGACGTACTCCATCAGTGTGGTTGCTGCATTTAGCTGTGTTGAACTGGCTGCCAGGTAGCTGGCTTTAGTGGGCCACCTTGGAGGCTAGTCCCCAGCAGTATGGGTTCTCTGGCAGAAGCGCATAGGTTTGCTTTCAGATAGCAGGCCTCTCTGAGGGTGAGTCCCCAGCAATGTGGGTAACTGGCAGCTAAAAAAAAAAGAAGCTTTGGTCAGTTAGCGAGTTTGCTATTAGGTGGATGGCCCTAGCAGGCTTCTCTGTGTATTAGCAGTCCTCCCTGTGGGTGAACCCCAGGGTTGCAGGCCTTTGGGCAGCTAGCTAGTCTTGCTATCAGGTAGTTGGCCTTAACATGCCTTCCTGTGTATTAGCAGGCCTCCCTGTGGGCGAGCCCCAGTGTCGCAGGCTTTAGACAGTTAGCTTTCAGGTTGTTGGCCTTTACAGACCTCCCTGAGGGCCAGCCCCCATTAAGCGGGTGCATGGCAGCTAGCATCGACCTTTTTCAGCCAGTGTGTTTGAGGTGGTTGACCTTAGGGGCCCCCTGGAACCGAAATTCCCACGATGCGGGTATTCTCTCTGCCAGTTAAGACTTGATACCAGGTAGCTGGCCGCTGTAGGCCGCCCTGACGCGAGTCCCCTGCGGTTGGGTATCGGTCAGCAAGGTCTTACTGTTAGTGGGTGTCACAAGCTGATGTTGCCACGTGTTTGTAAAAAGGATGCTTTTACTGAAGTACTCTGCTTGCTGGCGATGTGACTGTTGGCCTTTTAATCTGGCCTTCCTGAGACCGCACGTTACTACGTGTCGCTGACTTGGCTAATACTGTTCACCTTCGTTTCCTAGCCTATAGCCTGGTCAACCTCACAGGTCGAGCTTGGGACTCCTCTCATTCTGAGAGTAGATTTGAGTACTTAGCTCCCTAAGCTGGTCATAGGTCGAAGGCTTCTCTTGAGGCCTCCCGGTTAGATCAGCCCCAGGGCTGTGAGCATTCCCTTCACGAGGGTCCCCATTTGTTAGAGTGCACGGCCTCCTTAGCACCTTGAAACATAGGTGCTTTGTAGATCCTAGGATCGAGCAGATATTCTCCCCTCGATTGCAAGGGTCGATAGCACTTTGCTGAGTCCTGCTCTCCAGGATGCCCGTCTCTAAGATCCGGTCTGAGTTGGTTACGGCCCTTTCGCAGTCCCTCTTTCTGGATGTCTCTTCGTGAGACTTTCTGTATCGGAGACTCTGTTTCTGTAGAAACAGACAGGTGGTAGGCAGGCTAGGTTACTAGTACAGCTAGAAACTGGTCAGCCTCCCTGGTGGCATTCAGGGTGACAGTGTCCCCTGAGAAGTGACTGGCTGAGGGTCCGTCGGGCCGAGTGCTTTGTGCTCTTTCTAAAATCCATGTGTGTGGTAAGAGCACGCGCTGAATGCTTCGTGCCCTTTCTATTCTGTTGGTTCCAGGCCTTTGTGCGGCCTTGGCAGGCCTTCATATGTGAATATGAAGGCCGCTTTTAGGCCTATAGCTGAGGCTTTGACGGCTGGGAGCGCTGTCACTGACAGCCCAGATGTGACCCATAGAGTGAGTGGGTCTGGCGTTTCATTTAAATTCGCCGGATTCTGACAGTTGTCACTGCCATACGTTGGCATGCACTCCCCTCAGCATGGCGGCGTGGGTATATCGTTCCCCTAGCGCTTGACGCAGCACGAGTTCCCCTTCAAAAGGGAACGTCTCAGGTTATGCATGTAACCATGGTTCCCTGAGAACAGGAAACGAGATGCTGCGTCTCTTTGCCATGCCTCGGGGCCTGCCTGCGTACAGTCCCTTCAGACGATAAGTGGATGACATGTTATTCAGGCGCCCCTTATATACTTATGGGTCGCATTGTTATGATGTCATGGGCTGTCACCAGGCAATATCATATTGCCGAGATTGGATATGTGTTTCAGACACCGGTTCCCGAGGAGGCGGTTCCCCTAGCGCTTGACGCAGTGTCTCGTTCCCTGTTCTCAGGGAACCATGGTTACATGCGTAACCTGAGACGTTTTCACTAGTCTAACTTATGGCCTGTCCAAATACCCACACTTGCGGTCTTTCTGATCCGCATTTGCAATGGGATTCACATCTGTGTCGACAGTCCCATATATCAGCCTGCACTCATCTATCTCTGTGGACTCTGACTCTTATGGCCACACTCAAAACTCTTAGAACTCAAATCTCAAAGATGGACTATTATCATGGATCACTAGGAAGAACATTTTTAGTCATGAGGATTCATATCCTCTAAAATATTGCTAGAAGTATTTATATTTCTTGTAGTAAAGAGCTAGAATTTTTTTGTACGGAAATGTTTCTTAATTTTTAATTGAATAAAAATATATTACTGTAGTAGCTTTACCTAAAATTATCTAAAAGCTGTCAGAGCTTCAGCCCTCCACAGACCCCACACTAGAGCCCCCTGCAGCCACTGAGCCAGAACCAGCCATAACATCTCTCTAGGAGCCAGAGCCAGTCACCATAACTATGCCAAAACTATAGCATGATGCCAGGTCCATCCTGGATTCAGCATCAGCTGAACAGTCCACCCCAGAACCAGACGAGGAGCACTGGCTCTTTGATTTAAGGACCATGGAGCCAGCTCCCACCCATGTCCTCACACCCACACTCTCTTCTCTAAAAGCTTGCCCCAGTGAATTACCTGGATGACCCAGTCCCACCTGGTATCCTTCCTAGCCAGTTGTTCCCATCCTCTCCACTGGCTCTATCCATGTCTCTGAATTTGCCTGCTCCACTGGTGCCGCTTAACACTCTGCCCTCGCCGCTGACTCCCTCCAGCTCTCTGGCTCTGCGTAGTTCACAATTTTTGCGGGCTCAGCAGAAGTGCGCATCGAGGGCGCATAGCGGCCGCAAAGGGGGTACTTGCGAGCACCCTTCCGAAAGCTAAAATGATGAATGGGACACCCTACGGTCTCGTGGACTTAACGGACATGCGCACTCAGCGGATATTGTGGAGTGGGCAGATTTTCTCACTTCATTACTGGTGGTATTTGTGTGTTTAAAGGCACTCGACTCTTGGGAGTTGTATGAAGATTAGGTTTAAGATTTAGGTTTATTATCCCTAAAAAACCTATTTTGTTTTATTTATGTTTTTCTTGCAGTTGGCAGTCATTTGTTTTGTATGGTGTTGCATCACAAGAGGGCGTGTGCTAGAGGGAAGATATATTGCTCTAAGATTGCTGGAGCTATGCGTGGAAGCTAGGGGACAAGATCACCTCCTGTTAAAGACTAAAAAGCCCAGGCTGCCTGACAGAGTAGCGGCAGCTAATGAGACTGGTAGCATATTCCGATAAAAGAAAAAAGAGGGGATGGTGAGGTGTTGGTTTGGCTAGAAAAAGACACAGATCTTTGGTAACTGGAGAAATAAAGAAGATTAAGTTATTTATTTATTGTGTTTGTGCATGCGTCCTTGTGTGTGCTGAAGAGATTTAAGTTGAGTTTAAGTAAACCTGAGTAAACCCACATGCTGATGAGACTATTGAAGCTGTGTTTTTGGAAAACTGCACAAGTTAATGATCATCAACCTCTCATGCTGTCACAATGGATATATACTGTACATACTGTCACGGAATAGAGAATAGACAACAGGAAGAGATTTAATTTCAGGAAAACACAACACAGAAACGTAAGGCAATGCTTGATTCATTATAAACAATATAACAACAACAAAAAAAAAATATATATGTACACTGATACACACCTCGGGTCGTTAGCGACCCTGTACAATTTTTACAAAAAATGAATGGGAAAATGGGAATGGGAAAACAGGCATTCTTTTTATGTTTTTTTTTTTTTTTTTTTCTTGTTATATTGTTTATAATGAATTGATTGAGGAATACTAAGAAGGTTGATGTCTAACTTTAAAAAATGAATGAGGAGGAGGGTAGTGAATGACGTCCCGGGTCGATAATGACCCGAGGTATGCATTTAAGGGTTAATTGGTGATGGCAAGTGCAGGTGATTAGTATTCTGGGGATTGAGAATGAGTGGGAGGAGCTGAGGAATCTGGCACTGAGGAGACGGATGGATTTGTGACACATACATTCATTTATTTTAACATTGTGAATAATGGCTGCTTCAAAACCAATTTGAAAGCTTTGTGCAACAGACCCTTTGCACATGTATGTGTTTCTCAGAAGCGGAAGTCATCATATAACATTTTTGTGTTTTCATTTCCCCCAATAGCAAAAGAAAACCGGTGCTACCGCACTTGCAGATGGCATCCCTGACTCCAAATGGACCCTGTAATGCATATTGCACTAACCAAATTAATAATTAGTCAAAAAAGAGATTTGGTCCCACTTTATATGAAGTGTCTTGAACTACTATGCACTAACATTTAAATTTAAATTTGATACAATGCACTTATTGTGTACATACATGTTTTTATATTGTGCTTATATTTAAAAAGTACCTGCATGTAATTACAGCTGTAAATAATTTCTGTAATTGCATCTATAATTACACTGTTGAGCCTTACTTATACCTTAACCCACCCTTAAAACAAACCATACCACAACCTTACTTGTCCATAACCTTACATGTATCCCAACTCAATAGCAGCAAAAGTGTTTTGCGATTCAACATGAACACAATTTTACCAATAAAGAACAGGGAAAAGTAAACATTTACTAAATAGTACAAAAAAATAAATAAATAAATAAATAAATAAAAAAAAACCAACAGCACCACACTCTCACACATGGCAACACTCAGGGAGACAGACAGACGAATAAAGATAAAGGTGTCATTTGGGTTGCCTCCCAATTTTTGAAGCAACTGCATCTATTTGCAACACTGTGGTCACCATGGAATGGAAAGAATTGAGAAACACAGGAGGCAATAAGTAATTTCACAGTCTTTGTTATGTTGCAGAGCTTGATCGTCACAAACAACATGCAATTGCATATCACAGCAGAGGTTCCTGATGTATAAGTGAGTAAGAGAATGCAAACATTAAGTAGAAAGACAGAGACTTGGCAGGGGGAGAGAAACACTTTGTGCCTTTAGTGCATCAGAATCCAAAGGAATTTAAATATATCATCTCTGTAATTCAAACTAGGTGAATGCAAAAAAAATGAGTCATCATAGCCTGTTTTTTTTTTTTTTTTTTTTTACTTTCATTGTTCTGCATCATGGACTCTTCACCAAGGATGAATTTCACCTGCTGATAGCATTCACTTTCTGCATTGATTTAGCATCCGATTACGCAGTTATGCAAATCAGTTTGCATGTCGCAATTCCTCATTTTGCAGGTCACTTCAGAGTGCTAGTTTGCACTGGATAAAGCAGACTACTGAAATCTGGCTTACTTTACTGCGACTGTACTGCATCACTTCACTGCAGTAAACTACAGTTTTGTGTTATATTGACTTAAGATGTGTGTCAAAATGAGTCGGAGTGAACACGGGCTAATTTCAAGCTACAGGCAAAACAAGTGAAAAATGTCAATTTTGGTCATATTTGAGGTTTTCACAAACATAAGTTCATTAAGCCATCGTCTAGCGATCCCAATGCCCCAAATAGCAATTAAACATCTACAAGTATCTTTATTTGTACGTTTTCTGAGAGGAGTACCTTTCCTTTGTCCATGAAAAATGGCGTTTTTGGTAACGCTTTAGATTACAGCCCAGAAAGTACTGCGTAATTACAACGAACCTATAAAATAAGTACGTGTAAGTATAGGAGAACAATATGTAAAGTCTTGGGAATAAAGAGGTAACAACCAGGAAAATAACAAATTATTTATACTGTAAGTATTTTAGAACTAAGGGGTACTTATACTATTATGATAGACAACAATCTTACATTTGGGAGCAATTTAGCGAGAAAGTGCACTGATTAAGTTGTTTCAAGGCAAGTAGAAAGAACTATTGCAATCTTTTTTAATACATGGGGAAATATACTTTTGTTTCATGTAGTTACAGAGTATGACATTGCGGGCTGTAAATTAATGTGGTGCTTGTTACACTCTTGTTTCATGTAGTTACAGGGTAAGTAATAAAACCGCAAACAATCTGATATCACTTGGAAACCTTTATTTGAAAAACAACTTATTTCAAAACAGATTTAAAGTTACAACACTTCTTATTCGTTTATCTTGCTTGTTTTCCTCCTCCTCTTGTTCCTCTTCTTCTTTTTCTTTCTTTCCACTGATGAATTCCATGTCATTTGCTATTCTGTATTAAAAGAAAATACAGTACACCCGGAAATGTGCTCACCGTTTACTCATCTTTTACCCTCATGCAATCTGAGATGTATACGACTTTCCTTCTTAAGATGAACACAAACAAAGGTTTTTAGAAAAATAAATAATCTCTGGGAATGCTTTATAATGCAAGCTCATGTGTTCCTAAAAGTCAAAGCATCAAACAGCACATACAGCAATAACTACAGTAATCCATACGACCCCAATGGATGAATCAATGTCTTCTGAAGTGAAACGTTACGTATTTGTAAGAAAAATACCAAATATTTAAAAATTTTAAACTTTCGACCAACTGTCACCTGCGCGTGCATGAGAGGGTTGAGAGTTCATGCTTGACGTAACTTGAAGCGTGACATAAGTGTGCCGAGAAACTCACGCGAAAAGTCACGCGGATGTCGGATGCCGTCAGTTTTTATTTTTTTTTTTTATTTTTTATTAATGCTCACAACAAAATACACAGAATAACAGATAATGATAATGAGAAACAAACAAGACAGAATAACAGAGACGGCACTTCTCGCGCGAGTCACATGAATCTCCCGCGAGAACGTCATGAAAGCTTTACGTTGCTCATTACAATATGCTTCGTCTTACCCTCTCAACAATTGAGCAGTTATGTGTTGATGGCAAAATTGTAAAAGATCCAAAGGTTATAGCTAATTTTAGTGCCAATTTTTATAAAAATCTTTATAGTTCAAAATGCTCAGAGCAGAAAACAACTTTGTTTCTGGATTCAGTTAGTTATGTTAAAGTTATCTCTGAAAGTGATAGATTGTGTTGTGATGACATTGTTACTCATGAGGAAGTACAAAGCGCAATTAAGAGTTTGAAAAACAATAAATCCCCAGGATGTGATGGGCTTACAGCTGAGCTGTACAAATTATTTGCTGACGAACTTTCTCCTTTTTAAACTAATGGTTTTAAAGAGAGTATTGATAAAGAAGCTTTACCTCCTACGTTAACGCAGGGTATCATCACGCTAATTCCTAAACCAAAGAAAGATCTTACCAATTTGGACAATTGGCGACCCATCACACTCCTTAACAACGACTATAAAATTTTTGCCATAGTATTTGCTAAAAGACTAAAAGAATGTTTTGATAGCATTAGATGAGACTCAGTCTGGATTTATGAGGGACCGGCACATAATGAACAACATTAGATTAGATTTATTAGATTATAGCAATTTGGTGGAACATAATAGTTTTATTCTTTTCCTGGATTTTTATAAAGCCTTTGATTCAGTAGAACATCATTTTATTTTTAAATCATTGCAAAAGTTTGGTTTTGGTGAATATTTTTGTAAGGCGATAAGAACTCTTTATTGCAACTGTAATAGTACAATCAAATTAAAATATGGTACTTCTCCTAGGTTTTACTTGTCATGTGGTATTAGACAAGTGTGACCAATATCTCCTTATTTGTTTTTATTAGTTTCCCAGATATTTGCATCTTATATTTCTAATAGCAGTCTTCGTGGTATCTCTATTGCTAACAAACAGATACTCATCAGTCAGTTGGCTGATGATACCACACTTTTTTTGCACGATGCTAACCAAGTTCCGTTAGCACTAGAGAATATCCAGCAATTCTCCAAAGCTTCAGGCTTATCCTTGAACCTTTCTAAATGTGAATTGATGTCCATCAAAGAGTGTAGTTTGTCAGAAATTTGTAATATTCAAGTTAGAGATCAGGTATCATATTTAGGTATTATTATAACAAAAAATGAATTGGGAAGATGATCCGTAAATTTTAATCCACTAATTGAGAGTACACAGAAAAAACTTTATATATGGCTCCAGAGAGATCTGTCGTTAAAGGGCAGCATTTTACTAGCCAAAGCTGAGGGCTTGTCGAGATTAACATACGCCGCTCTTTCTTTGAGTGTCGACACCGCCATTCTTAAAAAAATTGATACAATGCTCCTCAACATTGTTTGGAAGAATAAAACTCATTTTGTCAGGAAATCTGTACTTATGAACACGATTGAAAAGGGGGGTTTAAATTTTCTTGATTTTACCACTTTAAACAACGCCTTTAAAATAAATTGGATAAAAAACTTTATTAATAAGCCCGCATCTATCTGGAATTTGATCCCTAATGTTATTTTTTCAAAACTAGGTGGTTGAAAATCCCTATCAAATTATCCCTTTTTCATAAGCAAATGTTATTAGCTTGGTCCCTCATTTTTAAACACAATTTTACACCTCACTTATATATAATTTGGAATAATAAGGATCTGCTGTATAAACATAAATCTCTTTTCTTTGATAGTTGGTTTAAAAATGGAATTATTTTTGTATCTCAGCTTTTCAATCAGAATGGTTCAATTTGTAATTATTCTGAGTTCTTTGTAAAGCATGGAATTCCTGTTACTCCAAAAGAATTTGCGATTGTGGCTGATGCAGTGCCACAAGGAGTTCTTATGCTTTTTAAAGGGTTTTCTTTTTCATCCTTTTGTCACTCAGTGGATCTATGTAAAACATTTGTAGGTAAACAGTGCCTTTCTTCATCTAAATCAAAAAACAATAAGAAAATTAGAGTCTTGTTTCAGGAGGAATCTGTTTCTATGCCATATGTAATTTCTTACTGGAATGGACTTGTAAGTGACATTCCCTGGAAAAAAGTTTGGACATTACCTCACAAGTATCTAATAACTAACAAAATGAGAGAAATAACCTTTAAGTTAATTCATAGGTTTTACCCAGATAAGTGCTCTCTCAGAAGACTTAAGAATGATATTAATACCCTCTGTTCTTTTTGTTTAGAGAAACCTGAAACTACTTTACATTTATTTTCGAATTGCTCTCACACACTGACATTTTGGTGTGACATTTGTGACTTTATTAAACGTTATGTGAATCCAAATTTTAAATTTACATACAGAAATGTAATTTTTGGCTTTCATGAATGTGAAAAGAAAAATGATATTTATTTTATAAACCTTATTTTTCTGTTAGCCAGATATCACATTCATAAATGTAAATTTTCAAAGTGCAAACCTCTTTTTATAAGATTTAAACATGAGATGAAAATGTATTTTGATTCTACTGAATTTTCTAAAAACCTGAAAGCTATGAGAACAGTGGCTGTGTTTAAGGACTTGGCACTTAATCTGGACTGAAAGACTGTTGGACTCTGGCATATTGTTTTATTGTTATGTTGTTGACAATGATGACAATTGTTGTTACTGTTTTTTTCTTTCTTTTTTCTTTCAAGCATTTAATAAAAAACAACAACAACAACAACAACAAAAACAATATGCTTTGTCGAACGCAAAGTCGACTCTCATGCAGGCGCTGGTGACAGTTGGTCGGAAGCGAAAAGATGAATAGCCTAAGCCATGAGAAAATTTCTGGGTCTACTGTATTTTCTTTTAATACAGAAAAGCAATGGGATTCCTTCTTAAGATTCATCAGATGAGAAACAAGAGGAGGAGGAAGCCAAGCAAGAAAAGTTGATTTTAAAAAATGAATAAATGAATAATAAGTGTTGTAGACCTGTTTTTAATTAAGTTGTTTTTCAAATAAAGGTTGCGGAGACAGTGATAACAAGGGTAACAAGCACCACTTTAATTTACAGCCCGCAATGGCATACTTACCCTGTAACTACATGAAACAATAGAATATTTCCCCATGTATTAAAAAAGATTGCAATACTTCTTTCTACTTGCCTTGAAACAACTTAATCAGTGCACTTTCTCGCTAAATTGCTCCCAAACGTAAGAATGTTGTCTATCATAATAGTATAAGTACCCCTTAGTTCTAAAATACTTACAGTATAAATAATTTGTTATTTTCCTGGTTGTTACCCCTTTATTCCCAAGACTTTACATATTGTTCCCCTATACTTACAAGTACTTACTTTATAGGTACACTATTATTATCGAAAGTTACACTGTAAATTCGTTGTAATTACGCAGAACTTTCCGGGCTGTAATCTAAAGCGTTATCGCATTTTTCTCTGCTCGCTTCTAGACGACTGGCACTTCCTCTCAGCACAAGTTTGGTATGGTTGTAAAGCGCAGCATTCCAACTTTGTGAATATTCATAGCGAATTCTCGATGGCATGAGCCTGAACCAATGAAATGTGATTTTCAAACTCATGCTGATGTAAACAAAACAATCTTACTCACGCTGACTTACAGATCCGAGATCTTGGCGAGTATTCACGCAAACATTATCTGTTATGTCTTAAGTGAACGTTTGGTTAACTATTGGGGAAAAACATCTGATGTGTAACATTATATTATATTTGTGTGATACTGTAGGTCTTAAAATATAGGCTGTCTTGTTTCATTAATGTTAATCAAACAATTGTGGAATTGTGGAAAAAAGTTGAATATTTATTCCTATAGATACGGGTTTTGACTTGGTTTGTGCCAAATTTGGTGGCATTACCAGGGATTTTAAGGTATGGTTGCTAGGTGAATTTGTTGTAGAACCTTCAGACCTTCAACCTTCAAACTTTAACTTGATTTTTTCTCAAAAAATACTAATTTCTCAAAATTGCTGACTCTATCGACTTCAAACAGGTGTAGCTCGGTCATTTTTTTGTCGGATTCCAACAAATCATACATCATTTTGAAGGTTTTTTAATAGAGAATGTGAAAATATTTTCAATAATTTGCTCATTGCGACTCATTTTGGGTCACATATTTTTATTACTTACAGTGAAATCAAAAAAAAAAAAAAAAAAAAAAAAATTCAAAGCAAGTGGCATCTGGAAGCAAATTTTTGCTTGAGCTTTTCTCAGAACTAACAACTAACAGTCATTTTTTAGTGTCTGAAATCAGTTCTCCTCAAGTTCACACAGGTGTCCTATAGCAGAGAAACAATGGTAACCTAAAAATGGTGACATAAATTTCCCCTTTGTTATCCAACTTAAAAATATTATTTACCATAACTGAATCAACCTAAATTCATTAATGTATACCAACAAAACTAAATTAAATAAGCTAGAAATAGCTCTTTAAGGTGACAACTACATATTACCAATGTAATGCAGTATAGCTGAAGTATCCAAATAGCTACATCTGGAGGCAACTGTAAAACTTGTGAAGAAAAAACAAAAACAAAGAAAAAAACAACAACATTGAATCGTTTACTACAACACCAAATCGAAAGAGGATATTGAATTATTTTTGGGTAAAAAGGCCTAAAATGTATTAAATTTAATGAGGAAAACATTATTCTAGTCAAGCAAAAATCCTGACCCCTGCATTTTACCTTGAGTAAAGCAATGACAGATGCAAACCAAAAACAGAAACACTGAGCCAGAGGAAGATTGTATGAGGGATCCGAATGGAAAAAGCGTAAAAAACCTTGTTAACCTTCACCAGACCTCCGGCTGCACTGTGATAAGATGCTTCTTGACACCTTTAAAGAGACAGGATTTTTCATACCGTTCATTGAGATAAACAAATTCTTAAGGTAAGAGGGAAGGTTTACATATTGTTGCTATTTTGCGCAATTCATTACTTATTGTTTCAATGAAACATTTGTTTTGGCTAAAGTGTGGGGTTCTCAATTGATGGAAGCCTGTCTGATTCATCTTTATTCTCTGAGGGATTCAGTGGAGGCCACAGCGTTGACTCATCAGACCTTGCCTGCAGCAGTATCTCTCGGTGACTCTTGTGTTACCAGGGTTTATATTTCAAAGATTTCTATGTTGCATGCAGTTTTCTGTGGGTAGTTGTTTTTAAGATGCCTAATGTGATTTGAAGCATACAGTTGCCAAAAGAAAATACACAGTACCAAAACTACTCTATTCTTTATAGTTATTTCCCACATTTTAGAATTATAAACTCTGATATAACCCTTTACAATGGGAATATGACAATAGGTTTCATTTGTTGACATTAACTATATTAACATGAACTATATTAACAATTAACAATCCTTCTACAGAATGTAATAATCTTAGTTATGTTAATCTCAACATTTACATGCACTGTAAACTTACATGAACATTTTTATTAACTAACATTAACAAAGATTAATACATGCTGTAAAAATATATTGCTCATTGTTAGTTAATGTAAGTTAAGGCATTCACTGTTAACAAATGATACCTTATTGTAAGTGTTACCAAAACACAAATGGAAGTAGGGGAATTGTGCATGAGATGCTAAACAGTATTGAGTTCTCATGTATGCTGCATAATTGATGGCTGCTTTTCCTTCGATATCTGGTCCCACTCTACCATCTAAATAGAAGAATAATTTGTCCTTCCCCTGGGATTTAATGTGATGGATTAATTGCTTCTTGCAGAAAGTGAGAGAGTGACATTTTAAATACTAGGTATAGTTTATTTCTATGTGGACTTAGCATTTAAATACACCATAGATTTCATTTGTTTTTGTTTTTCCCTGGGTCAAACAGCTTAAAATGTAACAAAAACTATTTGTTATGTCACTGTAGTTATGAGTGACAGCAACACTTCCTTGAGCAAGCCAAATGCCTTGTTAACTTAGGGTTTAGCTTGTCACGGATCAGTGTTTCTGACAGACCCTGCCTCCTCTCAGAGGAATTATCAATCAAGAAGGTCCACTAGAAGGTCAGCTGTGTCAGGATCAATTAGAGTGCACCTCCATGACTTCATAGCCCCATCAAAGAAACAAAAGTAAAATAGGACATGGCATGCAAAAACCTTGCTGGTGTGGTTTAAGTCTTCTTATTAAACTTATTTGCATAATTACATTGAGAATATTTAGCATTTCTGTTAGGTTGTGATGCTGTGCCGGTCCAGGTCACATTTCACCCAAAAAACTAAATGAATGAATGAATGAATTGCAATTCTTACTATACAGGTGCTGGTCATATAATTAGAATATCATCAAAAAGTTGATTTATTTCACTAATTCCATTCAAAAAGTGAAACTTGTATATTATATTCATTCATTATACACAGACTGATATATTTCAAATGTTTATTTCTTTTAATTTTGATGATTATAACTGACAACTAAGGAAAATCCCAAATTCAGTATCTCAGAAAATTAGAATATTACTTAAGACCAATACAAAGAAAGGATTTTTAGAAATCTTGGCCAACTGAAAAGTATGAACATGAAAAGTATGAGCATGTACAGCACTCAATACTTAGTTGGGGCTCCTTTTGCCTGAATTACTGCAGCAATGCGGCGTGGCATGGAGTCGATCAGTCTGTGGCACTGCTCAGGTGTTATAAGAGCCCAGGTTGCTCTGATAGTGGCCTTCAGCTCTTCTGCATTGTTGGGTCTGGCATATCGCATCTTCCTCTTCACAATACCCCATAGATTTTCTATGAGGTTAAGGTCAGGCGAGTTTGCTGGCCAATTAAGAACAGGGATACCATGGTCCTTAAACCAGGTACTGGTAGCTTTGGCACTGTGTGCAGGTGCCAAGTCCTGTTGGAAAATGAAATCTGCATCTCCATAAAGTTGGTCAGCAGCAGGAAGCATGAAGTGCTCTAAAACTTCCTGGTATACGGCTGCGTTGACCTTGGACCTCAGAAAACACAGTGGACCCACACCAGCAGATGACATGGCACCCCAAACCATCACTGACTGTGGAAACTTTACACTGGACCTCAAGCAACGTGGATTGTGTGCCTCTCCTCTCTTCCTCCAGACTCTGGGACCCTGATTTCCAAAGGAAATGCAAAATTTACTTTCATCAGAGAACATACCTTTGGACCACTCAGCAGCAGTCCAGTCCTTTTTGTCTTTAGCCCAGGCGAGACACTTCTGACGCTGTCTGTTGTTCAAGAGTGGCTTGACACAAGGAATGCGACAGCTGAAACCCATGTCTTGCATACGTCTGTGCGTAGTGGTTCTTGAAGCACTGACTCCAGCTGCAGTCCACTCTTTGTGAATCTCCCCCACATTTTTGAATGGGTTTTGTTTCACAATCCTCTCCAGGGTGCGGTTATCCCTATTGCTTGTACACTTTTTTCTACCACATCTTTTCCTTCCCTTCGCCTCTCTATTAATGTGCTTGGACACAGAGCTCTGTGAACAGCCAGCCTCTTTTGCAATGACCTTTTGTGTCTTGCCCTCCTTGTGCAAGGTGTTAATGGTCGTCTTTTGGACAGCTGTCAAGTCAGCAGTCTTCCCCATGATTGTGTAGCCTACAGAACTAGACTGAGAGACCATTTAAAGGCCTTTGCAGGTGTTTTGAGTAAATTAGCTGATTAGAGTGTGGCACCAGGTGTCTTCAATATTGAACCTTTTCACAATATTCTAATTTTCTGAGATACTGAATTTGGGATTTTCCTTAGTTGTCAGTTATAATCATCAAAATTAAAAGAAATAAACATTTGAAATATATCAGTCTGTGTGTAATGAATGAATATAATATACAAGTTTCACTTTTTGAATGGAATTAGTGAAATAAATCAAATTTTGGAGATATTCTAATTATATGACCAGCACCTGTATTTATAGTGATGATATCTAGATTCTCATTACTCTAATGCAAGACAAAAATAAAAATCATATTAAAATCAATTTTATATCATTAAAAGCACCACAGTTCAACAATTTTCTAATTTCTATAATGGTTCCAAAAGGGGATTTTCACAGCGATGCCATAGAAGAAGGATTTTTGGTTCTCAAAAGAACCTTACATTTAACAGTTCTTTTTTTTTTTTTTTTTTTTTTTTTTTTTCTCAGTGTGAAGAAATTTTTAATAATCCAAGGAATCTTTTTTTGCTATAAAGGACCAATGCAGTGCATGCAATGTAAATATTCCATGGATGCTTCATGGCATGACAATAATCAACCTTTATTTGCAAGAGTGTACATTCAATCTTATTTATATAATTATTTTGATTACATTTCATGCATCTCTTTTTGCTTTGCATAACCTCTAAAAATAATAAGCAATTACATGCATTGACAAGCATGGATAAAGTGCAAATATGGAAATTGGGCTGCTAGTGATTTAAGCAGAGGTGTGTTTAAAGCCCTGAATGAAAGATGAATGATGATTTTGTATAATTCTGTAAATCAGGGGTTTTTTTTTGTTTTGTTTTGTTTTGTTTTGTTTTGTTTTTAATTGCAAATGCCTCTTGGCACTAAACTTATTAAGACTTTTTATACTACACAATTTCAGAATATCTTAAAGATTATAGAGCCCATACTGAGGAAGGGAAAGAAGCAACAATATGTGGTTGTGCAAAAAGGTTGCTTTAGTGCAATTTACAATTGTGTGTTCATGAATCATGTAAACATAAAATTTTGCTTTTCCACTTGCTTTACCAACACATTCCAAACAGTCAATACATATGTATTTTGAATGTAGCTATCTGCCCTTGGAGATAAACAGAAATCTGCTGTGCAGAAAGACAAAGAAAGAAAAAAGGAGAGGGAAAAAAAGAAGGAAAGAAAAAGGGGACATATATGGATAGGAAAGGCATGTGTAGCACACAAACAATTTCATATCCTTATGAATCTGTGTTTTTCATTTGTATCAATCCACAGTCCTGTCAATGTCTGATGAACACACAAGTGAGGTGAGGTGTGTAAAAAATCAGGAGCAAATCAGGAAAGCACAAAATATATATATTGTCTTTTTTACCAATATAATTACAATCCTTAAAGTATGCATGAAATTGAAGTTGGGATCATCTTTTCTTCCCTATTGTTCTGAGTAAAACTGCTTCTGGAACAAGAAAAAATGTAGGGCGGGATTTAATTTTGTCCATCAGAAATTGATTGGATGGTTGGATGGTTGTGGTTTGCTATTGCTGTGATCTCATGTGAGTGACAGGTTGTCCTGCCCTAAACACATCATCAGAGAAGAGATGTCACTGCAAGAAGGGGAAGTTATTTTGATTAAAAATAATTATATCTGAACATATATACACTTGATAATGAGTGTAGATTAATGTGTGAACAGCGGAACATAAGGACTGTCCATGACAACAAATGATTAACTCAGGCAGAAGGTGGCAAAATACAAAAAGTCCGAACTAACAGAACCGTGACAGAACGCCCCCTCCCTTCCAAAAGGCATATCCTTGCGCAGTAAAGAGAAAGAGGCAAGGAGGATGGTGAAGGGATGGTGAAGGGAGCTGGTAAAGAGGATGACCACAGGATCTGTATTCTAGAGGTGAAAAGTACAAAATCGCTCATAACTCCTAAACCGTTAGGTATAGGCTCAAGTGTCTTAGCGTTGGAATCCTTGGCTCAAGATGGACAAAACACATGCATCGGACTTGGGTATTTTGGATTTTTTGAAAAATTTACTTTTGCGAACTTGTCCTAGGTTTTTAGCCCGATCGGAACCAAACCAGTGCAGTGTGATTCTCTGGAGTCTGATTGTCAATAATTATTAAATAAAAAGTTGAAATTTCGATTCACAGGCTCTAAGGGCCACCAAAACTTTAGAAGTGGGCAGAGCCACTTTTACTAAAATGGCTGCAACTCGTGAACGGAATGAGATATTTTCACCAAACTCGGCACAGATATGTAAGTGTCGCATGAAAAAGGATGTGGCGACTGGCCACTTGGTGGTGCTATAACATGGAATTTTTTTTTTTTTTTAAATGCTGTAACTACGCAACCCTAAGTCTGATTGACTTGAAAATTGGCATTCGGTGTCTTTGTCCAAAGGTGCCAAGACTGCCTTTGAGGACATCCAAAAAAGCAAACAAAACAAAACAACAACAACAACAACAAAACAAACATGGCCGGCAGCGGCCAATGAGATTTGAGCAGCTATCAGATAAGGTTAACGGAGGCTGTTCAGAATGAAACTCGCTGGGCCTGTTTGACTCATGGCCCTAGAGGCCTGTGGAAATTTTGAAAGAAATCGGCCACCAGACTTTTTATACTACACAATTTCAGAATATCTTAAAGATTATAGAGCCCATACTGAGGAAGGGAAAGAAGCAACAATATGTGATTGTGCAAAAAGGTTGCTTTAATGCAATTTACAATGGTGTGTTCATGAATCATGTTAATATAAAATTTTGCATTTCCACTTGCTTTACCATCACATTCCAAACATCCAATAATTTGTATTTTGAATGTAGCTATCTGCCCTTGGAGACAAACAGAAATCTGCTGTGCAGACAGACAAAGAAAAAAAAAAAGAAAGGGAAAAAAGAAAAGAAAAAGGGGACACATGGATAGGAAAGACAGTTAGTGTAGCACACAAGCAATTTCATACCCTTATGAATCTGTGTTTTTCATTTGTATCAATCCACAGTCCTGTCAATGTCTGATGAACACACAAGTGAGGTGAGGTGTGTAAAAAATCAGGAGCAAATCGGGAAAGCACAAAATATATATATTGTCTTTTTTACCAATATAATTACAATCCTTAAAGTCTGCATGAAATTGAAGTTGGGATCATCTTTTCTTCCCTATTGTTCTGAGTAAAACTGTTTCTGGAACAAGAAAAAATGTAGGGCGGGATTTAATTTTGTCCATCAGGAATTGACTGGATCGTTGGATGGTTGTGGTTTGCTATTGCTGTTATCTTATGTGAGTGACAGGTTGTCCTCCCCTCGCACCAGTAAACACGTCATCAGAGAAGAGATGTCGCTGCAAGAACAAGGGTGAGTTATTTTGATTAATTTAAATTATACCTGAATATATATACATGATAATGAGTAGATTAATGTGTGAACAGCAGAACATAAGGAATGTCCATGACAACAAATGATTAACTCAGGCAGAAGGTGGCGAAACACAAAAAGTCCAAACTAACAGAACTGTGACAGAACGCCCCCTCCAGGAAGGCGTCTCCTTGCGCAGTAGAGAGAAGGAGGCAAGGAGGATGAGGAGATGGTGAAGGAGGCTGGCGAAGAGCAGCTTTTGCAAAGTAGTCCTAGGTTTTTGGCCCGATCGGAACCAAACCAGTGCAGCAAGATTCTCTGGAGTCTGATTGTTAAATAAAAAGCTGAAATTTCGATTCACAGGCTCTAAGGGCCACCAAAACTTTAAAAGTGGGCGGAGCCACTTTTACTAAATTGGCTGTAACTCGTGAACAGAATGAGATATTTTCACCAAACTCGGCACATGTATGTAAGAGTAGCTTGAGAAAGAATGTGGTGACTGGCCACTTGGTGGTGCTATAACATGGAAAAAATGGAAAAAAAAAAAATTGCTGTAACTACGCAACCCTAAGTCTGATTAAAGGAATAGTTCACTTTCAAATGAAAATTACCCCGAGCTTTACTCACTAATTCAAATTACGGAAAAAACGGAACTCGTCGTGTCAGTTCCGTAGGTTGAATAGGGAAGGCGTAGGACATACAGCGTAAGCTTTTTGAAGAATACGGAAGGCGGTCTGGCGGAAGCTGTATATTTTACTTCATAACTTGTTAAATATGGATTTTTTTTTTTTTTACACAAACGCATCGCTTCGCTACAGAAGGCCTTTATTAACCCTCCGTAGCTGTGTGGAATATGTTTATGATGGATGGATGTGGATGGAGAGACTTTCTTCAGCTCATACTCATTTGGTAACGTATACTGCCATTATAAAGCTTGGATGCGTCAGGATATTTATTAATGTTTCTACGATTGTGTTCATCAGAAACAAGAAAGTCATATACAGCTAGGATGGCTTGAGGGTGAGTAAAGCTTGGGCTAATTTTCATTTGAAAGTAAACTAATCCATTAACTTGAAAATTGTCATGCGGTGTCTTTGTCTAAAGGTACCAAGAATGCCTTTGAGGACATTTGCGAATCTAAAAAAAAAAAAAACAATGAAATTTAAGCAGCTATCAGATAAAGTTAACAGAGGCCGTTCGGAATGAAACTTGCTGGGCCTGTTTGACTCATGGTTCTAGAGACCTGTGAAAAATTTTGAAAGAAATCGGCCACCTGGGGTGCATTCGCATTTTTCATGTGCGTAAAGATTGTATATCACTCAATTTTTCACCCACAGCCACGACATTCATACCACATGGTAGAACTCCTCATTCTGAGCAACTTTACCTCTAGGACCGCCATTGTCAATTGAATCGTTCATTAAATATTGGAGATTATTTCAAAAACCTATTTTGCAAATGATGTCTATTTTGCACTCTTGACATTTTATAGTGTGACCCCTTCATTGCTGCGCACTTTTTCTTTGAGTTTTCGTATTTTTTTAGTATTTCCCATTCATTTCCTATATGTCGGCCATTTTTGACCATGAAGGAGCCAAATGTGACTATTCTTTTTTCGACCCATTAACATGTCCGAATCATGTCCATGAATTTTTTTTTTTTTTTTTTTTTTTTGTGTGTGTTCATCAAAAAAATAAGTACAAAGTAGCCTACCTATTATGTTCATATTGTATTGCATAATGTAACACTTTTGCTGCTATTGAGGTGGGATATGGGTAAGGTTAGGAACAGTTTTGGTGGTATGGTTAGGTTTAAAGGTGGGTTAATGTGTAAGGGAAGGCTCAACAGTGAAATTATATAATTACAGAAATTAACTAATTGTAATTACATTAAGTTATTTTTTTTAAATAAAATATAAGTACAACGTAAAAACATGTATGTATAAGTGCACTATATCAAATGATTAATTTAAATGTTATTATATTGTAGTTAAAGTCACTTCATATAATGTGGGGCCAAATACATAAATAAAAGAACACAGGAAGAGCATATATATGCATGACAGAGGAGTGAGATGAAAAAGATTTGACACATAGGTTGACACAGAAATCATATAAATTTGTATACGTTTATTTATAAGATTGACGAACCAACTTCACTAACCGGAAAAATGTTCAGGGAATACAAATAATGAATAAAAAATATAGGAATAGCCTTAAAATATATCACAGGCAGCAGGTCTAATACAAATTAGATGAGCTGGACACTTGATTTAAACAAAAGAAAAAAAAAAAAAAGATTTAGCTAATTAGAGTTAGTTAGGGGTTTCTCACAAATAAACTTAAAGAGGTTAGATATTATAAAACATTGTCAACATGTCAACTAGTCAGGGGTGTGTTTCCCAAAAGCATCGTTAACCAACTAACATCGCAAGTTCCGTCGTTACTAACAGTTCAGTGATTTGGTGTTTCCCGAAACCATAGTTCAAACGAACATTCGCAAACTGCATCACAAACTTATGTGGTTGGAACAACAGCTCTCGAGCTGTGGTTAGAAGCATAGTTTCTTGTTTTTATGACATGTAGACTTAATAAATCGTTAATCTTGAGCAAAATAAGCAAGCTCCATCAGTAAAGCTGAAATAACCCTTCAGCTACACCAAATAAGAAATATGTTCCTGTAACTCCTGTTTTACCACATTTCATTCAGCATTGTTGCTTTAAAGTCATAACATTATTAAAATGATGCACTTTTAAACTAAAACCAGTCAATGTGTGTGAAGCACCTCCTTCTCCTTTCACTTTGAGACTCCCGAGCTTGTTTATTGAGATGTTTACAGAAATACTCTATAGATATTGACATATACTCTGTGAGTGTCATCCACACAAATTGACAATACTTACACAAGCAAGTCGTGTTTATAGGTTGATAAACAAAGCAAAATCGATATCTTGCCAAGTACCCCCTTGGGTACACGTACCCCTGCTTGAGAATCACTGCACTATAACTCTAATTGCTAGAAATCTTGTTTAACTACTACTATGGTTTAAATCCTTTAATAAATGCATTTGTTGTGGACACCATGTTCAAAGCTTTAGCAAGAATCTGAGTTCTCATAAATCATTGAAGAAGGGTTTCAGAGAGAAAAAAAAAAAAAAAAAAAGCAGGAGACAAGCAGCGAGTTTTCCCAGCATTTGAAATCCAAATGACTTTTACATAACAGTAATTACTGAGTTCCTTTCTTTCACTTTTGTATGACACCTACAACAGTTTTTCTTTAGAAAATGACACACCTGTGCTTTATAAGGTTGAAAGACTAGAGAACATGTTGCCTTGTTATAATGAAATTTGCATACAGTGAATAATCATTCCTCAGATGCCCTCATTACCAGTTTTAAAATGAATAAATACTAGTCAGGTCTATATAGCTATTGGCAAAGAAATTAAGTCACAGATGTTTTCTTCTTTGATAAAATCTGGCCTTTTAGTTAAAAGTGCTGCCCAACTCAATAGATTCAGCCAGGTAATCCATCAGTACTCTGACAATGATAGATAGCCAATGACAAGTGTGAATGGGTCATGATTAATATCTATTAATGCAGTGAAATGACTAAACATATTTTTGCATGCTAAACATATTAAAGAGTATGCTATTAACAAACCACTAACATCAAGCAGACTAATCAAATGTACAACAGCAAAAATATATTTTTAAATCAGAGACATGACAGACATCTTATACTTTCAGTTCTAGTTCCCCAAAGAAATCACAAAAGGCTTTGATACATATAATGTAGTAGATGTTTAAGAAAAGAAAAGGATCTTTAAATTACCATAGCTGCTCTGTATATTCACTGGCCAACACAATGTCTAATTTTCAGCTGCGAGATTGATAACAACATAAGAATTACCACATTAAATATTTATACGTACTGACTTGTGTATAACCCCAAGCAAGTTGACACAGAGTGTATTTTCCCATTTTAAAGGTAATTACGGCTCCATATAAAGCATTATACAGTAGTACTGGTTTCCAAAATTTCCATTTCATTTCAATGGACTTTGAAAATGAGCTTTGAGAAAGGTATACCATTTTCATCAGTTCCCTATTGGGAGAAGGCTGCTAAAGCAAATGAATTGATTTTGATTAATAATAGCAGTCTTTGCCTGAACAATAAGCTTTAATTATTAATTACTACATCAGCCATCAACCAACCTAATTGATTTTGGCAAGCCTGCTATGCCAAGACAAAATGACTTTGTCATTTGAACTATGTAGCCTATACTGAGGGAGGCACCCTTGAGATTAAAATAGCACTCTGCTGGCCTCTGGCTCACCTGTCAGTGTGGTTATCTCCTGCTGTGACATCATTTAGTTTTCACTGGGACTAAAAGAATAATCTGTCAAACAAAGGACATTGCTTTGCTGTAGAGTGGGTGTTTTCCCCATGTCTAGCTGTTTCAGCTAAGCTGTAAATTGTTAGCTTTGCTGTCTAAACATGTCATCTTTTGTCAAGATAATCTACATGAATGTATTTTATACTGTCTGTGCATTCTTTAGGTGTTGTGGGTGGGTGGTTGCTACATGCAGTTTTGTAGTGTTATATGTGGATGCTAGGGCATTTTGGATGGTTGCAGTGTTGTTGCTAGGGTATTGGGTGGTTGTTTTTTTTGTTTTGTTTTTAAGCAAAATTGATAGCTTAATTTAACATCTAAAATTTGAATAGTTTTAGTAATCTCTAACTCTAAAAATATGCTAAATTAACATTGACTCTTGCTTTAGTGAATAATAAGCCCTTCAACTTAATTTTTCAGTAGTGATTTTGTGAGGTACACTGAAAAGAACATCATAGGTTCATCTTGTGTCTTGAATGCTAATGCTGAGAACAGAGATGAGGAAAACATTATATTTGTATTTCTCAGCTAACAAAACCATTATGATAATATCATCTGCATCAACACTGGATTTTCATGTAAGGTTATTATCAGTATTATAATGTAAGAAGTAAAAGGGTAATTTACTCTTAACTTATATGGAACTTTGACAAGCTTTTACAGAATCATCTTTGGCTCACAGGCTGTTCTTTGAAGTAAGTGTGATGCAAATTTAAAGAATTCATCTTTGCAATCTTCTTGGCACACTGCATAATTAGGTCCAGTTTCTCTCTTTTTCTTGAGAAAACCTTAAAAAGGGTGCAAAGACAATCAATATTTTATATTCATGTCTGAATGTTATTTGCATGCAATGTTTAGTCCTGAAAACTCAAATTGGTAGCAAATATTTCAAATTAGAAAGATTAAGATTAAGAAAACAATAGTTTATTTATGGCTCTGTGCAATGTGTGAATAGGCTTATTTATTAATAAACCTAAAGAAAACAGGAATTGTGAAGGTTTGTGTCTGCTGTGGCAGATCATGTCATTCCAAACCTCTGTCCTTGACACTGTTCTTTTCCAAAAGAAGCATCACGAGAACTAGCTGGTCACCATGGGCTGTCAAGCTCCTAAAAAGAACCACAAATGTAGTCAATATGATTCATGCTTTATATTTCAAGTCATATTATAGCTTTGTTTGAGAAACAGTTTGAAATTTATGTTTTGTCGTTAACCCCATTGTTCCTTGCACAAAGCTATTCTGAAGACTTAGAATAAAGAGAGCAAGTCAGATAGACTTCTTTTGTTATACTTACAGTATGCTTATTTTTTGTCTGTTTTAGAGCTTGATAATCTTTGATCAGTCTACACCTATCGTGTTTGGAAAAGAACTGTGTAAACATTAGGGATTTAACGTACACAGAAATGACAGTTCAGTATGTACCTCAGTTTTGAAGTCACAGTTTGGTAAGGGTTCGGTACAGCAGGGTGAGAAAACTAAACATTTTAAATTTTTTTTTTTTTGTATTAAACAGTGGTTTACTGAACAAGCTGTCTCTGCCTTTAAATTCATTCAATTATAATTAAAATTTTCTTAAGGATAAACAAATCTTTCTCTGCTAATGCTGTAAACTTACTTGCAAATTACTATAATATTAAATGTTACAATTAACAACAGAGCCCATTCAGTTGCTATTTTTAGACATAATCATCATCATCACTCAAATAATAATAATAATAATAATAAAATCATATGTAAACATGTAAATTGCACATAAGGCAGTTTTGCATTAACTTATATCTACTTATAAAATTATGTTTCTCCAATTTGTTTTTGAAATATAATCATTTACACAGTGGCTGTCATAACTTGTTCCCTTTCAAAAGCTACACTCGAGCTGCGCTTTATCAGCGCTATGGGAATGTCTTTAGTCGTGACCAGCTGTGAATATGTGTATAAAATGTCAATGAAATTTACCTATATTTATAGCCTGCGTGACGTTATCGGAATGCGCTGATGCGAGGCTATAATTAGATGAACCGCAGGTGCGTCTGCAGGTCTTTTGTCTTCAGAGACCATACTGTGAAGTGTGTGTGTGAAACAGCCCTGCTCAAACTCTTTCCTTCCTTCATCACTTTGTTAGGAGTTAGATTTGACAGGCAGTGCGTAGAACTTTCTCTCCCTTCGTTCCTTTTTCAACTCTGTCTGACTAGTGAAAAGTGAACACACATATATTATGTATTATATATTTGAGAGAAAGTCATGGCTGAATAAAGCAAACGGTGTGTGTCTCCGTGTTCGCGTTCCATCTCCGAATCGGACACACACCAGTATTGTTTTGTTTGTTTGGGGAAGAGCATGCTGCCCTTCTGTTGTAACAGGGCGAGTGCGAGCATTGTGAATGAAGTGTTGAAGTGTTTTCCATTGGAATGGAATGGAATGTGAGTTTGTCCGTCTCCAAGCGTTCCTCCCGTGATGATAAAGCTCTCAAGTTCAAGATGTTAACCGTAAAGATGATCAAGATTGGTTCGTCACGATCAATCTCAAGGACGCATATTTTCACATAGAAATATTGCCACAACACAGGAGGTTCCTGAGGTTTGCTTTCGGGGCGAAGCTTACCAATATCGGTTTCTTCCATTCGGCCTAGCCTTATCACCCCGCACATACACAAAATGCATAGATGCAGCACTGGCTCCGTTGCGACTCCAGGGCATTCGCATTTTGAATTACATAGACGACTGGCTAATACTAGCACAGTGACAAGAGATGGCGTTACAACATATAGATGTCGTACTAGCTCATCTAGTTTCTCTAGGGTTGAGACTAAATGAGAAGAAAATTGTTCTCTGTCCTACCCAGAGAACGACATACTCAAAGTCCCTAGTCAGGGACTCAAACACAACTAATAAAAAAGGTTCAAACATTCACTGATGCTCCAGAAGGAAACACAATGGATTAAGAGCCGGGGGTGAAAACTTTTTGAATTTGAAGATCAAGGTAAATTGTACTTAAGTATCTTCTGTTGCTTCCGAAGGGCAGTACTAAATGAAAAAAAATGATATTTAAACGAAATAAGAAAAATTTTTACATCTTCATCCTGTTCAAAAGTTTTCACCCCCTGACTCTTAATGCATCATGTTTCCTTCTGGAGCATCAATGAATGTGTGAACCTTTTTTATTAGTTGTGTTTGAGTCCCTCAGTTGTCCTCAGTGTGAAAAGATGGATCTCAAAATCATTCAGTCACTGCTGTAAAGGGTTCAAATATGCAAAAAATCCTTGAAAACTGAAGAATCTGCAGGACCTGGAGGATTTTTCTGAAGAACAGAGCTCAGTTTAACTGCTCAGAACAAACAAAGGACTCATGAACAACCATCACAAAACAAAAAAAAAGTCGTAGATCATCCAGGTAACCACACACAGTATTAAGAATCAATGGTTCACAAACTTTTGAACTGGGTCATTTTAATAAATTCAGCTATTTTTTTGTCTTGTTGATTATATGTAAACATCTTTTATGTAAAATATCTTACTCAGGACAGTACTAATTAAAAAATAACATGCATTTTGTATGATCTCTCTTATTTTGTTAAAATTATTCACATTTTCACAGATTCTGCAAGTGGTTCACATACTTTTTCTTGCAACAGTATTTAGGGGTCGTATGGGATTCGACCATGATGCGGGCACAATTGTCTCCCGCTCGAGTCAAGACCATTCTAACCACCCTGAACAATGTCAGGCTAGGCCAAGATTGTACTGTTCTGCAGTATCAAGAAATGTTAGGTCTCATGGCATCAGCATCCTCGGTGATTCCTATGGGCCTCTTGCATATGAGACTGTTACAGTTGTGGCTCAAAGCCAGGAGATTTTGTCCAAGCAATTCCCCCACAGCAAATAAGGGCAAGGGCACGCGCTGAGTGCTTCGTGCACTTTCAAAAATCCATGTTTATGGTAAAGGTTACACGCTGCAGCTTCGTTCCCTTTCTATGTGGCTCAGAGCCCAGTTCTTCACCTTGCGTCCCACTCTATATGCATTGATGTTGCAAGATGCCAACAACAGACGCTTCCCGTACGGGCTGGGGAGCGGCCTTAGGTGGCCTGAAGTACTTCCTCCACTAGTTAAGGGGTTACCATGTCCTAGTGCGGGTGGACATTACTGCGGTAGCCTCTAATACAAATCGCCAGGGTGGACTGCGTTTGCGACGTCTAGACAGGCTAGTGCAGCACATTCTTCTCTGGGCTCAGGACAAGTTCCTGTCCCTCAGGGCGATTTATATCCCCAGATATCTGTCCAGACAGAGCATACCGACGGGGGAGTAGAAACTCCACCCGAGGTAGTGAAACAAATCTGGTAAAGATTTTATGAAACAGAGATGGACCCCTTCGCCCCCAACAGGCAGTGCAATGTCCACTCTACTTCTTTCTGAGTCACCCAGCTCCCCCTGGGTCTGGATGTGATACGCATACATGGCCCAGAATGCGCCTGTATGCGTTTCCTCCTGTTTCTATGCTCCCAGGAGTTCTAGCCAAAGTTCGCCAACAAGGGACTTGCCTCTTACTGATAGCGCCGCGTTGGCCGAACAGAATATGGTTCTCGGAGATAATGTCTCTCCTACATGAGATATGGTACGTTTCAGTAAGTTGAAGGTATGT